>QJPP01007650.1:117758-691354 GCA_003996215.1 Jaltomata sinuosa | reverse complement strand
ACTCACATACAACTAGGTATCAGTTCGAACTACGTTTTGACCTGATTCTTGTCCTAGCAAGATACGTAGGCAACCCTACATAAGGGTTCGGTCTTCCATTGTTTCAAAATAATTTCTCCAGGATTTTAAAAATTGGGGCAAATTTTTGAAACAATTCAAATACCCTCTCCAAAGTCCTGTTGACAGCGCAAATCAACAGTTTCCCTCAAATCCAAATCTCTCTGACATCAGTGTCAATATTGGCCTTACATTCAAACCTTCACTCGACTTTGATCCTAGAACATGGGACATAAGTTTCTTTTTCTCTCAATCATCTTAGATTATGAAATGTGACATTTTGGCCTTCACTTTCAAAATCAAGAGTTCAACACTCTCCCAGTCATTCAATTCTTCCGACAGGGGCGAAGTAATATCAAATATTTGCCATGCTTCTCTTTCTTTGTAATATTTTCAGCGTAGTAGAGTAGTGACAAAACTCTGTCTATCTTTTTACATCCGTCATCTTGATTGTCTGATCAAAGTATTTTTAAAGCTCTTTGTCTGTAATTAGTTCCTCACAGCCGCCTGTCACATCACTTTTCAAGAATAACCACCAGTTCATGACAATCATACATATCACACCCATGGATTCATTCTGAACTACGTCCTGACCTGATTCTCATCTTAATTCATCTTGGTGAGATATGTAGGCAATCCTACATAAGGGTTCGGTCTTCCTGCTATTCTAAAATGATTTTTTTTTAGGATTGCAAACTGGGCAAATATTTTGGAATGGTCCACTGACGCTCTCAACCCTTAAAAAAAAATAATGACAAGCGTCAATCAATTCCCTCAAGTCCAAAATTCAAGATTATCAATATCACTCTTACCATAATCTCCATTCGACTTTAGTCTCAAAATCTGAAGACCTAAGTCTCTCTTCAAACCTCTCAATTGTCGTAGGCCATGGAACTACGGTAAATCACTTTCACTTTCCAAATCTAAGGGTTCAACACAAGTTGGCTCATTTTCTTTGTAGGCACGCCTATCATAGGATATCAAGCAATAAAAAGAGAGGAGTCGAGTCTGAAGAAGTTAAATAATCTCTGAACTTCACATGAGATAACATCCGACCTCGAACTTTTTGAGGCATCCATATTCAATGGGACAGACAAATCAGGGGAGTTTTTGACCGTGTAATTATATTATTTTTTCATGACTTTCCTACTTTCACTCCTTTCTTATTCCTTTACAGGAGAACCGTCCCCACTTAATCGGGGACGGACACACCAATGAGTGCCCTCGTAAATAATTGAGGGGCCACAATATGGCATCTTCAAACAACAATTGGAGACGATCACGATAATGGACGATCTCCATAAACAATTGGGAAATCACAACAACGATCATCCTCACAAACAGTCGGGAGACACTCTCATCGAGGACATCACCAACACTCGACATACGAGGCATCGCTCCGAGTTTGTCTATATCTTTGCATTATTTTTTATACATATTTTTTATATTCGGTAAATATCTTAATTTTTTGACTTATATTCCTTCTAGAGGTGAATTCTTTTCTGCACATACATTTGGTACCGCATCTTCACGAACTACGCGAACCTGATTCTCATCTTGATGAGATACGTAGGCAGCCCTTCTTGGGTTCGGTATTCCTTATTAGAAAAACGAAAAAAAAATGTGTACATACATTTTAGTTCGTATCTTCACGAACTACGCGAACTTGATTCTCATCTTGATGAGATACGTAGGCAGCCCTTCTTGGGTTCGGTATTCCTTATTAGAAAAACGAAAAAAAATGTGTACATACATTTTAGTTCGTATCTTCACGAACTACGCGAACCTGATTCTCATCTTGATGAGATACGTAGGCAGCCCTTCTTGGGTTCGGTATTCCTTATTAGAAAAACAAACAAAAAAAATGTGTACATATATTTTAGTTCGTATCTTCACGAACTACGCAAACCTGATTCTCATCTCGATGAGATACGTAGGCAGCCCTTCTTGGGTTCGGTATTCCTTATTAGAAAAACAAACAAAAAAAAATGTGTACATACATTTTAGTTCGTATCTTCATGAACTACGCATACCTGATTCTCATCTCAATGAGATACGTAGGCAGTCCTTCTTGGATTCGGTAATCCTTTACAAAAAAAAGGAGTTTATTTTTTTTTTACTTTACATCTTATACCCTATCCTCTTGAACTACACAGACCTGATTCTTGTTCATACAAGATACGTAGGCAACCCTCATAAGGGTTCGGTCTCATTTTTCCCCAAAAAAAAAAAAATAAAAAAAAAAAAAAATGAAAGTTTTGACTTGGTTGGTACCAACATAGTTAGAAGTGTGCATGAGAAAGAAACAAATGGTATGATGGAGAGGACCAATTTCGTGGTAAACCATAGATTCTTTTGGTACCTCTTAATCACACCTTAGTGACACTCGAAAATTCTCTTGCATGCATCTAAGATAAGAACAAAACCAACCTCATCGTTTCGTGTGCATTGTGTGGCGAGCATTAGATTAATTCATTGCATTGCATTGATGATCTAGAACTTGGCCTAAATGTTTGTTGAGGCGAAATCCTGAGTTACACTTGATTTGGGAAAGGATCGTAGGCCTTCTTTGACCCGATTGAGCCTTTCATAACCTACCAAATGACATTATCCCTAGCATTCCCCCTTTGAGCCTAAAGCCTTTTCTTTGAACAACCACATCTCAGCCTATACCTTTCTGAGTGCTTACATGCACTACCCTCTTTTGGCCCGACCTCCCTGAGCGCATTAAAATGTGCAAATTGCGGACAAAGATTCAAGATCAAAGATGCCAAAGGCAGAAGATGCAAAGTCCCAGAGGAATAAAGATGAAAATACGACTTTAAAGAAGGAGTAAAATTCCCCACAAATCAAAACATGGAGAAATCCCCCCCAAAAAATATATAATGAAAAACACTCCAACAAATGTGGAGAAATTTCAAAAAAAAAAAAAAAAAAAAAAAAAAAAAAAAAAAAAAAAAAAAAAAAAAAGAAGAGAAAAGAACTCCAAAAGGGGAAAAAGGACTCCAACAACGAAAAGAAGTCGATACAAATTCAAAGAAAGGGACTACGAGACAAAGAAGATCAAGCGTCCAAATGCAACAAATGTCAAAGCACAAATATAGTGCATGCTCAAGGGAGGATTAGTCACTTTTATCCCAAATAATATCCTATCCATCCCCAAGCCTACATTACAAGCTGATAAAAGCCCTACATGATCCTATTTCAAGTGTTCTCACATTAGTGGATACTTACATGAAGGCCAAGCCTATGGTATCACAATTGCATGCATTGAACATCCTTCTGAGTGTGAGTGCACTTCTCAAAATGTCCTAAAATCAAAATACTCAAATGTGTGAAGAATAGGACTTTCTTTTGGTGAGGCACGTGAAACATGAGGAAAGGTATAGTTCAAAATCTTTGTTTGAATCAAGAGGAACAAATCTTGTCGATACTTAGGTACGTCTGAGGTACCATTTGAAACTATTGAAATTACCCGAAGTTGATCTCGGTTTAGCTGGGAAAGATGGTGGAATTCTTATGCATAAGACTAATTGTTGGTACCAACTGAAAGTCAAGACATGATTTTCTTTTCAACATTCTTACAACCAAAAAAAAAAATCATCATAAAGGTTTTTTTTCTTCCTTCACAGGCGCCCACCTTCTAATGCGGGTATTTACATTCAAGTCATTTTACAGGCGCCCACCTTCTAATGCAGGTATTTACATTCAAGTCCATTTTACAGGCGCCCACCTTCTAATGCGGGTATTTACATTCAAGTACTTTTACAGGCGCCCACCTTCTAATGCGGGTATTTACATTCAAAGCTCCGGCACACAAACCGGAGCATGCATTGAGATCTTGGTACACAACCCAAGACTCCATTTCATTCAAAGCTCGGCACACAAACCGGAGCATGCATTGAGATCTTGGTACACAACCCAAGACTCCATTTCATTCAAAGCTCCGGCACACAAACCGGAGCATGCATTGAGATCTTGGTACACAACCCAAGACTCCATTTCATTAAGCCCCGGCACACAAACCGGAGCATGCATTGAGATCTTGGTACACAACCCAAGACTCCATTTCATTCAAAGCTCCGGCACACAAACCGGAGCATGCATTGAGATCTTGGTACACAACCCAAGACTCCATTTCATTCAAAGCTCCGGCACACAAACCGGAGCATGCATTGAGATCTTGGTACACAACCCAAGACTCCATTTCATTAACGCTTCGGCACACAAACCGGAGCATGCATTGAGATCTTGGTACACAACCCAAGACTCCATTTCATTCAAAGCTCCGGCACACAAACCGGAGCATGCATTGAGATCTTGGTACACAACCCAAGACTCCATTTCATTCAAAGCTCCGGCACACAAACCGGAGCATGCATTGAGATCTTGGTACACAACCCAAGACTCCATTTCATTAACGCTCCGGCACACAAACCGGAGCATGCATTGAGATCTTGGTACACAACCCAAGACTCCATTTCATTAACACTCCGGCACACAAACCGGAGCATGCATTGAGATCTTGGTACACAACCCAAGACTCCATTTCATTAACACTTCGACACACAAACCGGAGCATGCATTGAGATCTTGGTACACAACCCAAGACTCCATTTCATTAAGCTCCGGCACACAAACCGGAGCATGCATTGAGATCTTGGTACACAACCCAAGACTCCATTTCATTAACGCTCCGGCACACAAACCGGAGCATGCATCAGGATCTTGGCACACAACCCAAGATTCCATTTCATTAACGCTTCGGCACACAAACCGGAGCAGGCATCATAATCATTCTTTTTTCCAGCAAGTACACAATCTTGCATCCCCAGCGTCTCACAGCTCAACATTGGGGCAATTTTGAAAGAGACATTGGGAATATGTAAATGCTTCTGTTCCCAAATAGTCTTTTCCTTTAATTATTTTTTCCAGGGTCGTCCACCCCGAACAATAGGACAAGAGGTAATTTGCCTCAACTTTTGAACTACACCTGGCCTGATCTTCGTGTAATTCGAGGTATGTAGGCAACTCTAAATCAGAGTTCGGCCATATTTTCATCATAATTCTTTGTCGAGCAAAATTGGCTTCATGTCAACGTTTTCGCCCAAAGATTCTTACATCATCTTTAGTCGAAAAGGGGCAAACTGTTGACACCCAATTTTGGCTCTCCGTGCTTAAAATTAACGTCTTCAGGTTTCCTGATCGTTAAAACAGCACAAAATACATCTTTTACACATTTTTCATGAAATATAATAATTTATTGATAATCATCCTTATTTTAGGAATTTTATCAATTTATTGATATATTTTATTTTCTCACAATTTATTGATAATTATCCTTTATTTGGTAAATATTAGGATTTTATCAATTTATTGTCATTATACAATTTTGACAATCGCAATATTTTTTACAGTCATCCGCACACGTACACAATACAAATACTACAATTTCAATCATTTAAAACACATTACATTTTATTTTATTTCTTTTTATCACATACCAATGCACACATTTTTGTACATTATTTATATTCTCTAATACATTCCGCAAGCACAAGAGGTCGGAGCAATTAATTCTAATACGCAGAGCAACGAATCAGTCAAGTCAGGGTCTTGTCATCTTTAATAAAGGTGACATTTGACATGACTGAATACGGCTATCGTCCTCTAGTTAATAACCTTGTGCATTGGTTAATAATTTGGGTCAAGTCAAGGTCTTGTCATCTTTAATAAAGGTGACATTTGACATAACTGATTAGGGCTATCGTCCATCGGTTAATAAACTTTATACATTGGTTAATAGAGTAAATAATCTATCGGATAATAACCAAAAAATAAAAAAGATTAGTCTTTTATTTTTGGGGCAAAGGGGGGTTTTGTTTTATATTATAAAAGGGGGGAGGGGGCATTTTATTTTAGGGGACAAAAAAATATACACACACACATTCACACACTACACACACACCTACTCTACACACTACACTACAAACACACACATTTACACACTATATACACATACATACGCTACCACGCCGGAAAACATGGCGTTGAGGTATGCGGATCTGGCCGGATCTTTTTGTTTCCGGCGTTGCTCCGGCGAGGCCGTTGAAGCAACGCCACCCACTGCCTTCTCTCTTCATGGTTTTCGATATCTTGTTTATGTGATCAATATATGCTTATTTTCCAGATTTTTGGTCGGATTCTATAGGTTCCTTATGGTTTGATTCGTTGACGGAAAAAACAATGCTCCGACAACCTCCATTTTTTTCAGATCTTTATTGTTGTGCTATGTTTATCTACTATTTTCAGGAACTTATCTGCTTCTACTAGTGGTTGTTGTGGACTGATTTTACACCCTTTTTGGTTTCAATTTTGGACCTTGTTTGGTCGTTGCTTTGATCTTGCCGGTGTTGAATTCGTCTTGCTCACCACTGTTTTACTGCTGTGTTTTGTTGCTATTGTTGGACTGTTTTGCTGATTTTTTATGTCATTTTTCACCCGGAAAATTTACTCCGGAGTTGGGTTTTTGCTCGGTACTGTTTTAACCGATTTTGGGGCTGTTTGGACGATTTTGTCCGTGCTCTTTACTATTTTTGATATTACGCTGATATCGAACAAATACTACACTACATTGGCCAATGAAAAAACTCCCGTCGATTTTTGAGGCCTCCACAATATAAAAGACGGATACATATATACATGCGTAGCAAGAAAAAAATAAATATTGGGCGATGACGAAATCTTGTTATTACAAGACGAAATAAAAAGTTTTATGATCCGCATCTTGGCGAGGTGATCTCGGGTGGCCAACCGATGTTTCGCAGCCATGGCGTATCTAAAACTTAATACAACTACATATCTGAGCCCATACTACAATAAAATTCTATTTTCTTATATTTACATACATATATGTATTTCTTGACTTATTTTGGTAAATATTTATTTGTTATTAATATTTTTACTAAGTGTTTATACAGGTACGTGAGGATGCTCTCCGAAGACGATAATTAAAAGGAGTTTGAAGATCTCCCTAAAATTCATTGCTTTATTTATATCTTTGTAACTCTTGTAATTGTACAAAAACTAAAATATAGTGAAAACTTTACTTTTGGGGTGTCGGGTGGGAGTGTCCCTTTATTTACTTATCTATTTTACGCGCTTAGGCAAAACTTTAAGTCGTAAATACTTTTATAAACAAATTAATTTAACTTAGATACTTAAGTTAATTAATTCATATTTTTTACGTTACGCAAACATTAGGACGTCTTTTCTTTTCTTTTCCTTCTAATTAGTTTACCTAAGCTTTACAAATAATCCTTTTACACATTCTTTTGTTAAAAACATTTTTAAATTAATATTCCTTTCTCATTCTTAAACTCATTTTTTCTTGCAAAAGTGAAACAATATTTACATAAAAAACGCAAGTCACTCGATGTAATTATTGTACAATCTTTTCAATGCATTTCTTTTACATTCTTTGCTCAATGTATTTAACATACATTACTTACACATTTTCTTTATATATATTTCGTAATAGTATCTACTTACATCTACATATTTACATACTTTTCATATTAACAATATACATTCTGTTACACTCTTTTGTATACTTTCTTACATATAAATTTTCATACATATAAGTTTTCTCATACATATAAAAGTACATTTTTTACACTCTTAGGCATATATTTTAAACTTGTATACATATATTTTCTACTGTTCATATTTATATTTTTTTACAAAAAATGATGTTTTACCTCCTCTCTCTTTAAAAATTAAGTTTAGTCGGGTACCACATTTGTGGATTTCGAAGGATGCCTAACACCTTCCCTTCGGAATAACTTGAACCCTTACCTAGAATCTCAAATGGTTTTTTCGCAGATTAAAATGCGAGTCATACATGTCAATAATAAAAAATAGGTTTCCTTATTTTCCTTAAAAATTAGGTGGCGACTCTGTACATAATTAAAATCTTTTAGAGTCCATAAGTTGTGCTTTATCTAACCTTGGTAAAAATAGGGCATGACAAGCATAAATGGATAGTCAAGCCGAATAGGCATACAAGATCCAAAAGACTCGAATACCGTCTATGTCTGAAAAGCCTCTACTCATAACATAAAGAGTTGCTAGGACAAGACCCTAGCTAACTCGAAGTACGGAAATGAAAAGCTAACATAAGCTAAGAGCATAACTAGCCCTCGACCTAAGAGGACTCACCAACAGCTGACTGGGAAAGTGGCCTGGGAACCCTAGCCACGAATCTGAGAAGGAATACCTGAATCTGCATCATCAAAGGATGCAGCGCAAAATATGCGTCAGTATATAGGATGTACCGAGTATGTGGGATATGCGTAAATAATATGAAAACATGCTTAAACATAATTGAAAACTGAGTTCATGCATAGTCGAAGAGGTCATAAGTAAATATCATAGTTTGAGTAATAAGCATGAGTTCGTAGTCAAAACCTCAACATAAGATATCATAAAGCTTAGAAAACTTGAAATCATTCGTACGGGAGTTTCCTATAACCGACATTAGACCATGCGAGCTACATGGAATCTAACTATATAACCCTAGTTAGCAAATCTGGCCCGAACCTTGCCAAAGCACGGGCCACCATCCCCAACTATGTAACCCTAGTTGGCAAAGCTGTCCTATGCCTCGCTAAGGCAAGGACACCATTAATCAAGATGTGAAACCACTTTCATACGCCAATCGGGCGATAAATAACCTACGTTGGCAACGTAGTTTTGGACTTGGGTAATCGAACCCTCATCGCTCGGTGCTAAGTACTATTCCCAAAACATGCATACATATAGCTCATAAATTCATAGTGGCACAATCTCATGCCAAACTTGTTCATAACTTGTTCATACTTGTTCATACTTATTCCTACTTGTTCATACCCCGGATCGTCATACTACTCATGAGTTTTAATTTAGAAAATGGCTCATGAGCATTGATGGAACATCGGGTGTCTTGTCTTGCATAATACTTCATAACATGGAAAGACTTGCATACTTCATGACTTGTAAAATTTGCATGGCTCTAGTTCAATTTTCATAAAACATATACTTTCATAGAATCATAGGAACTAGGCATGCACATGCTTGAAAATCCATAAGGAATATGCTATCAAAATTCAATTTGTTTAAATCAACTTCATGCATGTAGAAATTTCCATGGTTAAACTTCAATTCATGAAATAAGAGTTAACATGTAAAAACCCATGTAAAATCATGCAATTTAATAGTAATTTCATAATCAAATCATGAGAAGATCATATTTGGCAAAACCCATAAGAATTAAATAAGAACCCTAATTTGAAAATCATGAAATCAAAATTTGAATTAGGGGTTTTGGGCACAAGAGTGAAAGAAACCCATTGTTGAATACCCACATATCTTGATTGAAGCTAACCCACTTAAATTGAAAAGACTTAGGAGACTTGAACTTGGAGCTTGAGACTAGGAGTTGAAACCCTTGCTTGAAGCTTGAGAGGATGGAAAAATTCCTTTTCTTCTTTTGGAAGTTGATTGAAAAAATGGGGGAGAACTTAGGTCAAGTGGGAATAAAAACCCTCCTAAATAGGCTTAAAACGACTTAGTATAGGAGTTAAAAGAGTGAGAAATTATAAAAATACCCCTGGACTTAAACTTGGAAAAAGCTGGAAAAAGTCGGCTTCAGGGACCACGGGTCAGTGTACGGACCGTCAAAGTGAATGATGGACCGTCATTTGGTCCGTGATCTTAGAAATCACTTTTGAGAGTCTACTGGACTCCATTCCACGAGTTACAGGATGGTCCGTCGTTTAAAATGATGACCCGTCAATTCACTCGTGGAATCTAGGGAAGAAAAGCTGAATTTTGACAAATCACGGGTCACTCTACGGACCGTGGTTTTGATCTATGGGTCGTGAACCAACCAGTGATTTTAAAGATGAAAATTTTAAGGTTCAGTTCAACAATGACGAGTCACAGTACGGACCGTGGTTCAGAACCACGGTTCGTCATTCCCATCCGTCATCACTGGCAGCACTGCAGTAAACTGCCCATAACTTCTTACTCCGGACTCGGATTAATGCGCAGTCAGTGGCGTTGGAAAGAAGACTCAAAAACCTTTAATTTAATGGGTACTAGGCCACCTAACTCCTTATATTTAGGAGTAATGATCGATTGAAGTTGACCTTAGTTTAGTCTTACATGAAAACTTAATTGAGTGAGGTGCTTGCGACTTAACTTGATGATAGGAGTTTCTTATGAACATGATTCGCATCCAAAGAACTCACCACACTAGTAAAATAATCATTACACTCATGGAAAAGGTTTGGATATTAGCTTAGGATTTTTGGGGTGTTACAAGATCCATCTTTTCATAATAGTGCACCCATCCTCTCGGAATCCTGGATACTAGCTTGAAGTCTTAAGAGTTTTCTTTTGCTTGCGATTTTTTCTTTTTGTTTTATTTTGATCATCTTTTGTTCCTCAAAATCTCTCAAGGGTAAAACTTAAAACGTAGCAATTTTAAAGGGCAAAAATTAAAAAGCACCCCGATACCGACATTTGTGCAAATGACCTTTTAAGTTTAATAGTGGGTAAACTTGAGGAAGAATGACTTTGAATAGCTGGAAATGCATACAGAATATTTGGGTCTAACAAATTTTGGAGTCGTAAGTTTTATTGGAGAAATCATAATAGTATTTGATTTTGATTTATGGGTATGGCTTTTATCCATATATATATACTGGTAACTCCGATAGACTCTTGGATCATGTTATTGTTTGTTCAAATTGAACCAAATTCTCCTTTATCCTTTTAAATAGATGATAGCGATTGGACCTTTTTTTTGTTTTTGTAAAAGGCCTGATTTTGATCTATTAAAAAGTATGTAATTGTTCAAATTGAATTTTGATCTCAAATTTGGCCTCGATCGACAAGTAAAAACTCCAGCTTAAGTATGCACATCTAGACACCTCAACTTGTCTCCACTGTGTCAGTTGAACACTCCAACTTACAAAATGATAATCTAGACGCCTCCAAAATTTATGTGTCATATTAACATTGAATGTTCACGAGACATAGTGGCAACAAGTGTAGTGTTTAATTGTCAGTTGATTCCAAGTTGAAGTGTCTAGATGTGCACTCTCAAAGTTGGAGTGCTTACTTGCCAGCTGAGACAAAGTTTGAGTATCTGTTTATGTATTATGCACCTTGGATATAAAGTTCTAGACATGTTTTTTTTCTTATTTAGTGCAGAGTGAGGGTTTCTTATAGCTGATGCTTGAATCTAATTTACTGACAGCACAACACACATAGGAGTACGCCCAGTGGCAAATTATTTTGGCTGAAAATGCTCGATATCCTCTAAAAGTTTCTGTGCTAAAGATGCGATATGTAACTTGTGCTAAAGAGGTCATGATTTTTGATCTAACACTAGAAAATTGATCCTCTATTAAAGTTTCTGTGCTAAATATGCGTACTTTCATTGGTCGTGGATATAGGTTCGGGCGAATAAGTGACGACTTAACCATCCACATTCACCAGTCACAAAACAAGCTACACTATTATTGAGTGTAGATTAGTTACCTAATAGTTAGCTTCAATAGAATAGATAAATTTTTTCCCGGTAATATGTAATTCTAGCCTAGGTGTACACGTGCAACGCACGTGCGGCGAATCTAGTTGAGTATATAAACTCTTGTGATAAAGTTATAGACATCTTTCTTGACTTATTTATTGCGAGTGTGGGTGTCTTGTAGCCAATGGTCGAATCTAATTTACTGACAGCAAAGCACACACTGGAGTAAGTCTAGAGTCAAGATTTTATTACCGGAAAAGCCCTATATTCTCTATAAAAGCTTCGTATAGCTCTGTAGCTTTAAGAAGTAAAATTCATGTTGTTTCTGTCCTTGACTGGTTTTCCCCTAAACAAGGTACATTTGAGACACATGCTCTTTGTGATCTGCCTAATTGTGTTCAAAGCAGTCCTAATTTAGTTGAACTCCGGTTGAGATATTGTAAGATAAATACAAAAAAGAAGAGTGAGATGAAGTCTCTAACAACATTATCTCTTAACAAATTTATGCTAATGGATTGATATATTGATTACTTTCTATCGGGTTGTCCAATGCTTGAAGAATTGACGTTATGGTTTTGCTTATGGCCTTGGCTTTGCAATGTTCATAGAGGAGTGGTTCTACCCAATCCGAATTTAAAGAATTAGTACTAGACATTAAATGGTTTGGATCAAAGATACATGTCTCCTGTCCAACTCTCCTATCATTAGATATGTCTGGAACTGTGGATGTATTGGATATTGCAAATGTAGGATCTATTGCTGAAATATTTGTTAATCATAAAGTAAAATTTGACTTCGACGTGGAAAATGATTACCAATAGATATTTTTTACCGATAATAGGTGATTCTAGCCTTGATGGTGTACACGTGCAACACACGTGCGACGAATCTATTAGTTGAGTATATAAACCCTTGTGTTATAAAGATTTAGACATTTTTTTGACTTATTTATTGCGAGTGGGGGTTGCTTAGCTTGTAGCCAATGATCGAATCTAATTTACTGACATCAAAGCACACACTGGAGTAAGCCTAGAGGCAAGATATTTTTGCCGGAAAAGCTCGATATTCTCTATGAAAGCTTCGTATAACTCTGTACCGTTAAGAAGCAAAATTCATGTTGTTTTTGATCTTGACTTGTTTTTCCCTTAACATGGTACATTTGAGGAATAGGCTCTTTATGATCTGCCTAATTGTGTTCAAAACAGTCGTAATTTGGTTGAACTCTGGTTGACATATTGTAAGATAAATACAAAAGAAGAGTGAGCTGAAGTCTCTAACAACATTCTCTCTTAATAAAGTTTTGTTAATGGATCAATCGGTTGATTATATTCTATCTGGTTGTCCAATGCTTGAGGAATTGATGTTGTGGTTTTGATTATGGCTTTGGCTTTGCAATGTCCATAAAGGAGTGGTTCTGCCCAATGCGAATTTTGGTACTTGGCATTATATGGTTTGGATAAAAAATAAATGTCTGATGTCCAACTCTCCTATCATTAGATATGTCTGGAACTGTGGATGTATTTGATATTGCAAATGTAGGATCTATTGCTGAAGTGTTTGTCAATCATAAACTAAAATTTCGCTTCGATGTGAAAAATGATTACCAATAGATATTTTTTCTCAGTAATATGTGATTCTAGCCTAGGTGTACACGTGCAACGCATGTGCGGCGAATCTAGTTGAGTATATAAACTCTCGTGTTATAAAGAATTAGACATTTTTTTGACTTATTTATTACAAGTGGGGGTTGCTTGTAGCCAATTATCAAATCTAATTTACTGACAGCAATGCACACACTGGAGTAAGCCTAGAGGCAAGATATTTTTGCCGAAAAACTCTGATATTCTCTATAAAAAGCTTCGTATAACTCTGTAGCTTTAAGAAGCAAAATTCATGTTGTTTCTGTCCTTTAATTGTTTTTCCCTTAACATGGTACATTTGAGACGCATGCTCTTTGTGATCTGCCTAATTATGTTCAAAGCAGTCCTAATTTAGTTGAACTCCGGTTGAGATATTGTAAGATAAATACAAAAAAGAAGAGTGAGATGAAGTCTCTAACAACATTATCTCTTAACAAAGTTATGCTAATGGATTGATATATTGATTACTTTCTATCGGGTTGTCCAACGCTTGAAGAATTGATGTTGTGGTTTTGCTTATGGCCTTGGCTTTGCAATGTTCATAGAGGAGTGGTTCTGCCCAATCCGAATTTAAAGAATTAGTACTTGACATTAAATGGTTTGGATCAAAGATACATGTCTCCTGTCCAACTCTCCTATCATTAGATATGTCTGGAACTGTGGATGTATTGGATATTGCAAATGTAGGATTTATTGCTGAAATATTTGTTAATCATAAAGTAAAATTTGACTTCGATGTGGAAAATGATTACCAATAGATATTTTTTCCCGATAATAGGTGATTCTAGCCTTGATGGTGTACACGTGCTACGCACGTGCGGCGAATCTATTAGTTGAGTATATAAACCCTTGTGTTATAAAGATTTAGACATTTTTTTGACTTATTTATTGCGAGTGGGGGTTGCTTGTAGCCAATGATCGAATCTAATTTACTGACAGCAAAGCACACACTGGAGTAAGCCTAGAGGCAAGATATTTTTGCCGAGAAAGCTCGATATTCTCTATGAAAGCTTCGTATAACTCTGTAGCGTTAAGAAGCAAAATTCATGTTGTTCCTGTCTTTGACTTGTTTTCCCTTAACATGGTACATTTGAGGCATAGGCTCTTTATGATCTGCCTAATTGTGTTCAAAGCAGTCCTAATTTGGTTGAACTCTGGTTGACATATTGTAAGATAAATATAAAAAGAAGAGTGAGTTGAAGTCTCTAACAACATTCTCTCTTAATAAAGTTATGTTAATGGATCAATCGGTTGATTATATTCTATCTGGTTGTCCAATGCTTGAGGAATTGATGTTGTGGTTTTGCTTATGGCTTTGGCTTTGCAATGTCCATAAAGGAGTGGTTCTGCCCCATCCAAATTTTGGTACTTGGCATTATATGGTTTGGATCAAAGATACATGTCTCATGTCCAAATCTCCTATCATTAGATATGTCTAACTGTGGATGTGCTGGATATTACAAATGTAAGATCTATTGCTGAAGTGTCTGTCAATCATATAGTAAAATTTTGCTTCGATGTGGAAAATGACTACCAATAGATATTTTTTCCCCGGTATTCTCTATGAAAGCTTCGTATAACTCTGTAGCGTTAAGAAGCAAAATTCATGTTGTTTCTGTCTTTGACTTGTTTTCCCTTAACATGGTACATTTGAGGAATAGGCTCTTTATGATCTGCCTAATTGTGTTCAAAACAGTCGTAATTTGGTTGAACTCTGGTTGACATATTGTAAGATAAATACAAAAGAAGAGTGAGCTGAAGTCTCTAACAACATTCTCTCTTAATAAAGTTTTGTTAATGGATCAATCGATGGATTATATTTTATCTGGTTGCCCAATGCTTGAGGACTTGACGTTGTGGTTTTGCTTATGGCCTTGGCTTTGCAATGGTCGTAGAGGAGTACATGGTTCTGTCCAATCCAAATTTAATGAAATTTGTACTTGGCATTATTTGTTTTGGAACAAAGATACATGTCTTCTGTCCAACTCTCCTATCATTAGATATGTCTGGAACTATGGATGTGTTGGATATTGCAAATGTAGGATCTATTGGTGAAGTGTCTGTCAATTGTATGGTAGAATTTGGTTTCGATATGGACAATGATTACCAATAGATATTTTTATCCAGTAATATGTGATTCTAGCGTAAGTGTACACGTGCAACGCACGTGCTACGAATCTAGTTGAGTATATAAACCCTTGTGTTATAAAGTTTTAGATATTTTTTTGCCTTGTTTATTGCGAGTGGTTTTTTTTTGTAGCCGATGGTCAAATCTAATTTACGGAAAGCAAAGCACACAATGGAGTAAGCCTAGAGGTAAGATATTTTTGTCAAAAAAGTCAATATTCTCTATAAAAGCTTTGTATAACTCTGTAGCTTTAAGAAGCAAAATTCATTATCTTTTTGTACTTGACTTGTTTTTCCCTTAACATGGTAAATTTTTGGCGCAGGCTTTTTATGATCTGCCTAATTGTGTTCAAAGTTATCCGAATTTGGTTGAACTCCGATTGACATATTGTAAGATAAATACAAAAAAAAGAAAAGAGTAGGCTGAAGTCTCTAACAACATTATCTCTTAATAAAGTTATGCTAATGGATCAATCGCTGGATTATATTCAATCTGGTTGTCCAATGCTTGAGAAATTGATGTTGTGGTTTTGCTTATGGGCTTGGCTTTGCAATGGCCATAGAGGAGTGGTTCTGCCCAATCCGAATTTAAAGAAATTGGTACTTGGCATTATATGGTTTGGAACAAAGATAAATATCTCCTGTCCAACTTTCCAGGTATAGTTATGATTTCTGGCTCTATGGAGAGATAACCTTTAGGGTGATATACTAACTATAAACTGGACTATAGGGGTTATGGCGTTAAGTTGTCTTTAACGTCTTAGGCTCATGCATCTGTCAATATTCCATGTACATTTGCAATCAGCTTTTTAAGGCTTTTGTTACTTACCTTGTGTTAGTCAGCACAAATCCTTGTTCATTAAGCTCAATACAAAAATCTCTATCTATTTAGTTTCTTTAAGTTTTGTTTTATTGTTGTCTCTGCCTAGGTATTTTCTTCGTGGCAGTTTAAAAAACTACCATCTCGGAGACTCCGACCTTCAGCTGCAAATCCTTTTATCTTCAATTGGATTTTGTGAAATGGCACCTACAAGGAATACTGAACTTGCTGAAGCACTGTCCTTGCTTGGAGAATCCTATCATCAAAATTACTTCTTATGATGAATCTACATCCCAAGTATGACAAAATTTAAATGTTTTATTGCTCTTGTTGTTAACTGTGTTCTTTGCAATGTTTGTTTGGAACCTATTATCGTGGACACTAATGATTTGGCAATATTTTGCGTGTCAGACACTGATAGGACAGTACACTAACAAGAGTAGGTATGACTGGGATGTGCTGAACACTAACTGGGATATCATGTTTTCTTTTCCAAAAGATAAAATAACAGTATTTAAGGTGGAAACTTAATTTTCAGGACTTGTATGGTTTTGTATGTATTGTTTGACAGTAACAATAGATGTGTTCTCATCTTGTGTCACCCTAGAAATTTGTATTTTTAGTCCTATTCAATGTCTGTTATACTTGGGTTGGTACAACTCTTAATGGGAGATTTGCTCTTGTGCTTATTTTAGAACACACTTTTGTGGATTCACCTATATGAGTTTGATGCGGATGAATATTGGAATATGGTTGATACTCCTGTCCAGTGCTTGATTCATCACCTCAAGACGGTGGAGGTAGCTGGTTCCGTAATGGAGAAACAGGTGATTCAGTTTCTGGAATATTTGCTCGGGCACTTCTATGGTGTTAAAGAAAATGAAGATATTCGCGAAAAAGGAAATCTATGTCCCAAATAGTCTTATGTCTGATAAGGCTCATGAATATGAAGAGAGGCTATTCAATGCACCAAGAGCCTCTGCCTCTGCTACAGTGCTCTTCTACTGAGGTGAACCCTTCAGCTGTATCTGTGTAGATACTTTTAGTTGTAAAAGTTTGTTTGTTGGAACACTTTTGCAATAAACAGTTAGTTGTTATCGGTTTAAATAAGTTAAACTCGTGATAATAATGTGCACAATGAATTGCACTGTGGACACAGTTTCCTGCATTTTCTGTAACTAGTTTCTGGCCACGTGCGTTGCACGTGTGTCTCATGTGAATTTTTATAGTTGTATTAGAACGATTAAAATTCTACGAAAACATCCATGAGCAATAAAGTGCAACAATCACAAATAAATCTTTAAAAGTATGACAAGAAACCCCAAATGAGGGGCATATTTTAATGTTTAAAATTATTCTTTTTAACCAACCAACCGTAAATTTTGAATTTTAGTTAGTAGTTAGCAAACTTTTAATAAATTCACAAATGACTAATTTGAGCTTAAATAAAAATGCAGACTTACGACAATCAGAAAGTCGTAAAATTTTTAATTTAAGAAGTAAAATAAAGAGAAAACATGAAAAAATAAGCAGAGAAGAAAAAAATGCAACATACACATCCTTCTTAAGATTTTAACATAACAATATAGATGGAAAAAGAAATACAGAATCAGTATATTATTATTCGAGTTCTTGTTGACGCTTTCTACCATATCTAATCAATATTTAAGAGCCTTCTTAATCGAGTAAAACTAAAGCATGAATAAAATGGTTCAATATTGATATAAACTTTTCACTACTTTAACTATAGAATGAAAAGGATAACCTTGGATAGGGATCTTATGAAACAAAAAAGATGAGTTTATAGATATAAAAATGGAGGAATATCAATAGATATCTTAAAATTTTAAAATAAATATTTGGAGGTTATGAATATAAAAAGTATGAGAGTTATGGATATTAAGAGTAGCAATTAAATAGGTAATTAGATGTGAGATATGAAGGTCAAGATATAAAGAAAATAAAGGAAAATAATAATAATAAATAAATGAAATGGTGTAAATTTCATAATACCAAAACTAAAAAAGAAACAAATATATACATAAGGCATACGATTTTTTTTGAAAAATTATTCAATTGCATTAAGCATTTAAGCTTCTGTCCGTTTCTATTTTAGAAGATAAATATTACATTTATTACATATTGAATTCAATCAAATGAATAACACATTCTTCCACAATGAATATCATAATAAGTGTCCATGACCATTTACATTGAATTCAAAAGGAATAATTTTGAAATCAAAGCTATAGTAATAATGAGAATACAAACGATTTGTTATTAAGTTCTCATTGAACAGATTTTTAAGGGAATATATAATATTATAACATATTATTTGGGGTTATGAATTTGAAAATACATAGGAGTAATGAAGATTATTAAAAGTAAGAGTTATAGAGATGTTAATATGTGAGTTGAAGGCACAAGATTAAATGATATTATTAGAATAAAAGTTATGAAAATGAAGAGGTGTGAGTTATGAAGTTTATTTTTTAAATAAAATAATTTAGAAAAATGATATGATTACTATTTAATATATAATTTAAATAAAAAAAAAATTAATTTAGTGTAGGGATAAAATGGTAATCTAACTTTGCACTTTGGTGCTTTTTGCTTTTAATAATACTTGTATCTGAACACGTGCGTTGCACGTGTTTTCTTTCGATGCGTTACACGTGTTTTCCTTCAATGGATATAAACTTTATAAGAAAAATATAAATAATTCTAAGAACATATGTTTGATGAGTAACTCAAAATTTGAATTAGACAATAAATTTAGAGCAAAAAATGAAATATAGTAATAATGACAAAGAGGTTAGGAGAGGAAATTTAATTATGTTTTATACCTTAGTCCGCTACTCCTATCATAAAAGTTCAAAATTTTAACATAGCTTCCTTCAAGCATTTTTTTTTTCAAGAGCTGGATGATCATCTTTTTTAGCAATAAGAACAAATGATTGCAATGTAATTTAAGTAGTTTCTTTTAAGATTAAATATTTAATTAATTAAATATTTTAAATATATATATTAAAAAAAAAGATAAGAGTCATACATTGAACGAAGTAAATGAGGAGGATTGTTCACCTCCCCAATAATTATTGTAAGTTACACTTTTATAATTTCTTTAATTATTATTTAAAATATCACCTTTACATTTTCCAATTATTTCATCTCCTAAGCTTCTACCGGTTACAATAGTATTTATACATGTGGTATACGCTCATGCCACATGTTTTCTTCTAAAAATACAAATAATAAACTCTTTGCATATTTTGCGAGCCAAACTAAATTCAACGATTTCAATTTTCAGATCTAGATGACATCAATTCATCTACACAGTAATAGTCAATTCATCAAACAACCTACCGATTACCAATAATAACTCATCAAACATTTATACTATTCTGTAAAATGAACTTGTAATTATTCTCGTAGTTATATTTTCTATTACTCATTACATGTATTTATTTTATAGAATGAATATATATAGTTTGAATAAGTTGATACAAATTAACTGAGACAAATGTGCAATGCACGTGCCAAAACTAGTTAATGAGGATAAATAAAAAAATAATTGGCATTAATTTCCCCATTAGTGCAATTTTTTGCTGATAACAATTTTTATAAACTATCTTTTTATGCTTGCCTTGTAAATACATACAAAGTATTAAGAAACGATATAAACACAAGTCTGTAACTGAATACAAAAGGATATGAACATACTTCAATACTGCATAATCTAGATTTTTATCATGATGAGTGGATATAAGATTAGAGACATCATTATTTTCCAGATTAGTACTCCTTCTTGTTTTTTTTAATTGTTCCTTGTTGGCTTGACATTCTCATTAAAAATTATGTTTCATTACACTATTAGAAAACAATAAAAATCGACTTCCAGAAGAAAAAAAACACCGAAAAAATCAACCTACGATATTAAATATATTTTTAAAAAATGTCTCTCCTTTTTTTTTTACTAATATCGAAAGGTCGGTTATATTTGCGAAAAAAATAAATTTTGAAGAATATAAAAAAGAAGTCTTAAACTAACATACACGAGTGATTTAATGGTAGAATTATATCCTACCACGTTAAAGACAAGGGTTTGACCCTAGATGATACATCTTATAATTGTGTAATTTTAAAATTTGACCTCTGGAGGTGATACCGATTAGGACAATATCGACCTTTGGAGATTAAATTTGAAGACCTATTTTCAGCTTTTTAATTGTGCTAAACATTTGTTTTATTGAATTATTCTGATTAATTATACTTCGAAGACCTATGTTTAACTTCTAGTACTTTGTTGTAGTTAACAATTAGAGTAATATTAGAGGAAAAATAATAAATCTCTCTCAATTTGATAAAATAGATAAGTAAGAAATAAAATATGGTTTTTGTACAAAAGTAAAAAAGAGCGGAGGAGTACTTATTTGAAGTCTTAAGAGTTTTCTTTTGCTTGCGATTTTTTCTTTTTGTTTTATTTTTGTGCAAATGATCTTTTAAGTTTAATAGTGGGTAAACTTGAGGAAAAATGACTTTGAATAGCTGGAAATGCATACAGAAGATTTGGGTCTAACTAATTTTGGAGTCGTAAGTTTTATTGGAGAAATCATAATATTTGATTTTGATTTATGGATATGGTTTTGATCCATATATATATATATATATATATATGGAGAAATCATAATATTTGATTTTGATTTATGGGTATGGTTTTGATCCTAATATATATATATATATATATATATAAATAGATTTACTGGTAACTCCGGTAGACTCTTGGATCGTGTTATTGTTTGTTCAAATTGAACCAAATTCTCTGTTTATCCTTTTTAATAGATGATAGCAATTGAACCTTTTTTTGTCTTTTGTAAAAGACATGATTTTGATCTATTAAAAAGTGTGTAATTGTTCAAATTGGATTTTGATCTCAAATTTGGCCTCAATCGATAAATAAACACTCCAGCTTTGAGTATGCACATCTAGACACCTCAACTCGTCTCCACTGTGTCAATTGAACACTCCAACTTACAAAATGATAATCTATACACCTCCAAAATGTATATGTCATATCAACATTGAGTGTTCACGAGACATAGTGGCAACGAGTGAAGTGTTTAATTGACAGTTGTGATCAAGTTGAAGTGTCTAGATGTGCACTCTCAAAGTTGGAGTGCTTACTTGTCAGATGAGACCAAGTTTGAGTGTCTATTATGTATAATGCACCTTGGACATAAAGTTCTAGACATGTTTTTTTTCTTGTTTAGTGCAAAGTGAGGGTTTCTTATAGCTAACACTTGAATCTAATTTACTGACAGCACAACACACATAGGAGTACGCCTAGTGGCAAATTATTTTGGCTGAAAAGTCTCGATATCCTCTATAAAAGTTTCTCTGCTAAAGAGGCGATATGTAACTTGTGCTAAAGAGGTCTTGATTTCTGATCTAACACCAGAAAATTGATCCTCTATAAAAGTTTATGTGCTAAATATGCGTACTTTCATTGGTCTGGTCATAGATTCGGGCGAATAAGTGACGACTTCACCATCCACATTCACCAGTCGCAAAACAAGCTACACTATTATTGAGTGTAAAATTAGTTACCCAATAGTTAGCTTTAATAGAATAGATATTTTTCCCAGTAATATGTAATTCTAGCCTAGGTGTACACGTGCAATGCACGTGCGGCGAATCTAGTTGAGTATATAAACCCTTGTGATAAAGTTATAGACATCTTTCTTGACTTATTTATTGCGAGTGAGGGTTGCTTGTAGCCAAATGGTCAAATCTAATTTACTAACAGCAAAGCACACACTTGAGTTATAAGCTTAGAGGCAAGATATTTTTACCGAAAAAGCCCGTTATTCTCTATAAAAGCTTCGTATAACTCTGTAGCTTTAAGAAGCAAAATTCATGTTGTTTCTGTCCTTGACTTGTTTTTCCCTAAACATGGTACATTTGAGGCACATGCTCTTTATGATTTGCCTAATTGTGTTCAAAGCAGTCCTAATTTGTTTGAACTCTGGTTGACATACAGTAAGATAAATACAAAAAAGAAGAGTGAGCTGAAGTCTCTAACAACATTCTCTCTTAATAAAGTTATGCTAATGGATCAATCGATGGATTATAATTCTATCTGGTTGCCCAATGCTTGAGGAATTGATGTTATAGTTTTGCTTCTGGCCTTGGCTTTGCGATGGCCATAGAGGAGTCGTTCTGCCCAATCCAAATTTAAAGAAATTGGAACCATGTAATATATGATTTGGATGAAACATAAATGTCCCATGTCCAACTCTCCTATCATTAGATATGTCTAGAACTGTGGATGCATTGGATATTGCAAATGTAGGATCTATTGCTGAAGTGTTTGTTAATCGTAAAGTAAAATTTGGCTTTGATGTGAAATATGATTACCAATAGATATTTTTTCCCGATAATATGTGATTCTAGCCTAGGTGTACACGTGTAACACACGTGTGGTGAACCTAGTTGAATATATAAACCCTTGTGTTATAAAGATTTAGACATTTTTTGACTTATTTATTGTGAGTGGGGGTTGTTTGTAGCCCATGATCGAATCTAATTTACTGACAGCAAAACACACACTGGAGTAAGCCTAGAGGCAAGATATTTTTGCCGAAAAAGTTTGATATTCTCTATGAAAGCTTCATAAAACTCTGTAGCTTTAAGAAGCAAAATTCATGTTGTTTTTGTCCTTGACTTGTTTTTTCCTTAACATGGTACATTTGAGGCACATGTTCTTTGTGATCTGCCTAATTGTGTTCAAATCAGTCCTAATTTGGTTGAAATCCGATTGGCATATTATAAGATATATACAAAAAAAAGAGTGAGCGGAAGTCTCTAACAATATTATCTCTCAACAAAGTTATGCTAATGGATCGATATATTGATTATATTCTATCTAGTTGTCCAATGCTTGAAGAATTGCGTTGTGGTTTTGCTTATGGCCTTGGCTTTGCAATGGCTATAGAGGAGTGGTTCTGTCCAATCAATATTTAAAGAATTGGTACTTGACATTATATGGTTTGGATCAAAGATACATGTCTCCTGTCCAACTCTCCTATAGATATGTCTAGAACTGTGGATGTGCTGGATATTACAAATGTAGGATCTATTGCTGAAGTGTCTGTCAATTATATAGTAAAATTTGGCTTCGATATGGAAAATGATTACCAATAGATATTTTTTCCCGGTAATATGTAATTCTAGCTTAGGTGTGCACGTGCGGCGAATCTAGTTGAGTATTTAAACCCTTGTGTTATAAAATTTTAAATATTTTTTTGACATATTTATTGCAAGTGGGGATTGGTTGTAGCCAATGGTCGAATCTAATTTACTAACACCAAAGCACACACTGAAGTAAGCCTAGAGTGTATGTTTATGTATTATGCACCTTGGATATAAGGTTCTAGACATGTTTTTTCTTATTTAGTGCAAAGTGGGGGTTTCTTGTAGCTGATGCTTGAATCTAATTTACTGACAGCACGACACAACTAGGAGTACGCCCAGTGACAAATTATTTTGGCTGAAAATGCTCAATATCCTCTATAAAAGTTTATGTGCTAAATAGGCGATATGTAACTTTTGCTAAAAGAGGTCTTGATTTCTGATGTAACACCAGAAAATTGATCCTCTATAAAATTTTCGGTGCTAAAGATGCATACTTTCATTGGTCATGCTCATAGGTTAAGGCAAATAAGTGACGACTTAACCATCCACATTCACCGGTCGCAAAACAAGCTACACAATTATTGAGTGTAAAATTAGTTATCCAATAGTTAGCTTTAATAGAATAGATATTTTTTCTCGATAATATGTAATTCTAGCCTAGGTGTACACGGGCTGTGAATCCAGTTGAGTATATAAATCCTTATGATAAAGTTATAGACATTTTTTTGACTTATTTATTGCGAGTGGGGGTTGCTTGTAGCCAATGGTCGAATCTAATTTACTGACAACAAAGCATACAATGGAGTAAGCCTAGAGGCAAGATATTTTTACCGAAAAAGCCCGTTATTCTCTATAAAAGCTTCGTATAACTCTGTAGCTTTAAGAAGCAAAATTCATGTTGTTTCTGTCCTTGACTTGTTTTTCCCTAAACATGGTACATTTGAGGCACATGCTCTTTATGATTTGCCTAATTGTGTTCAAAGCAGTCCTAATTTGTTTGAACTCTGGTTGACATACAGTAAGATAAATACAAAAAAGAAGAGTGAGCTGAAGTCTCTAACAACATTCTCTCTTAATAAAGTTATGCTAATGGATCAATCGATGGATTATAATTCTATCTGGTTGCCCAATGCTTGAGGAATTGATGTTATAGTTTTGCTTCTGGCCTTGGCTTTGCGATGGCCATAGAGGAGTCGTTCTGCCCAATCCAAATTTAAAGAAATTGGAACCATGTAATATATGATTTGGATGAAACATAAATGTCCCATGTCCAACTCTCCTATCATTAGATATGTCTGAAACTATGGATGTGTTGGATATTGCAAATGCAGGATCTATTGTTGAGGTATTTATCAATCATAAAGTAAAATTTGAGTTCTATGTGGAAAAGAATTACCAATAGATATTTTTTACCGGTAATATGTGATTCTAGCTTTGGTGTACACGTGCAACGCACTGTGGCGAATCTAGTTGAGTATATAAACCCTTGTGTTATAAAGATTTAGACATTTTTTTTACTTATTTATTGCGAGTGGGGGTTGCTTGTAGCCAATGGTCGAATCTAATTTACTAACATCAGTGCACACACTGAAGTAAGCCTAGAGGCAAGATTTTTTGCCGAAAAAGCCCGATATTCTCTATGAAAGCTTCGTATAACTCTGTAGCTTTAAGAAGAAAAATTCATGTTGATTTTTTCTTTGACTTGTTTTTCCCTTAACATGGTACATTTGAGGCACAAGCTCTTTATGATCTGCCTAATTATTGTGTACAAAGTAGTCCTAATTTGGTTGAATTCCGATTGACATGTTGTAAGATAAATACAAAAAGAAGAGTCATGAGCTGAAGTCTCTAACAACATTATTTGTTAACAAATTTATGCTAATGGATTAATCGATTGATTATATTCTATCTGGTTGTCCAATGCTTGAGAAATTGACGTTGTGGTTTTTCTTATGGCCTTGACTTTGCAATGTCCATAGAGGAGTGGATCTGCCCAATCCAAATTTAAAGAAATTGGTACTTGGCATTATATGGTTTGGATCAAAGATACATGTCTCCTGTCCAACTCTCCCATCATTAGATATGTCTAGAATTGTGGATGTGCTGGATTTTACAAATGTAAGATCTATTGTTGAAGTGTTTGTCAATCATATAGTAAAATTTGGCTTCGATGTGGAAAATGACTACCAATAGTTATTTTTTCCCGGTAATATGTAATTCTACCCTAGGTGTACACGTGCAACGCACGTACAACGAATCTAGTTGAATATATAAACCCGTGTGTTATAAAGTTTTAGACATTTTTTTGCCTTGTTTATTGCGAGTGGTTTTTTTTAGCTGATGGTCAAATCTAATTTACGGAAAGCAAAGCACACACTGGAGTAAGTCTAGAGGCAAGATATTTTTACCAAAAAAGCCCAATATTCTCTATAAAAGCTTCATATAACTCTGTAGCTTTAAGAAGCAAAATTCATTCTCTTTTTGTACTTGACTTGTTTTTCCCCTTACATGGTAAATTTTTGGCAGTCTTTTTATGACCTGCCTAATTGTGTTCAAAGTTGTCCTAATTTGGTTGAACTCCGATTGACATATTGTAAGATAAATACAAAAAAGAAAAGAGTGAGCTGAAGTCTCTAACAACATTATATCTTAATAAAGTTATGCTAATGGATCAATCGATGAATTATATTCTATCTGGTTGGCCAATGCTTGAGAACTTAACGTTGTAGTTTTGCTTATGGGCTTGGCTTTGCAATGGCCATAGATGAGTGGTTCTGCGCAATCCAAATTTAATGAAATTGGTACAAAGATACATGTCTTCTGTCCAACTCTCCTATCAATAGATATGTATGGAACTGTAGATGTGTTGGATATTGCAAATGTAGGATCTATTGTTGAAGTGTCTGTCAATCATATAATATAATTTGTCTTCGATGTGGACAATGATTACTAATAGATATTTTTTCTCACTAATTTGTAATTCTAGCCCAGGCGTACACGTGCAACGCACGTGCGGCGAATCTAGTCGAGTGTATAAACCCTTGTGTTATAAAGATTTAAACATTTTTTTGACTTATTTATTGCGAGTGCGGGTTGCTTGTAGCCAATGGTCGAATCTAATTTACTGAAAACAAAGAATACACTGGAGTAAGCTTAGAGGCATGATATTTTTGCCGTAAAAGCCCGATATTCTATATAAAAGCATCGTATAACTCTATAGCTTTATGAAGCAAAATTCATGTTTCTGTCTTTGACTTGTTTTTCCCTTAAGATGGTACATTTGAGGCACAAATTTTTTATGATCTGCCTAACTGTGTTCAAAGCAGTCCTGTTAATTCCCAGCTGTACTAGACAAGCTTGCTGATTATGCTTAGTTAGTTAATGAGCTTACCATGGTTAGTTGTAACAGATTTCTGTTAGTTAGTTAAGACTAGGAAAGGTCATTAGTGTACTTTCCAATTGCAAGCTAAGTCGGCTGATGCTCTATATAAGAACATGAGCAGTGTATTGGCAGTTAACACAATTGAATAAGATCTTCTTCTTCTAATCTCTCCAAGGCTCTCTGTTTCAGCAGAAGCTTTCATGTTCAGTAGAAGTTTTCATGGTATCAGAGCAACGATCGTCATAGACTGTATCGGGTGTTTCGGAGGTATCTCAATCACCATTGTTGAGGAATTGAAGCTATGGTGGAAACAGGAAACTCACAGGTCGAAACCACACAGATCTCACAATTAGATTAAAAAAAAAAAAAATGGAACAGGAGATTCATGCATTGCAGGAGAATCATACATGGGATATAGTGGACCTCCCAGCAGGGAAACAAGCAATAGGATCAAAGTGGGTTTATAAGATTAAGTATAAGTCAAATGGAGAAGTAGAGAGATTTAAGACTTGACTGGCTGTCTTCTTAGCTGTCACATAATCTTTCATCCATATAGGAGGTTTTGCCGCTCTACTGCTGGTTCTTTTGGGTTCTGACTGCCTCACCTCTTCTAAAGGTGTAGCTGGTGTGACTGTGACTGGTGCTTCAGTTATGTCTATCCCTTCCTCAGTTGGCTCTACTCCTTCTACAACCACTTCTGATGATGTTGCTTCTCCATCTCCTGCAGCTTCATGAGGTTCATGAGGTTCTTCACCAAGAACAACAGTTGGAATGGGCTCCTCAGAAGCAACTAATGTTGGTAAAGTGTATGTTTGTGCATAGTCTGAAGGTGCAGAACAAAATATGTCATCAAGTTCTTCTTTAGCTCCTTTGAATGGAAAATTGGTTTCTCTAAAGCTGACATCTCTACTAACAAGAAAAGTTCCAGCTTCCAAATCAAACAATCTATATCCCTTCTGTGTCTCTTCATAGCCAAGGAACACAGTTTTCTTGACTCTAGAGTCAAACTTTCCTCCTCTTGGCAGCATGCTAGCAAAACATAGACATCCAAATACCCTGAGGTGATCAAACACAGGAGGTCTACCATGTAGGATCTCAAATGGTGATCTTCCTTTCAACACACTAGTGGGCAATTTGTTGATGAGATAAACAGATGTTTTTACACACTCTCCCCAAAATCTATGTGGCACACCACTTTGAAACTTCAAGGCTCTTGCAACCTCCAAAATATGCCTATGTTTTCTCTCCACAATACCATTTTGTTGTGGAGTATAAGGACAACTACTTTGATGAATAATACCAAGAGAAGAAAACAGCTCAAAACAACTGGAATTGAAGAACTCCTTTCCATTATCAGACCTTAGAATTTTCACATTTACATCAAACTGATTCTTTATTCTGAACAGAAAGTCTTTCAATACAACAATGACTTCACATTTGGATTGAATTAAACAGATCCAAGTGTATCTGCTGAAATCATCTACAATTGTTAAAAAATATGACTTCCTATCATGAGTAGGGACCTTGAAAGGACCCCAAACATCAACATGAATCAGATGGAAACATCTAGTAGTAGTAGTAGTACTAGCTGGGAACCTGAGCCTACTTTGTTTAGCCATAGGACATACTACGCAAAGCTGTTGTGTTGTCTTATCTATCTTAGTCTTCAAATCAGGAATGTTGTTTAGTACTTCCATAGAAGGATGCCCAAGCCTAATGTGCCATAGTTCTGAATCTGGTTGATCTTTTATTACTGCTCCTGCCTTTATTGTCTCATCTTCCTGTAGCCAATATAAGCCATCATGTAATCTACCAATCCCCATCACCTTGCCATTGTAAAGTCCCTGAAAGATGCAAAATTCCGGATAGAAGTTGACTGAACAACAAAGCTCTTTGGTTATCTTTGATACTGATAACAAACTGAACTTGAAGTCAGGCACATATAAAACATTTGTAAGAGTGTGATTCTTCAAGATAATTGTTTCTCCTGTATGAGTTATACTACATTTGTTTCCTGTAGGAACCTGTACACCATTACTTGGATGACTATTAACAGATTTGAGATCATTTAACACTTCCCTAAGTGGTGTCATATGATGTGAGGCTCCTGAGTCTATAATCCATTCACACTTTTCTACCTTGGACAATAGAGAGGATATACCTGCAAAATTACAGTGATAATCACCTGTTTGATCCTGTGAATGCAACCCCTGCTCCTTACTCTTCAAATTCATATAGTGATGATACTGCTCATCTGAAATGCAGTGACCTGTTGAAGATCCTGAGCCAGATCCACCTTCCTCCACAACAGCATGATGTGCATGTGTTGGTGTTGCAACATTCTTTCCTGCTTGTGTTCCTAAGTGCTTTTTACTCTTGAAATCAGGTGGATAACCTACCAGCCTGAAGCAGTTCTTCATCAAATGTCCTTTGTAACCACAGTAATCGCACACTGTTCCTGGAATAGTGCCAATAGTTCCACCAGTTGGTGGTTTCCTAGGTTTGTATCCATGATTTCTATTAGCCAACAAACTTAAGGAATCTCTTTTAGGATCTAGCACTCCTAATTTTCTCTGGCTTTCCTCTTGCACCACTACAGCATAAGCTTGGTTTATAGTTAAAACAGGTGTTCTAAGTAGAATATCACTTCTCACATGGCTGTAACTTTCATTCAGTCCCATTAAAAACTGCAACAAACGTTGATTGCTTAGGTGCTCAACATACAATCCTGATTCTTCACAATCACATGTAGGAGGATGTGGTGCTAACAGATCTAATTCATCCCAACAATCCTTCAATTTCGAGTGGTAAACTGTAATGGAATCTGTACTTTGTGTTTGCATAGTAATTTCTTTCGACAACTGATAGATTCTAGTAAGATTTGACTTATGAAATCTCTCCTTGAACTCATCCCATACCTTCTTTGCAGTCGAAGCAAGCACAATGCTAGAGATTAGCTCCGGTGCTACTACTCCACTGATCCATGACAGCACTATTGCATTACATCTATCCCATTGTTTTCCCAATTCTCCTTTGTACAAACTTCTAGGACAGCTACCATCGACAAGACCTAGCTTGTTTTTCCCTAGCAAAGCCAGTCCCATCGATCGACTCCATAAGGTGTAATTTTCTGGACCTGATAGCTTCACGCCAATCAGCACAATTCCTGGGGAATCTGCTGGTTGTAAGAACAATGGATGTGAGCAATGCTTTCTTGCAAGGTGATCTCTACGAGGAGGTATACATGAATTTACCACAGGGTTTCTGCAAAGCAGGGGAGAGAAAGGTCTGCAAGCTGGTGAAGTCATTGTATGGGCTAAAGCAAGCCTCAAGACAATGGAACATCAAACTTACAGATACACTTGTAACAGCAGGATACTCACAAAGTGCATATGATCATTCCTTGTTTACAAAGAAGAAAGGTACAGATATTGTTGTTATACTTGTGTATGTGGATGATTTACTGATCACAGGAAGTGCAAGTGGAATGATTGAAGAAGCAAAGAATACTCTGCACAAATACTTCAAGGTAAAAGACTTGGGAGAATTAAGATATTTTCTCGGAATTGAAGTCATGAGATCAAGCAAGGGGATACTACTTAACCAAAGAAAGTACAGTTTGGAGCTAATATCAGAGGTTGGTCTTAGTGGTGCTAAACCAGTGCTGACTCCTTTAGAGGCAAATCACAAGCTCACCACAGTTGATTATGATGTTCAAGTGGGAAATAAAGATGATCATGAACTAGATGATGTGATTGGTTACCAGAAGCTAATTGGAAAGTTGATCTATCTGACTATCACTAGACCAGATATATGCTTTGCTGTTCAAGTGCTTAGTCAATTTATGCAGAGACCAAAACAGTCACACTTAGAGGCTGCCATGAGGGTGGTAAGATATCTCAAGGGCTCACCAGGTCTTGGATTATTTTTTCCATACAACACAGCACATGAGTTAAGTGTTTACTGTGACTCGGATTGGGCAGCCTGTCCCAACACTAGGAGATCAGTTACTGGATATGTTGTGAAGTTAGGGGGTGCTCTTCTCTCCTGGAAGTCTAAGAAACAACACACAGTAAGCAGGAGTTCAGCCGAAGCTGAATATAGAAGCATGGCAATGGCAGTTGCTGAGCTAACTTGGGTGTGTGGGCTGCTAAAGGAACTGAATTGCCCAGTTTCTACTCCTGTTATGTTGTATTGTGATAATCAAGCAGCTATACAAATAGCCTCTAATCCTATATTTCATGAGCGAACTAAACACATCGAGATAGATTGCCACTTTGTTAGAGAGAAAATCAAGGATGGTCTTGTCAAGCCTCAGTTTATTCCTACAGCATCTCAACTTGCAGATGTCCTAACTAAAGGATTAGGGACTGCTCAGCATCAACTACTGGTTTCCAAGCTTGGTATGTACAATGCTTTTCACATACCAGCTTGAGGGGGTGTGTTAATTCCCAGCTGTACTAGACAAGCTTGCTGATTATGCTTAGTTAGTTAATGAGCTTACCATGGTTAGTTGTAACAGATTTCTGTTAGTTAGTTAAGACTAGGAAAGGTCATTAGTGTACTTTCCAATTGCAAGCTAAGTCGGCTGATGCTCTATATAAGAACATGAGCAGTGTATTGGCAGTTAACACAATTGAATAAGATCTTCTTCTTCTAATCTCTCCAAGGCTCTCTGTTTCAGCAGAAGCTTTCATGTTCAGTAGAAGTTTTCAAGTCCTAATTTGGTTGAACTCCGGTTGACATATTGTAAGATAAATACAAAAAAGAAGTCATGAGCTGAAGTCTCTAACAACATTATCTCTTAGCAGATTTATGCTAATGGATCAATCGATTGATTATATTCTATCTGGTTGTCCAATGCTTGAGAAATTGACATTGTGGTTTTGCTTATGGCCTTGGCTTTGCAATGGCCATAGAGGAGTGGTTCTGACCAATCCAAAGTTAAAGAAGTTGGTATTTAGCATTATTTGGTTTGGAACAAAGATACATGTCTCATGTCCAACTCTCCTATCATTAGATATGTTTGGAACTGTGAATGTGTTGGATATTACAAATATAGGATCTATTGCTGAAGTGTTTGTCAATCGTATAGTAAAATTTGGCTTCAATGAGGACAATGATTACCAATAGATCTTTTTTCACAGTAATTTGTAATTCTAGCCTAGGTGTACACGTGCACCGCACGTGCGATGAATCTAGTTGAGTATATAAACCCTTGTGTTATAAAGTTTTAGACATCTTTTTTGACTTATTTATTGCGAGTAGGGGTTGCTTGTCGCCATTGGTCGAATCTAATTTACCGACAACAAAGCACACACTGGAGTTATAAGCCTAGAGGCAAGATATTTTTGCCGAAAAAGCTTAATATTCTCTATAAAAGCTTCATATAACTCTGTAGCTTTAAGAAGCAAAATTCATGTTGTTTCTTTCTTTTACTTTTTTTTCCCTTAACATGGTACATTTTTGGTACATGCTCTTTAGTCTTTATGATCTGCCTAATTGTGTTCAAAGCAATCCTAATTTGGTTGAACTCCGATTGACATATTGTAAGATAAATACAAAAAAGAAGAGTGGTCTGAAGTCTCTAACAACATTATCTCTTAATAAAGTTATGATAATGGATCAATCGATGAATTATATTCTATCTGGTTGCCCAATGCTTGAGGACTTGGCGTTGTGGTTTTGCTTATGGCTTTGGCTTTGCAATGGCCGTAGAGGAGTGGTTCTGCCCAATCCAAATTTAATGAAGTTTGTACTTGGCATAATTTGTTTTAGAACAAAGATACATGTCTTCTGTCCAACTCTCCGTTCATTAGATATGTCTGGAACTGCGGATGTGTTGGATATTGCAAATGTAGGATCTATTGCTAAGGTGCCTGTCAATCGTATTATAAAATTTGGTTTCGATATGGACAATGATTACCAATAGATATTTTTACCCTGTAATATGTAATTCTATCCTAAGTGTACGCGTGCAACGCACGTGCGACGAATCTAGTTGAGTATATAAACCCTTGTGTTATAAAGTTTTAGATAATTTTTTTGACTTATTTGTTGCAAGTAGGGGTTGCTTGTAGCCAATGGTTTTATCTAATTCACTGACAGCAAAGCACACACTGGAGTAAGCCTAGAGGCAAGATATTTTTGTCGAAAAATCCCGATATTCTCTATAAACGCTTCGTATTGCTCTATAGCTTTAAGAAGCAAAATTCATGTTGTTTCTGTCTTTGACTTGTTTTTCCCTCAACATCGTACATTTGAGGCACATGCTTTTTATGATCTGCGTAATTGTGTTCAAAGAAGTCCTAATTTAGTTGAACTCTGATTGACATATTGTAAGATAAATACAAATAAGAAGTGTGAGCTGAAGTCTCTAACAACATTATATCTTAATAAAGTTATGCTAATGGATCAATTGATGGATTATATTCAATCTGGTTGTCCAATGCTTGAGAAATTGATGTTGTGGTTTTGCTTATGGGCTTGGCTTTGCAATGGCCATAGAGGAGTGGTTCTGCCCAATCCGAATTTAAATAAATTGGTACTTGACATTACATGGTTTGGGCCAAAGATACATGGCTCCTATCCAACTCTCATATCATTAGATATGTCTGAAACTGTGGATGTGCTGGATATTGCAAATGTAGGATCTCTAGCTGAAGTGTCTGCCAATCACATAGTAAAATTTGGCTTCGATGTGGAGAATGATTACCAAGAGATGAGAATATTCCTCCAAACAATTAGCGGGGCCAAAAGTTAAACTGGGCTATAGGGGTTATGACTTTTGTCTGCCTAGGTATTTTCTTCGTGGCAGTTTAAAAATCCCTTCATCTTCAATTGGATTTTGTGAAATGGCACCTACCAGGAATACTCAACTTGCTAAAGCACTGTCCTTGCTTGGAGAATCTTATCATCAAAATGGCACCTACCAGGAATACAAAATTTAAATATTTTATTGCTCTTGTTGTTAACTGTGTTCTTTGCATTGTTTGTTTGGAACCTATTATCATGGACACTAAAGATTGGCAACATTTTGGTGTCAGACACTGGTAGGACAGTACACTAACCAGAGTCAAGAGTAGATATGACTCGGATATCATGTTTTCTAATTCTATTTTCTTTTCCAAAAGATTAAAAAACAGTACTTAAGGTGGAAACTTAATTTTCAGGACTTGTATGCTTTTGTATGTATTGTTTAACAGTAACTATAGATGTGTTCTTTCATCTTGTGTTACCCTAGCAATTTGTATTTTTAGTCCAATTCTGTGTCTGTTATACTTGGCTTGGTACAACTCTTAATGAGAGATTTGCTCTTGTGCTTATTTAGAACACACTTTAGTGGATTCACCTATATGAGTTTGATGCGGATAATTATTGGAATATGGTTGATACTCCTGTCCAGTGCTTGATTCATCACCTTAAGACGGTGGAGGTAGCTGGTCTCGTAATGGAAAACAGGTGATTCAGTTTCTAGAATATTTGCTCGGGCACTTCCATGGTGTTAAAGAAAATGAAGATATTCGCGAAAAAGGAAATCTATGTCCCAAATAGTCTTATGTCTGATAAGGCTCATGAATATGAAGAGAGGCTATTCAATGCACCAAGAGCCTCTGCCTCTGCTACAGTGCTCTTCTACTGAGGTGAACCCTTCAGCTGTATCTGTGTAGATACTTTTAGTTGTAAAAGTTTGTTTGTTGGAACTCTTTTGCAATAAACAGTTAGTTGTTATCGGTTTAAATAAGTTAAACTCGTGATAATAATGTGCACAATGAATAAATTTAACAGTTTCAAAAAAATAATGTGCACAATGAATTGCACTGTGGACACAATTTTCTGCATTTTCTGTAACTAGTTTCTGGACACGTGCGTTGCACGTGTGTCCCATGTGAATTTTTATAGTTGTATTAGCACGATTAAAATTCTACGAAAACATCCATGAGCAATAAAGTGCAACAACCACAAATAAATCTTTAAAAGTATGACAAGAAACCCCAAATGAGGGGCATATTTTAATGTTTAAAATTATTCTTTTTAACCAACCAACCGTAAATTTTGAATTTTAGTTAGTAGTTAGCAAACTTTTAATAAATTCACAAATGACTAATTTGAGCTTATAAAAATGCAGACTTACGACAATCAGAAAGTCATAGAAAATTTAATTTAAGAAGTAAAATAAAGAGAAAACATGAAAAAATAAACAGAGAAGAAAAAAATACAACATACACATCCTTCTTAAGACTTTAACATAACAATATAGATGGAAAAAGAAATATAGAATCAATATATTATTATTCGAGTTCTTGTTGACGCCTTCTCCCATATCTAATCAATATTTAAGAGCGTTCTTCATCGAGTAAAACTAAAGCATGAATAAAATGGTTCAGTATTGATATAAACTTTTCACTACTTTAACTATAGAATGAAAAGGATAACCTTGGATAGGGATCTTATGAAACAAAAAAGATGAATTTATAGATATAAAAATGGAGGACTATCAATAGATATCTTAAAATTTTAAAATAAATATTTGGAGGTTATGAATATAAAAAGTATGAGAATTATGGATATTAAGAGTAGCAATTAAATAGGTAATTAGATGTGAGTTATGAAGGTCAAGATATAAAGAAAATAAAGGAAAATAATAATAATAAATAAATGAAATGGTGTAAATTTCATAATACCAAAACTAAAAAAGAAACAAATATATACATAAGGCATACGATTTTTTTTGAAAAATTATTCAATTGCATTAAGCATTTAAGCTTCTGTCCGTTTCTATTTTAGAAGATAAATATTACATTTATTACATATTGAATTCAATCAAATGAATAACACATTCTTCCACAATGAATATCATAATAAGTGTCCATGACCATTTACATTGAATTCAAAAGGAATAATTTTGAAATCAAAGCTATAGTAATAATGTGAATACAAACTATTTGTTATTAAGTTCTCATTGAACAGATTTTTAAGGGAATTTATAATATTATAACATATTATTTGGGGTTATGAATTTGAAAAGACATAGGAGTAATGAAGATTATTAAAAGTAAGAGTTATAGAGATGTGAATATGTGAGTTGAAGGCACAAGATTAAATGATATTATTAGAATAAAAGTTATGAAAATGAAGAGGTGTGAGTTATGAAGTTTATTTTTTAAATAAAATAATTTAGAAAAATGATATGATTACTATTTAATATATAATTAATTAAATAATAAAAAAAAATTAATTTAGTGTAGGGGTAAAATGGTAATCTAACTTTGCACATATAGATTTACTGGTAACTCCGGTAGACTCTTGGATCATGTTATTGTTTGTTCAAATTGAACCAAATTCTCCTTTTCCTTTTAAATAGATGATAGCGATTGGACCTTTTTTTTTGTTTTGTTTGTAAAAGGACTGATTTTGATCTATTAAAAAGTATGTAATTGTTCAAATTGAATTTTGATCTCAAATTTGGCCTCGGTCGACAAGTAAACACTCCAGCTTAAGTATGCACATTTAGACACCTCAACTTGTCTTCATTGTGTCAGTTGAACACTCCAACTTACAAAATGATAATCTAGACGCCTCCAAAATTTATGTGTCATATTAACATTGAGTGTTCACGAGACATAGTGGCAACGAGTGCAGTGTTTAATTGTCAGTTGATTCCAAGTTGAAGTATCTAGATGTGCACTCTCAAAGTTGGAGTGCTTACTTGCCAGTTGAGACAAAGTTTGAGTATCTGTTTATGTATTATGCACCTTGGATATAAAGTTCTAGACATGTTTTTTTTCTTATTTAGTGCAGAGTGAGGGTTTCTTATAGCTGATGCTTGAATCTAATTTACTGACAGCGCAACACACATAGGAGTACGCCCAGTGGCAAATTATTTTGGCTGAAAATGCTCGATATCCTCTAAAAGTTTCTGTGCTAAAGATGTGATATGTAACTTGTGCTAAAGAGGTCTTGATTTTTGATCTAACACCAGAAAATTGATCCTCTATAAAAGTTTCTGTGCTAAATATGCGTACTTTCATTGGTCGTGTCTGTAATGAAGGAGAAGATATCTATGCTCACTGCCGAGCTTGCTGCATCAACCGAAAGGGAGAAGAAAAGAGACGAGCAGATTGCACAGATTGCAGCATCAAAGGAGATAGAGAACAAGAGGTATGCAGAGCTTCAATCCCAGTTAAAATCTCTTTTTGAGTCGGGAAAGATTATTCCTCATTGTGCTAGTGATAAACGTCGATGCCTAGTGGATGAGTCTGATATCGAGGGTGAGGAGGGTGAGGAGGGTGAAGAGGATGAGGATGAGGATGATGATGCTAATGATGAGTAGTTGTGTTGTACCTAACTACTAGACATTTTGAACTTAGTATATATAGTTTGTACACTTTTTAGATTGTTTGATCGTATTTTAAGTTTAATTTGAAGTAGTGAAACGTAAATATAAAAAAATATCGTCTTGACAGATATTTGAGCTGGTTTTGGTTGAATATATGCATTATCAAATATGCAGGTGGGCAATTCAAATTGCAGCAATTTACTGCCAATTTTATGGCAAAATATCGACAACAAACCGACCTCCTGAGGTCGGTATTTTTGGTAAATTTTCCAGAAAACCGACTTCCTGATGTCGGTATTTTTGGTAAATTTTTCAGAAAACCGACATCAGGAAGTCGGTTTTTTGAATAAAATTTTCCAAAAAACCGACCTCAATTAGTCGGAATCAAGTGAAATAGGAAAATGAAATTTAAATAATACCGACCTCAAGAGGTCGGAATATCAGAAAAATAATAAATTAAAATCTCAGTAATACCGACTTCCGGAGGTCGGAAAATCAAAAAAATAATAAATTAAAAAATTCAGTAATACCGACTTCCGGAGGTCGGAAAACCAAAAAAATAATAAATTAAAAATTCAGTAATACCGACTTCCGGAGGTCGGAAAACCAAAAAAATAATAAATTAAAAATTCAGTAATACCGACTTCCGGAGGTCGGAACACCAAAAAGATAATAAATTAGAAATTAAACAATACCGACCTCCGGAGGTCAGTATATTATATTTTTAATAATATTTTTTTAAAAAGAAACCGACTTCAGGAAGTCGGAAATAAAAGAAAATAAAATATATATTAAATTCTTAATTTTTGGATTTAAAATTAAAACCGACATCCGGAGGTCGGTATTTACCGACCTCACGATGTCGGTATACAAAACCAACCAAGCCTTTTCCGACTAGGTCTTGTGAGTCGGTTTTGAGTCGGTATTTCAGGGAAAACCGACCTCCGGATGTCGGTTTGTTGAGGTCGGTTTTCCCTGTTTTTCTAGTAGTGATAGGAGTACGCCCAGTGACAAATTATTTTGGCTGAAGATGCTCGATATCCTCTAAAAGTTTATGTGCTAAAGATGTGATATGTAACTTGTGCTAAAGAGGTCTTGATTTTTGATCTAACACCAGAAAATTGATCCTCTATAAAAGTTTCTGTGCTAAATATGTGTACTTTCATTGGTCGTGGTCATAGGTTCGGGCGAATAAGTGACGACTTAACCATCCACGTTCACCAGTCACAAAACAAGCTACACTATTATTGAGTGTAAAATTAGTTAACCAATAGTTAGCTTTAATAGAATAGATATTTTTTCCCGGTAATATGTAATTCTAGCCTAGGTGTACACGTGCAACGCACGTGCGGCGAATCTAGTTTAGTATATAAACTCTTGTGATAAAATTATAATCTTTCTTGACTTATTTATTGCGAGTGTGGGTGTCTTGTAGCCAATGGTCGAATCTAATTTACTGACAACAAAGCACACACTGGAGTAAGTCTAGAGGCAAGATTTTATTACCGGAAAAGCCTGATATTCTCTATAAAAGCTTCGTATAGCTCTGTAGCTTTAAGAAGCAAAATTCATGTTGTTTCTGTCCTTGACTTGTTTTCCCCTAAACATGGTACATTTGAGGCACATGCTCTTTATGATCTGCCTAATTGTGTTCAAAGCAGTCCTAATTTGGTTGAACTCTGGTTGACACGATGTAAGATAAATACAAAAAAGAAGAGTGAGTTGAAGTCTCTAACAACATAATCTCTTAATAAGTTATGTTAATGGATCAATCGATGAGTTATATTCTATCTGGTTGCCCAATACTTGAGGAATTGCAATGGCCATAGAGGAGTGGTTCTGCCCAATCCAAATTTAAAGAAATTGGTCTTTAGCATTATATGGTTTGGATAAAAAATAAATATCTCATGTCCAACTCTCCTATCATTAGATATGTTTGGAACTGTAGATGTATTGGATATTGCAAATGTAGGATCTATTGCTGAAATGTTTGTCAATCATAAACTAAAATTTGGCTTTGATGTGAAAAATGATTACCAATATATATTTTTTCCCAGTAATATGTGATTCTAGCCTAGGTGTACACGTGCAACGCACGTGCGGTGAATCTAGTTGAGTATATAAACCCTTGTGTTATAAAGAATTAGACATTTTTTTCGACTTATTTATTACAAGTGGGGGTTGCTTGTAGCCAATGATCAAATCTAATTTACTGACAGCAAAGCACACACTGCAGTAAGCCTAGAGGCAAGATATTTTTGCCGAAAAACTCCGATATTCTCTATAAAAAGCTTCGTATAACTCTGTAGCTTTAAGAAGCAAAATTCATGATGTTTCTGTCCTTTAATTGTTTTTCCCTTAACATGGTACATTTGAGGCACATGCTCTTTGTGATCTGCCTAATTGTGTTCAAATCAGTCCTAATTTAGTTTAACTCCGGTTAAGATATTGTAAGATAAATACAAAAAAGAAGAGTGAGATGAAGTCTCTAACAACATTATCTCTTAACAAAGTTATGCTAACGGATTGATATATTGATTACTTTCTATCGGGTTGTCCAATGCTCGAAGAATTGACGTTGTGATTTTGCTTATGGCCTTGGAATTGCAATGTCCATAGAGGAGTGGTTCTGCCCAATTCGAATTTAAAGAATTGGTACTTGACATTTTATGGTTTGGATCAAAGATACATGTCTCATGTCCAACTCTCCTATCATTAGATATGTCTGGAACTGTGGATGTATTGGATATTGCAAATGTAGGATCTATTGCTGAAGTATTTGTTAATCATAAAGTAAAATTTGACTTCGATGTGGAAAATGATTACCAATAGATATTTTTTAATATGTGATTCTAGCCTTGATGGTGTACACGTGCAACGCACGTGCGGCGAATCTATTAGTTGAGTATATAAACCCTTGTGTTATAAAGATTTAGACATTTTTTTTGACTTATTTATTGCGAGTGGGGGTTGCTTGTAGACAATGATCGAATCTAATTTACTGACAGCAAAGCACACACTGGACTAGAGGCAAGATATTTTTGCCGAAAAAGCTCGATATTCTCTATGAAAGCTTCATATAACTCTGTAGCGTTAAGAAGCAAAATTCATGTTGTTTCAGTCTTTGACTTGTTTTTCCCTTAACATGGTACATTTGAGGCATAGGCTCTTTATGATCTGCCTAATTGTATTCAAAGTTGTCCTAATTTGGTTGAACTCCGATTGACATATTGTAAGATAAATACAAAAAAAGAAAAGAGTAGGCTGAAGTCTCTAACAACATTATCTCTTAATAAAGTTATGCTAATGGATCAATCGCTGGATTATATTCAATCTGGTTGTCCAATGCTTGAGAAATTGATGTTGTGGTTTTGCTTATGGGCTTGGCTTTGCAATGGCCATAGAGGAGTGGTTCTGCCCAATCCGAATTTAAAGAAATTGGTACTTGGCATTATATGGTTTGGAACAAAGATAAATATCTCCTGTCCAACTTTCCAGGTATAGTTATGATTTCTGGCTCTATGGAGAGATAACCTTTAGGGTGATATACTAACTATAAACTGGACTATAGGGGTTATGGCGTTAAGTTGTCTTTAACGTCTTAGGCTCATGCATCTGTCAATATTCCATGTACATTTGCAATCAGCTTTTTAAGGCTTTTGTTACTTACCTTGTGTTAGTCAGCACAAATCCTTGTTCATTAAGCTCAATACAAAAATCTCTATCTATTTAGTTTCTTTAAGTTTTGTTTTATTGTTGTCTCTGCCTAGGTATTTTCTTCGTGGCAGTTTAAAAATCTACCATCTCGGAGACTCCGACCTTCAGCTGCAAATCCTTTATCTTCAATTGGATTTTGTGAAACGGCACCTACCAGGAATACTGAACTTGCTGAAGCACTGTCCTTGCTTGGAGAATCCTATCATCAAAATTACTTCTTATGATGAATCTACATCCCAAGTATGACAAAATGTTTTATTGCTCTTGTAGTTAACTGTGTTCTTTGCAATGTTTGTTTGGAACCTATTATCGTGGACACTAATGATTTGGCAACATTTTGCGTGTCAGACACTGGTAGGACAGTACACTAACAAGAGTAGGTATGACTGGGATGTGCTGAACACTAACTGGGATATCATGTTTTCTTTTTCCAAAAGATAAAATAACAGTATTTAAGGTGGAAACTTAATTTTCAGGACTTGTATGGTTTTGTATGTATTGTTTGACAGTAACAATAGATGTGTTCTCATCTTGTGTCACCCTAGAAATTTGTATTTTTAGTCCTATTCAATGTCTGTTATACTTGGGTTGGTACAACTCTTAATGGGAGATTTGCTCTTGTGCTTATTTTAGAACACACTTTTGTGGATTCACCTATATGAGTTTGATGCGGATGAATATTGGAATATGGTTGATACTCCTGTCCAGTGCTTGATTCATCACCTCAAGACGGTGGAGGTAGCTGGTTCCGTAATGGAGAAACAGGTGATTCAGTTTCTAGAATATTTGCTCGGGCACTTCCATGGTGTTAAAGAAAATGAAGATATTCGCGAAAAAGAAAATCTATGTCCCAAATAGTCTTATGTCTGATAAGGCTCATGAATGTGAAGAGAGGCTATTCAATGCACCAAGAGCCTCTGCCTCTGCTACAGTGCTCTTCTACTGAGGTGAACCCTTCAGCTGTATCTGTGTAGATACTTTTAGTTGTAAAAGTTTGTTTGTTGGAACTCTTTTGCAATAAACAGTTAGTTGTTATCGGTTTAAATAAGTTAAACTCGTGATAATAATGTGCACAATGAATTGCACTGTGGACACAATTTCCTGCATTTCCTGTAACTAGTTTCTGGACACGTGCGTTGCACGTGTGTCTCATGTGAATTTTTATAGTTGTATTAGAACGATTAAAATTCTACGAAAACATCCATGAGCAATAAAGTGCAACAATCACAAATAAATCTTTAAAAGTATGACAAGAAACCCCAAATGAGGGACATATTTTAATGTTTAAAATTATTCTTTTTAACCAACCAACCGTAAATTTTGAATTTTAGTTAGTAGTTAGCAAACTTTTAATAAATTCACAAATGACTAATTTGAGCTTAAATAAAAATGCAGACTTACGACAATCAGAAAGTCATAAAAAATTTAATTTAAGAAGTAAAATAAAGAGAAAACATGAAAAAATAAACAGAGAAGAAAAAAAATGCAACATACACATCCTTCTTAAGACTTTAACATAACAATATAGATGGAAAAAGAAATACAAAATCAGTATATTATTATTCGAGTTCTTGTTGACGCCTTCTCCCATATCTAATCAATATTTAAGAGCCTTCTTCATCGAGTAAAACTAAAGAATGAATAAAATGGTTCAATATTGATATAAACTTTTCACTACTTTAACTATAGAATGAAAAGGATAACCTTGGATAGGGATCTTATGAAACAAAAAAGATGAATTTATAGAGATAAAAATGGAGGAATATCACCTGATCTCGTAGATGCGGTGGTTTTGCACTAGAGGTCTTACATCACCCTTCCAATTAGACACCAGGTGCTTTAACAAGAAAATCCCATCGAATTTGCTTAAGTTATGGAAGTAAATTGTTAGAACTGACCTAAACCCCTTAGATATATGCTCAATTCTGGACAGAAAGTCGTCCATCATCTTACTACTTCTATCATCAAAGCACTTTATTGTTATGTAGTCATCTAGATATCTTAAAATTTTAAAATAAATATTTGGAGGTTATGAATATAAAAAGTATGAGAGTTATGGATATTAAGAGTAGCAATTAAATAGGTAATTAGATGTGAGATATGAAGGTCAAAATATAAAGAAAATAAAGGAAAATAATAATAATAAATAAATGAAATGGTGTAAATTTCATAATACCAAAACTAAAAAAGAAACAAATATATACATAAGGCATACGATTATTTTTGAAAAATTATTCAATTGCATTAAGCATTTAAGCTTCTGTCCGTTTCTATTTTAGAAGATAAATATTACATTTATTACATATTGAATTCAATCAAATGAATAACACATTCTTCCACAATGAATATCATAATAAGTGTCCATGACCATTTACATTGAATTCAAATGGAATAATTTTAAAATCAAAGCTATAGTAATAATGAGAATACAAACGATTTGTTATTAAGTTCTCATTGAACAGATTATTAAGGGAATGTATAATATTATAACTTATTATTTGGGGTTATGAATTTGAAAAGACATAGAGCAATGAAGATTATTAAAAGTAAGAGTTATAGAGGTGTGAATATGTGAGTTGAAGGCACAAGATTAAATGATATTATTAGAATAAAAGTTATGAAAATGAAGAGGTGTGAGTTATGAAGTTTATTTTTTAAATAAAATAATTTAGAAAAATGATATGATTACTATTTAATATATAATTTAAATAAAAAAAAATTAATTTAGTGTAGGGGTAAAATGGTAATCTAACTTTGCACTTTGGAGCTTTTCGCTTTTAATAATACTAGTATCTGGACACGTGCGTTGCACGCGTTTTCTTTCGATGCGTTACGCGTGTTTTCCTTCAATGGATATAAACTTTATAAGAAAAATATAAATAATTCTAAGAACATATGTTTGACGAGTAACTCAAAATTTGAATTAGACAATAAATTTAGAGCAAAAAATGAAATATAGTAATAATGACAAAGAGGTTAGGAGAGGAAATTTAATTATGTTTTATACCTTAGTCCGCTACTCTATCATAAAAGGTCAAAATTTTAACATAGCTTCCTTCAAGCATATTTTTTTTTCAAGAGCTGGATGGTCATCTTTTTTAGCAATAAGAACAAATGATTGCAATGTAATTTAAGTAGTTTCTTTTAAGATTAAATATTTAATTAATTAAATATTTTAAATATATATATTAAAAAAAAAGATTAGAGTCATACATTGAACGAAGTAAATGAGGAGGATTGTTTCACCTCCCCAATAATTATTGTAAGTTACACTTTTATAATTTCTTTAATTATTATTTAAAATATCACCTTTACATCTTCCAATTATTTCATCCCCTAAGCTTCTACCGGTTACAATAGTATTTATACATGTGGTATACGCTCATGCCACATGTTTTCTCCTAAAAATACAAATAATAAACTCTTTGCATATTTTGCGAGCCAAATTAAATTCAACGATTTCAATTTTCAGTTCTAGATGACATTAATTCATCTACACAGTAATAGTCAAATCATTAAACAGCCTACCGATTACCAATAATAACTCATCAAACATTTATACTATTCTGTAAAATGAACTTGTAATTATTCTCGTAGTTATATTTTCTATTACTCATTACATGTATTTATTTTATAGAATGAATATATATAGTTTGAATAAGTTGATACAAATTAACTGAGACACATGTGCAATGCACGTGCCAAAACTAGTTAATGAGGATAAATAAAAAAATAATTGGCATTAATTTCCCCATTAGTGCAATTTTTTGCTGATAACAATTGTTATAAACTATCTTTTTATGCTTGCCTTGTAAATACATACAAAGTATTAAGAAACGATATAAACACAAGTCTGTAACTGAATACAAAAGGATATGAACATACTTCAATACTGCATAATCTAGATTTTTATCATGATGAGTGGATATAAGATTAGAGACATCATTATTTTCCAGATCAGTACTCCTTCTTGTTTTTTTTAATTATCCCTTGTTGACTTGACATTCTCATTAAAAATTATGTTTCATTACACTATTAGAAAACAATAAAAATCGACTTCCAGAAGAAAAAAACACCGAAAAAATCAACCTACGATACTAAATATATTTTTAAAAAATGTCTCTCCTTTTTTTTTTACTAATATCGAAAGGTCGGTTATATTTGCGAAAAAATAAATTTTGAAGAATATAAAAAAGAAGTCTTAAACCAACATGCACGAGTGATCTAATGGTAGAATTATATCCTACCACGTTAAAGACAAGGGTTTGACCCTAGATGGTACATCTTATAATTGTGTAATTTTAAAATTTGACCTCCGGAGGTGATACCGATTAGGACAATATCGACCTTCGGAGATTAAATTTGAAGACCTATTTTCAGCTTTTTAATAGTGTTAGACATTTGTTTTATTGAATTATTCTGATTAATTATACTTCGAAGATCTATGTTTAACTTCTAGTACTTTGTTGTAGTTAACAATTAGAGTAATATTAGAGGAAAAATAAGAAATCTCTCTCAATTTGTTAAAATAGATAAGTAAGAAATAAAATATGTTTTTTGTACAAAAGTAAAAAAGAGCGTAGTACTTATTTGAAGTCTTAAGAGTTTTCTTTTGCTTGCGATTTTTTCTTTTTGTATTTTTGATCATTTTTTGTTACTTAAAATCTCTCAAGGGTAAAACTTAAAATGTAGCAATTTTAAAGGGCAAAAATTAAAGAGCACCCGAACCGACATTTGTGCAAATGATCTTTTAAGTTTAATAGTGGGTAAACTTGAGGAAAAATGACTTTGAATAGCTGGAAATGCATACAGAAGATTTGGGTCTAACTAATTTTGGAGTCGTAAGTTTTATTGGAGAAATCATAATATTTGATTTTGATTTATGGGTATGGTTTTGATCCGAATATATATATATATATATATATATATATAAAAATAGATTTACTGGTAACTCCGGTAGACTCTTGGATCGTGTTATTGTTTGTTCAAATTGAACCAAATTCTCTGTTTATCCTTTTTAATAGATGATAGCAATTGAACCTTTTTTTTTTGTTTTTTGTAAAAGACATGATTTTGATCTATTAAAAAGTGTGTAATTGTTCAAATTGGATTTTGATCTCAAATTTGGCCTCGATCGATAAATAAACACTCCAGCTTTGAGTATGCACATCTAGACACCTCAACTCGTCTCCACTGTGTCAGTTGAACACTCCAACTTACAAAATGATAATCTATACACCTCCAAAATGTATATGTCATATCAACATTGAGTGTTCACGAGACATAGTGGCAACGAGTGAAGTGTTTAATTAACAGTTGTGATCAAGTTGAAGTGTCTAGATGTGCACTCTCAAAGTTGGAGTGCTTACTTGCCAGATGAGACCAAGTTTGAGTGTCTATTATGTATTATGCACCTTGCATATAAAGTTCAAGACATGTTTCTTTTCTTATTTAGTGCAAAGTGAGGGTTTCTTATAGCTAACACTTGAATCTAATTTACTGACAGCACAACACACATAGGAGTACGCCCAGTGGCAAATTATTTTGGCTGAAAAGGCTCGATATCCTCTATAAAAGTTTCTCTGCTAAAGAGGCGATATGTAACTTGTGCTAAAGAGGTCTTGATTTCTGATCTAACACCAGAAAATTGATCCTCTATAAAAAATTTTGTGCTAAATATGCGTACTTTCATTGGTCATGGTCATAGATTCGGGCGAATAAGTGACGACTTCACCATCCACATTCACCAGCCGCAAAACAAACTACACTATTATTGAGTGTAAAATTAGTTTCCCAATAGTTAGCTTTAATAGAATAGATATTTTTTCTCAGTAATATGTAATTCTAGCCTAGGTGTACACGTGCAATACACGTGCGGCGAATCTAGTTGAGTATATAAAGAAAATGAAGATATTCGCGAAAAAGGAAATCTATGTCCCAAATAGTCTTATGTCTGATAAGGCTCATGAATATGAAGAGAGGCTATTCAATGCACCAAGAGCCTCTGCCTCTGCTACAGTGCTCTTCTAGTGAGGTGAACCCTTCAGCTGTATCTGTGTAGATACTTTTAGTTGTAAAAGTTTGTTTGTTGGAACTCTTTTGCAATAAACAGTTAGTTGTTATCGGTTTAAATAAGTTAAACTCGTGATAATAATGTGCACAATGAATAAATTTACCAGTTTCAAAAAAATAATGTGCACAATGAATTGCACTATGGACACAGTTTTCTGCATTTTCTGTAACTAGTTTCTGGACACGTGCATTGCACGTGTGTCCCATGTGAATTTTTATAGTTGTATTAGAAAGATTAAAATTCTACGAAAACATCCATGAGCAATAAAGTGCAACAATCACAAATAAATCTTTAAAAGCATGACAAGAAACCCCAAATGAGGGGCATATTTTAATGTTTAAAATTATTCTTTTTAACCAACCAACCGTAAATTTTGAATTTTAGTTAGTAGTTAGCAAACTTTTAATAAATTCACAAATGACTAATTTGAGCTTATAAAAATGCAGACTTACGACAATCAGAAAGTCATAAAAAATTTAATTTAAGAAGTAAAATAAAGAGAAAACATGAAAAAATAAACAGAGAAGAAAAAAATGCAACATACACATCCTTCTTAAGATTTTAACATAACAATATAGATGGAAAAAGAAATATAGAATCAGTATATTATTATTCGAGTTCTTGTTAACGCCTTCTCCTATATCTAATCAATATTTAAGAGCCTTCTTCATCAAGTAAAACTAAAGCATGAATAAAATGGTTCAATATTGATATAAACTTTTCACTACTTTAACTATAGAATGAAAAGGATAACCTTGGATAGGGATCTTATGAAACAAAAAAGATGAATTTATAGATATAAAAATGGAGGACTATCAATAGATATCTTAAAATTTTAAAATAAATATTTGGAGGTTATGAATATAAAAAGTATGAGAGTTATGGATATTAAGAGTAGTTTTTAAATAGGTAATTAGATGTGAGATATGAAGGTCAAGATATAAAGAAAATAAAGGAAAATAATAATAATAAATAAATGAAATGGTGTAAATTTCATAATACCAAAACTAAAAAAGAAACAAATATATACATAAGGCATACGATTTTTTAAAAAAAATTATTCAATTGCATCAAGCATTTAAGCTTCTGTCCGTTTCTATTTTAGAAGATAAATATTACATTTATTACATATTGAATTCAATCAAATGAATAACACATTCTTCCACAATGAATATCATAATAAGTGTCCATGACCATTTACATTGAATTCAAAAGGAATAATTTTGAAATCAAAGCTATAGTAATAATGTGAATACAAACGATTTGTTATTAAGTTCTCATTGAACAGATTTTTAAGGGAATTTATAATATTATAACATATTATTTGGGTTTATGAATTTGAAAAGACATAGGAGTAATGAAGATTATTAAAAGTAAGAGTTAGAGAGATGTGAATATGTGAGTTGAAGGCACAAGATTAAATGATATTATTAGAATAAAAGTTATGAAAATGAAGAGGTGTGAGTTATGAAGTTTATTTTGTAAATAAAATAATTTAGAAAAATGATATGATTACTATTTAATATATAATTAATTAAATAATAATAAAAAAAAAATTTAGTGTAGGGGTAAAATGGTAATCTAACTTTGCACATATAGATTTACTGGTAACTCCGGTAGACTCTTGGATCATGTTATTGTTTGTTCAAATTGAACCAAATTCTCCTTTTCCTTTTAAATAGATGATAGCGATTGGACCTTTTTTTTTTTTTGTAAAAGGCCTGATTTTTGATCTATTAAAAAGTATGTAATTGTTCAAATTGAATTTTGATCTCAAATTTGGCCTCGGTCGACAAGTAAACACTCCTGCTTAAGTATGCACATTTAGACACCTCAACTTGTCTCCACTGTGTCAGTTAAACACTCCAACTTACAAAATGATAATCTAGACGCCTCCAAAATTTATGTGTCATATTAACATTGAGTGTTCACGAGACATAGTGGCAACGAGTGCAGTGTTTAATTGTCAGTTGATTCCAAGTTGAAGTATCTAGATGTGCACTCTCAAAGTTGGAGTGCTTACTTGCCAGTTGAGACAAAGTTTGAGTATCTGTTTATGTATTATGCACCATGAATATAAATTTCTAGACATGTTTTTTTTTCTTATTTAGTGCAGAGTGAGGGTTTCTTATAGCTGATGCTTGAATCTAATTTACTGACAGCACAACACACATAGGCGTACGCCCAGTGGCAAATTATTTTGGCTGAAAATGCTCGATATCCTCTAAAAGTTTCTGTGCTAAATATGCGTACTTTCATTGGTCGTGGTCATAGGTTCGGGCGAATAAGTGACGACTTAACCATCCACGTTCACCAGTCACAAAAGAAGCTACTCTATTATTGAGTGTAAAATTAGTTACCCAATAGTTAGCTTTAATAGAATAGATATTTTTTCTCGGTAATATGTAATTCTAGCCTAGGTGTACACGTGCAACGCACGTGCGGCAAATCTAGTTTAGTATATAAACTCTTGTGATAAAATTATAGACATCTTTCTTGACTTATTTATTGCGAGTGTGGGTGTCTTGTAGCCAATGGTCGAATCTAATTTACTGACAACAAAGCACACACTGGAGTAAGTCTAGAGGCAAGATTTTATTACCGGAAAAGCCTGCTATTCTCTATAAAAGCTTCGTATAGCTCTGTAGCTTTAAGAAGCAAAATTCATGTTGTTTCTGTCCTTGACTTGTTTTCCCCTAAACATGGTACATTTGAGGCACATGCTCTTTATGATCTGCCTAATTGTGTTCAAAGCAGTCCTAATTTGGTTGAACTCTGGTTGACACGATGTAAGATAAATACAAAAAAGAAGAGTGAGTTGATCTCTAACAACATAATCTCTTATTAAGTTATGTTAATGGATCAATCGATGATTTATATTCTATCTGGTTGCCCAATGCTTGAGGAATTGCAATGGCCATAGAGGAGTGGTTCTGCCCAATCCAAATTTAAAGAAATTGGTCTTTAGCATTATATGGTTTGGATAAAAAATAAATATCTCATGTCCAACTCTCCTATCATTAGATATGTTTGGAACTGTGGATGTATTGGATATTGCACATGTAGGATCTATTGCTGAAATGTTTGTCAATCATAAACTAAAATTTGGCTTCGATGTGAAAAATGATTACCAATAGATATTTTTTCCCAGTAATATGTGATTCTAGCCTAGGTGTACACGTGCAACGCACGTGCGGTGAATCTAGTTGAGTATATAAACCCTTGTGTTTTAAAGAATTAGACATTTTTTTCGACTTATTTATTACAAGTGGGGGTTGCTTGTAGCCAATGATCAAATCTAATTTACTGACAGCAAAGCACACACTTGAGTTATAAGCCTAGAGGCAAGATATTTTTGCCGGAAAAGCCCGATATTCTCTATAAAAGCTTCGTATAACTCTGTAGCTTTAAGAAGTAAAATTCATGTTGTTTCTGTCCTTGACTTGTTTTCCCCTAAACATGGTATATTTGAGGCACATGCTCTTTATGATCTGCCTAATTGTGTTCAAAGCAGTCCTAATTTGTTTGAACTCTGGTTGACATACTGTAAGATAAATACAAAAACGAAGAGTGAGCTGACGTCTCTAACAACATTATCTCTTAACAAAGTTATGCTAATGGATTGATATATTGATTACTTTCTATCGGGTTGTCCAATGCTCGAAGAATTGACGTTGTGGTTTTGCTTATGGCATTGGCATTGCTATGTCCATAGAGGAGTGGTTCTACCTAATCCAAATTTTAAGAAATTGGTACTTGGTATTATATGGTTTGGATAAAAAATAAATATATCATGTCCAACTCTCCTATCATTAGATATGTCTGGAACTGTGGATGCATTGGATATTGCAAATGTAGGATCTATTGCTGAAGTATTTGTTAATCATAAAGTAAAATTTGACTTCGATGTGGAAAATGATTACCAATAGATATTTTTTCCCGGTAATATGTGATTCTAGCCTTGATGGTGTACACGTGCAACGCACGTGCGGCAAATCTATTAGTTGAGTATATAAACCCTTGTGTTATAAAGATTTAGACATTTTTTTGACTTATTTATTGCGAGTGGGGGTTGCTTGTAGCCAATGATCGAATCTAATTTACTGACAGCAAAGCACACACTGGAGTAAGCCTAGAGGCAAGATATTTTTGCCGAAAAAGCTCGATATTCTCTATGAAAGCTTCGTATAACTCTGTAGCGTTAAGAAGCAAAATTCATGTTGTTTCTGTCTTTGACTTGTTTTCCTTTAACATGGTACATTTGAGGCATAGGCTCTTTATGATCTGCCTAATTGTGTTCAAAGCAGTCCTAATTTGGTTGAACTCTGGTTGACATATTGTAAGATAAATATAAAAAGAAGAGTGAGTTGAAGTCTCTAACAACATTCTCTCTTAATAAAGTTATGTTAATGGATCAATCGGTTGATTATATTCTATCTGGTTGTCCAATGCTTGAGGAATTGATGTTGTGGTTTTGCTTATGGCTTTGGCTTTGCAATGGCTATAGAGGAGTGGTTCTGCCCAATCAAAATTTAAAGAATTGGTACTTGACATTATATGGTTTGGATCAAAGATACATGTCTCCTGTCCAACTCTCCTATAGATATGTCTAGAACTGTGGATGTGCTGGATATTACAAATGTAGGATCTATTGCTGAAGTGTCTGTCAATTATATAGTAAAATTTGGCTTCGATATGGAAAATGATTACCAATAGATATTTTTTCCCGGTAATATGTAATTCTAGCTTAGGTGTACAAGTGCAACGCACGTGCGGCGAATCTAGTTGAGTATTTATACCATTGTGTTATAAAGTTTTAAATATTTTTTTGACATATTTATTGCAAGTGGGGATTGCTTGTAGCCAATGGTCGAATCTAATTTACTAACACCAAAGCACACACTGAAGTAAGCCTAGAGTGTTTGTTTATGTATTATGCACCTTGGATATAAAGTTCTAGACATGTTTTTTCTTATTTAGTGCAAAGTGGGGGTTTCTTGTAGCTGACGCTTGAATCTAATTTACTGACAGCACCACACAACTAGGAGTACGCCCAGTGGCAAATTATTTTGGCTGAAAATGCTCAATATCCTCTATAAAAGTTTATGTGCTAAATAGGCGATATGTAACTTGTGCTAAAAGAGGTCTTGATTTCTGATGTAACACCAGAAAATTGATCCTCTATAAAATTTTCGGTGCTAAAGATGTGTACTTTCATTGGTCATGCTCATAGGTTCAGGCGAATAAGTGACGACTTAACCATCCACATTCACCGGTCGCAAAACAAGCTACCCAATTATTGAGTGTAAAATTAGTTATCCAATAGTTAGCTTTAATAGAATAGATATTTTTTCTCGATAATATGTAATTCTAGCCTAGGTGTACACGGGCTGTGAATCCAGTTGAGTATATAAATCCTTATGATAAAGTTATAGACATTTTTTTGACTTATTTATTGCGAGTGGGGTTGCTTGTAGCCAATGGTCGAATCTAATTTACTGACAACAAAGCATACAATGGAGTAATCCTAGAGGCAAGATATTTTTACCGAAAAAGCCCGTTATTCTCTATAAAAGCTTCGTATAACTCTGTAGCTTTAAGAAGCAAAATTCATGTTGTTTCTGTCTTTGACTTGTTTTTCCCTAAACATGGTACATTTGAGGCACATGCTCTTTATGATCTGCCTAATTGTGTTCAAAGCAGTCCTAATTTGTTTGAACTCTGGTTGACATACTGTAAGATAAATACAAAAAAGAAGAGTGAGCTGAAGTCTCTAACAACATTCTCTCTTAATAAAGTTATGCTAATGGATCAATCGATGGATTATAATTCTATCTGGTTGTCCAATGCTTGAGGAATTGATGTTATAGTTTTGCTTCTGGCTTTGGCTTTGCGATGGCCATAGAGGAGTCGTTCTGCCCAATCCAAATTTAAAGAAATTGGAACCATGTAATATATGATTTGGATGAAACATAAATGTCCCATGTCCAACTCTCCTATCATTAGATATGTCTGAAACTATGGATGTGTTGGATATTGCAAATGCAGGATCTATTGTTGAAGTATTTATCAATCATAAAGTAAAATTTGAGTTCTATGTGGAAAATAATTACCAATAGATATTTTTTACCGGTAATATGTGATTCTAGCCTTGGTGTACACGTGCAACGCACTGTGGCGAATCTAGTTGAGTATATAAACCCTTGTGTTATAAAGATTTAGACATTTTTTTGACTTATTTATTGCGAGTGGGGGTTGCTTGTAGCCAATGGTCGAATCTAATTTACTAACATCAGTGCACACACTGAAGTAAGCCTAGAGGCAAGATTTTTTGCCGAATAAACCCGATATTCTCTATGAAAGCTTCGTATAACTCTGTAGCTTTAAGAAGAAAAATTCATGTTGATTTTTTCTTTGACTTGTTTTTCCCTTAACATGGTACATTTGAGGCACAAGCTCTTTATGATCTGCCTAATTATTGTGTACAAAGTAGTCCTAATTTGGTTGAATTCCGATTGACATGTTGTAAGATAAATACAAAAAGAAGAGTCATGAGCTGAAGTCTCTAACAACATTATCTGTTAACAAATTTATGCTAATGGATTAATCGATTGATTATATTCTATCTGGTTTTCCAATGCTTGAGGAATTGACGTTGTGGTTTTTCTTATGGCCTTGACTTTGCAATGTCCATAGAGGAGTGGATCTGCCCAATCCAAATTTAAAGAAATTGGTACTTGGCATTATATGGTTTGGATCAAAGATACATGTCTGTTGTCCAACTCTCCCATCATTAGATATGTCTAGAATTGTGGATGTGCTGGATTTTACAAATGTAAGATCTATTGTTGAAGTGTTTGTCAATCATATAGAAAAATTTGGCTTCGATGTGGAAAATGACTACCAATAGTTATTTTTCCCAGTAATATGTAATTCTACCCTAGGTGTACACGTGCAACGCACGTGCAGCGAATCTAGTTGAATATATAAAACCGTGTGTTATAAAGTTTTAGACATTTTTTTGCCTTGTTTATTGCGAGTGGTTTTTGTTAGCCGATGGTCAAATCTAATTTACGAAAAGCAAAGCACACACTGGAGTAAGTCTAGCGGCAAGATATTTTTACCAAAAAAGCCCAATATTCTCTATAAAAGCTTCATATAACTCTGTAGCTTTAAGAAGCAAAATTCATTCTCTTTTTGTACTTGACTTGTTTTTCCCCTTACATGGTAAATTTTTGGCAGTCTTTTTATGATCTGCCTAATTGTGTTCAAAGTTGTCCTAATTTGGTTGAACTCCGATTGACATATTGTATGATAAATACAAAAAAGAAAAGAGTGAGCTGAAGTCTCTAACAACATTATATCTTAATAAAGTTATGCTAATGGATCAATCGATGGATTATATTCTATCTGGTTGGCCAATGCTTGAGAACTTAATGTTGTAGTTTTGCTTATGGCCTTGGCTTTGCAATGGCCATAGATGAGTGGTTCTGCGCAATCCAAATTTAATGAAATTGGTACAAAGATACATGTCTTCTGTCCAACTCTCCTATCAATAGATATGTATGGAACTGTAGATGTGTTGGATATTGCAAATGTAGGATCTATTGTTAAAGTGTCTGTCAATCATATAATATAATTTGGCTTCGATGTGGACAATGATTACTAATAGATATTTTTTCTCACTAATTTGTAATTCTAGCCTAGGCGTACACGTGCAACGCACGTGCGGCGAATCTAGTCGAGTGTATAAACCCTTGTGTTATAAAGATTTAAACATTTTTTGACTTATTTATTGCGAGTGCGGGTTGCTTGTAGCCAATGGTCCAATCTAATTTACTGAAAACAAAGAACACACTGGAGTAAGCTTAGAGGTATGATATTTTTGCAGTAAAAGCCCGATATTCTATATAAAAGCATCGTATAACTCTATAGCTTTATGAAGCAAAATTCATGTTTCTGTCTTTGACTTGTTTTTCCCTTAACATGGTACATTTGAGGCACAAGTTTTTTATGATCTGCCTAATTGTGTTCAAAGCAGTCCTAATTTGGTTGAACTCCGGTTGACATATTGTAAGATAAATACAAAAAAGAAGTCATGAGCTGAAGTCTCTAACAACATTATCTCTTAACAGATTTATGCTAATGGATCAATCGATTGATTATATTCTATCTGGTTGTCCAATGCTTGAGAAATTGGCATTGTGGTTTTGCTTATGGCCTTGGCTTTGCAATGGCCATAGAGGAGTGGTTCTGACCAATCCAAATTTAAAGAAGTTGGTGTTTAGCATTATTTGGTTTGGAACAAAGATACATGTCTCATATCCAACTCTCCTATCATTAGATATGTTTGGAACTGTGAATGTGTTGGATATTACAAATGTAGGATCTATTGCTGAAGTGTTTGTCAATCGTATAGTAAAATTTGGCTTCAATGAGGACAATGATTACCCATAGATCTTTCTTCACAGTAATTTGTAGTTCTAGCCTAGGTGTACACGTGCACCGCACGTGCGATGAATCTAGTTGAGTATATAAACCCTTGTGTTATAAAGTTTTAGACATCTTTTTTGACTTATTTATTGCGAGTGAGGGTTGCTTGTAGCCATTGGTCGAATCTAATTTACCGACAACAAAGCACACACTGGAGTTATAAGCCTAGAGGTAAGATATTTTTGCCGAAAAAGCTTAATATTCTCTATAAAAGCTTCATATAACTCTGTAGCTTTAAGAAGCAAAATTCATGTTGTTTCTTTCTTTTACTTTTTTTTTCCTTAACATGGTACATTTTTGGCACATGCTCTTTAGTCTTTATGATCTGCCTAATTGTGTTCAAAGCAATCCTAATTTGGTTGAACTCCGATTGACATATTGTAAGATAAATACAAAAAAGAAGAGTGGTCTGAAGTCTCTAACAACATTATCTCTTAATAAAGTTATGATAATGGATCAATCGATAAATTATATTCTATCTGGTTGCCCAATGCTTGAGGACTTGGCGTTGTGGTTTTGCTTATGGCCTTGGCTTTGCAATGGCCGTAGAGGAGTGGTTCTGCCCAATCCAAATTTAATGAAATTTGTACTTGGCATAATTTGTTTTGGAACAAAGATACATGTCTTCTGTCCAACTCTCCTTTCATTAGATACGTCTGGAACTGCGGATGTCTTGGATATTGCAAATGTAGGATCTATTGCTAAGGTGTCTGTCGATCGTATGATAAAATTTTGTTTCGATATGGACAATGATTACCAATAGATATTTTTACCCAGTAATATGTAATTCTATCCTATGTGTACACGTGCAACGCACGTGCGACGAATCTAGTTGAGTATATGAACCCTTGTGTTATAAAGTTTTAGATAATTTTTTTGACTTATTTGTTGCAAGTAGGGGTTGCTTGTAGCCAATGGTTTTATCTAATTCACTGACAGCAAAGCACACACTGGAGTAAGCCTAGAGGCAAGATATTTTTGTCGAAAAATCCCGATATTCTCTATAAACGCTTCGTATTGCTCTATAGCTTTAAGAAGCAAAATTCATGTTGTTTCCGTCTTTGACTTGTTTTTCCCTCAACATCGTACATTTGAGGCACATGCTTTTTATGATCTGCGTGATTGTGTTCAAAGAAGTCCTAATTTAGTTGAACTCCGATTGACATATTGTAAGATAAATACAAATAAGAAGTGTGAGCTGAAGTCTCTAACAACATTATCTCTTAATAAAGTTATGCTAATGGATCAATTGATGGATTATATTCAATCTCGTTGTCCAATGAGAAATTGATGTTGTGGTTTTGCTTATGGGCTTGGCTTTGCAATGGCCATAGAGGAGTGGTTCTGCCCAATCCGAATTTAAATAAGGCTCCTATCCAACTCTCATATCATTAGATATGTCTGAAACTGTGGATGTGCTGGATATTGCAAATGTATGATCTCCAGCTGAAGTGTCTGCCAATCACATAGTAAAATTTGGCTTCGATGTGGAGAATGATTACCAAGAGATGAGAATATTCCTCCAAACAATTAGCGGGGCCAAAAGTTAAACTGGGCTATAGGGGTTATGACTTTTGTCTGCCTAGGTATTTTCTTCGTGGCAGTTTAAAAATCCCTTCATCTTCAATTGGATTTTGTGAAATGGCACCTACCAGGAATACTCAACTTGCTAAAGCACTGTCCTTGCTTGGAGAATCTTATCATCAAAATGGCACCTACCAGGAATACAAAATTTAAATATTTTATTGCTCTTGTTGTTAACTGTGTTCTTTACATTGTTTGTTTGGAACCTATTATCATGGACACTAAAGATTGGCAACATTTTGGTGTCAGACACTGGTAGGACAGTACACTAACCAGAGTCAAGAGTAGATATGACTCGGATATCATGTTTTCTAATTCTATTTTCTTTTCCAAAAGATTAAAAAACAGTACTTAAGGTGGAAACTTAATTTTCAGGACTTGTATGCTTTTGTATGTATTGTTTAACAGTAACTATAGATGTGTTCACTCATCTTGTGTTACCCTAGCAATTTGTATTTTTAGTCCAATTCTGTGTCTGTTATACTTGGCTTGGTACAACTCTTAATGGGAGATTTGCTTTTGTGCTTATTTTAGAACACACTTTAGTGGATTCACCTATATGAGTTTGATGCGGATAAATATTGGAATATGGTTGATACTCCTGTCCAGTGCTTGATTCATCACCTTAAGACGGTGGAGGTAGCTAGTCTCGTAATGGAAAACAGGTGATTCAGTTTCTAGAATATTTGCTCGGGCACTTCCATGGTGTTAAAGAAAATGAAGATATTCGCGAAAAAGGAAATCTATGTCCCAAATAGTCTTATGTCTGATAAGGCTCATGAATATGAAGAGAGGCTATTCAATGCACCAAGAGCCTCTGCCTCTGCTACAGTGCTCTTCTACTGAAGTGAACCCTTCAGCTGTATCTGTATAGATACTTTTAGTTGTAAAAGTTTGTTTGTTGGAACTCTTTTGCAATACACAGTTAGTTGTTATCGGTTTAAATAAGTTAAACTCGTGATAATAATGTGCACAATGAATAAATTTACCAGTTTCAAAAAAATAATGTGCACAATGAATTGCACTGTGGACACAGTTTCCTGCATTTTCTGTAACTAGTTTCTGGACACGTGCGTTGCACGTGTGTCCCATGTGAATTTTTTATAGTTGTATTAGAACGATTAAAATTCTACGAAAACATCCATGAGCAATAAAGTGCAACAATCACAAATAAATCTTTAAAAGTATGACAAGAAACCCCAAATGAGGAGCATATTTTAATGTTTAAAATTATTCTTTTTAACCAACCAACCGTAAATTTTGAATTTTAGTTAGTAGTTAGCAAACTTTTAATAAATTCACAAATGACTAATTTGAGCTTAAATAAAAATGCAGACTTACGACAATCAGAAAGTCATAGAAAATTTAATTTAAGAAGTAAAATAAAGAGAAAACATGAAAAAAAAAACAGAGAAGAAAAAAATGCATACATAAGGCATACGATTTTTTAAAAAAAATTATTCAATTGCATCAAGCATTTAAGCTTCTGTCCGTTTCTATTTTAGAAGATAAATATTACATTTATTACATATTGAATTCAATCAAATGAATAACACATTCTTCCACAATGAATATCATAATAAGTGTCCATGACCATTTACATTGAATTCAAAAGGAATAATTTTGAAATCAAAGCTATAGTAATAATGTGAATACAAACGATTTGTTATTAAGTTCTCATTGAACAGATTTTTAAGGGAATTTATAATATTATAACATATTATTTGGGGTTATGAATATGAAAAGACATAGGAGTAATGAAGATCATTAAAAGTAAGAGTTATACAGATGTGAATATGTGAGTTGAAGGCACAAGATTGAATGATATTATTAGAATAAAAGTTATGAAAATGAAGAGGGGTGAGTTATGAAGTTTATTTTTTAAATAAAATAATTTAGAAAAATGATATGATTACTATTTAACATATAATTAATTAAATAAAAAAAATTAATTTAGTGTAGGGATAAAATGGTAATCTAACTTTGCACATATAGATTTACTGGTAACTCCGGTAGACTCTTGGATCATGTTATTGTTTGTTCAAATTGAACCAAATTCTCCTTTTTCCTTTTAAATAGATGATAGCGATTGGACCTTTTTTTTTTGTTTTTGTAAAAGGCCTGATTTTGATCTATTAAAAAGTATGTAATTGTTCAAATTGAATTTTGATCTCAAATTTGGCCTCGGTCGACAAGTAAACACTCCAGCTTAAGTATGCACATTTAGACACCTCAACTTGTCTCCACTGTGTCAGTTGAACACTCCAACTTACAAAATGATTATCTAGACACCTCCAAAATTTATGTGTCATATTAACATTGAGTGTTCACGAGACATAGTGGCAACGAGTGCAATGTTTAATTGTCAGTTGATTCCAAGTTGAAGTGTCTAGATGTGCACTCTCAAAGTTGGAGTGCTTACTTGCCAGTTGAGACAAAGTTTGAGTATCTGTTTATGTAGTATGCACCTTGGATATAAAGTTCTAGACATGTTTTTTTTCTTATTTAGTGCAGAGTGAGGGTTTCTTATAGCTGATGCTTGAATCTAATTTACTGACAGCACAACACACATAGGAGTACGCCCAGTGGCAAATTATTTTGGCTGAAAATGCTCGATATCCTCTAAAAGTTTCTGTGCTAAAGATGTGATATGTAACTTGTGCTAAAGAGGTCTTGATTTTTGATCTAACACCAGAAAATTGATCCTCTATAAAAGTTTCTGTGCTAAATATGCGTACTTTCATTGGTCGTGGTCATAGGTTCGGGCGAATAAGTGACGACTTAACCATCCACGTTCACCAGTCACAAAACAAGCTACACTATTATTGAGTGTAAAATTAGTTACCCAATAGTTAGCTTTAATAGAATAGATATTTTTTCCCGGTAATATGTAATTCTAGCCTAGGTGTACACGTGCAACGCACGTGCGGCGAATCTAGTTGAGTATATAAACTCTTGTGATAAAATTATAGACATCTTTCTTGACTTATTTATTGCGAGTGTGGGTGTCTTGTAGCCAATGGTCGAATCTAATTTACTGACAACAAAGCACACACTGGAGTAAGTGTAGAGGCAAGATTTTATTACCGGAAAAAGCCTGATATTCTCTATAAAAGCTTAGTATAGCTCTGTAGCTTTAAGAAGCAAAATTCATGTTGTTTCTGTCCTTGACTTGTTTTCCTCTAAACATGGTACATTTGAGGCACATGCTCTTTATGATCTTTCTAATTGTGTTCCAAGCAGTCCTAATTTGGTTGAACTCTGGTTGACACGATGTAAGATAAATACAAAAAAGAAGAGTCAGTTGAAGTCTCTAACAACATAATCTCTTAATAAGTTATGTTAATGGATCAATCGATGAGTTATATTCCATTTGGTTGCCCAATGCTTGAGGAATTGCAATGGCCATAGAGGAGTGGTTCTTCCCAATCCAAATTTAAAGAAATTGGTCTTTAGCATTATATGGTTTGGATAAAAAATAAATGTCTCATGTCCAACTCTCCTATCATTAGATATCTTTGGAACTGTGGATGTATTGGATATTGCAAATGTAGGATCTATTGCTGAAATGTTTGTCAATCATAAACTAAAATTTGGCTTCGATGTGAAAAATGATTACCAATAGATATTTTTTCCCAGTAATATGTGATTCTAGCCTAGGTGTACACGTGCAACGCACGTGCGGTGAATCTAGTTGAGTATATAAACCCTTGTGTTATAAAGAATTAGACATTTTTTTCGACTTATTTATTACAAGTGGGGGTTGCTTGTAGCCAATGATCAAATCTAATTTACTGACAGCAAAGCACACACTGGAGTAAGCCTAGAGGCAAGATATTTTTGCCGAAAAACTCCGATATTCTCTATAAAAAGCTTTGTGTAACTCTGTAGCTTTAAGAAGCAAAATTCATGATGTTTCTGTCCTTTAATTGTTTTTCCCTTAACATGGTACATTTGAGGCACATGTTCTTTGTGATCTGCCTAATTGTGTTCAAATCAGTCCTAATTTAGTTGAACTCTGGTTGAGATATTGTAAGATAAATACAAAAAAAAAGAGCGAGATGAAGTCTCTAACAACATTATCTCTTAACAAAGTTATGCTAATGGATTGATATATTGATTACTTTCTATCGGGTTGTCCAATGCTTGAAGAATTAACGTTGTGGTTTTGCTTATGGCCTTGGCATTGCAATGTCCATAGAGGAGTGGTTCTGCCCAATCCGAATTTAAAGAATTGGTACTTGACATTATATGGTTTGGATCAAAGATACATGTCTCATGTCCAACTCTCCTATCATTAGATATGTCTGGAACTGTGGATGTATTGGATATTGCAAATGTAGGATCTATTGCTGAAGTATTTGTTAATCATAAAGTAAAATTTGACTTCGATGTGGAAAATAATTACCAATAGATATTTTTTCCCGGTAATATGTGATTCTAGCCTTGATGGTGTTATCGTGCAACGCACGTGCGGCGAATCTATTAGTTGAGTATATAAACCCTTGTGTTATAAAGATTTAGACATTTTTTTTGACTTATTTATTGCGAGTGGGGGTTGCTTGTAGCCAATGATCGAATCTAATTTACTGACAGGAAAGCACACACTGGAGTAAGCCTAGAGGCAAGATATTTTTACCGAAAAAGCTCGATATTCTCTATGAAAGCTTCGTATAACTCTGTAGCGTTAAGAAGCAAAATTCATGTTGTTTCTATCTTTGACTTGTTTTTCCCTTAACATGGTACATTTGAGGCATAGGATCTTTATGATCTGCCTAATTGTGTTCAAAGCAGTCCTAATTTGGTTGAACTCTGGTTGACATATTGTAAGATAAATATAAAAAGAAGAGTCAGCTGAAGTCTCTAACAACATTCTCTCTTAATAAAGTTATGTTAATGGATCAATCGGTTGATTATATTCTATCTGGTTGTCCAATGCTTGAGGAATTGATGTTGTGGTTTTGCTTATGGCTTTGGCTTTGCAATGTCCATAAAGGAGTGGTTCTGCCAATCCAAATTTTGGTATTTGGCATTATATGGCTTGGATCAAAGATACATGTCTCATGTCCAACTCTCCTATCATTAGATATGTCTAACTGTGGATGTGCTAGATATTACAAATGTAAGATCTATTGCTGAAGTGTCTGTCAATCATATAGTAAAATTTGGCTTCGATGTGGAAAATGACTACCAATAGATATTTTTTCCCCGGTAATATGTAATTCTAGCCTAGGTGTACACGTGCAACGAATCTAGTTGAATATATAAACCCTTGTTTTATAAAGGTTTAGAGAGAAAATAGCCAAATGCCCCCTCAACCTATTATCGAATTCTCAACTACACACTTCAACTTTATGGGGGTCCTATTACCCCCTAAACTGTTTAAAAGTAAAATATACAAACCCTTAAAATTTCACCCCCAAATTTATATTAAACAGTGATTTATACGCGCCATGCCACGTAATATTATCTTTTTTTATATATAAAAAACTTAATTATTTTTCTTTATTCAATTTTTTCCTTTTATATTTCCATTTTCTCTTCTTTTCCATTTCCTTTCCTCCGATACCCACTTCCGGCGGCAATGAAAAAATAGCTTCCAAGCTCCAATGGCTTCCTGCAAAAGTGCTTATACCATTAAATGGCTGTGCAAAATTACCTCCGACCAGGTGATACCATTACTCTCCTCCACGTCCGTCCAACTTCCATTCTCTATGGAGCTGATTGGAGTGCTATTAAGATCAGATCTGTTGACACTGTAAATGAAGAATCATAGGAGAAACTGGAAGATGATTTTGATAACTTCAACTACAGAATCTAATGATTTAGCACAGTCGCTTGTTAATTTTATTTTTGATTTACTTATCCTTATTATTTTTTCTGGTGATAATTATTGCAAAATTTTGATCTTTGCCCTGAATTTTGATTTTCTTTTTTTTTGTTGTTGTTGAAAGTTGAAAAAAGAATTTTTTGTGTGTTTTATGCTCAGGCACATCCATAAAATTAGAACATATACACGAATCTCAAGAAAAATGAGAAGGAGCCGGCGATGTGTTTCACGTTATCATCAACGGAGGCTGCGGCACTTTTGAAGATGAGAGAGGAATCAACAGGGGCAAAAATGATAAGTGAAAAATTAATGATGAAAATGGTAAAATTGAGAGAAACGTTGAAAAGGTCATTGAATTCAAGATTTGAGAGGATGACGGTTAATAGAGATGGTAACAGAGATGGAAATGGAGTTAGCAAATGGTGACGACGAGATGAAATGGAGTTAGCAAATGGTGACAACGAGATTTTGATGTTGAACATACATTGAATTTGCAGTGTAAATGAATATAAAGATGAGGAAGATGAAGAAATTAACAGTGAACTCCATTGATGAAGTCTTCTTGAAGCTCTTTGTTCTATATTAAGAGTGTATTTTGGGGATTGATGAAGGAGGTGACATTGTACTGGAAGAAGAAAGAACAAATTAAATTAAGGAAAAAAGAATAATTAAAACTACATATATTTATGAAAACAGGTATTAAAAATAAAATTTAAATATTTGTTTTTGGTGTTCACCCTCTTTGAGAGAGTGAACTACACTCACTTGCCACGTAAGTGTTTAAGGAGGTAATAATTTCAATTTTAAGCAGTTCAAGGGGGTAATATAATTTTCGTGAAGTTGAAGTGTGTAGTTGGAAATCCGGTAATAGATTGAGGGGGGGGGGGGGGGGGGTTTGGCTATTTTCTCAAGTTTTAGACATTTTTTTCCCTTGTTTATTGCGAGTGTTTTTTTTGTAGCCGATGTTCAAATCTAATTTACGGAAAGCAAAGCACACACTTAAGCCTAGAGGTAAGATATTTTTGCCAAAAAAAGTCAATATTCTCTATAAAAGCTTTGTATAACTCTGTAGCTTTAAGAAGCAAAATTCATTATCTTGTTTTTCCCTTAACATGGTAAATTTTTGGCGCAGGCTTTTTATGATCTGCCTAATTGTGTTCAAAGTTGTCCTAATTTGGTTGAACTCCGATTGACATATTGTAAGATAAATACAAAAAAAAGAAAAGAGTGAGCTGAAGTCTCTAACAACATTATCTCTTAATAAAATTATGCTAATGGATCAATCGATGGATTATATTCTATCTGGTTTCCCAATGCTTGAGGACTTGACGTTGTGGTTTTGCTTATGGCCTTGGCTTTGCAATGGTCGTAGAGGAGTACATGGTTCTGTCCAATCCAAATTTAATGAAATTTGTACTTGGCATTATTTGTTTTGGAACAAAGATACATGTCTTCTGTCCAACTCTCCTATCATTAGATATGTCTGGAACTATGGATGTGTTGGATATTGCAAATGTAGGATCTATTGGTGAAGTGTCTGTCAAGTGTATGGTAAAATTTGGTTTCGATATGGACAATGATTACCAATAGATATTTTTATCCAGTAATATGTGATTCTAGCGTAAGTGTACACGTGCAACGCACGTGCTACGAATCTAGTTGAGTATATAAACCCTTGTGTTATAAAGTTTTAGATATTTTTTTGACTTATTTGTTTCGAGTGGGGGCTGCTTGTATCCAATGGTCTTATCTAATTCACTGACAGCAAAACACATACTGGAGTAAGCCTAGAGGCAAGATATTTTTGCCGGAAAATCCCGATATTCTCTATAAAAGCTTCGTATTGCTCTATAGCTTTAAGAAGCAAACATGTTGTTTCTGTCTTTGATTTGTTTTTCCCTCAACATCGTACATTTGAGGCACATGCTTTGTATGATCTGCCTTATTGTGTTCAAAGAAGTCCTAATTTTGTTGAACTCCGGTTGACATATTGTAAGATAAATACAAATAAGAAGTGTGAGCTGAAGTCTCTAACAACATTATCTCTTAATAAAGTTATGCTAATGGATCAATCGATGGATTATATTCAATCTGGTTGTCCAATGCTTGAGAAATTGATGTTGTGGTTTTGCTTATGGGCTTGGCTTTGCAATGGCCATAGAGGAGTGGAACAAATTAGATAAATGTCTCTTGTCCAACTTTCCAGGTATAGTTATGATTTCTGGCTCTATGGAGAGATAACCTTTAGGGTGATATACTAACTATAAACTGGACTATTGGGGTTATGGCGTTAAGTTGTCTTTAACGTCTTAGGCTCATGCATCTGTCAATATTCCATGTACATTTGCAATCAGCTTTTTAAGGCTTTTGTTACTTACCTTGTGTTAGTCAGCACAAATCCTTGTTCATTAAGCTCAATACAAAAATCTATATCTATTTAGTTTCTTTAAGTTTTGTTTTATTGTTGTCTCTGCGTAGGTATATTCTTCGTGGCAGTTTAAAAATCTACCATCTCGGAGAATCCGACCTTCAGCTGCAAATCCTTTTATCTTCAATTGGATTTTGTGAAACGGCACCTACAAGGAATACTGAACTTGCTGAAGCACTGTCCTTGCTTGGAGAATCCTATCATCAAAATTACTTCTTATGATGAATCTACATCCCAAGTATGACAAAATTTAAATGTTTTATTGCTCTTGTTGTTAACTGTGTTCTTTGCAATGTTTGTTTGGAACCTATTATCGTGGACACTAATGATTTGGCAACATTTTGCGTGTCAGACACTGATAGGACAGTACACTAACAAGAGTAGGTATGACTGGGATGTGCTGAACACTAACTGGGATATCATGTTTTCTTTTCCAAAAGATAAAATAACAGTATTTAAGGTGGAAACTTAATTTTCAGGACTTGTATGGTTTTGTATGTATTGTTTGACAGTAACAATAGATGTGTTCTCATCTTGTGTCACCCTAGAAATTTGTACTTTTAGTCCTATTCAATGTCTGTTATACTTGGGTTGGTACAACTCTTAATGGGAGATTTGCTCTTGTGCTTATTTTAGAACACACTTTTGTGGATTCACCTATATGAGTTTGATGCGGATGAATATTGAAATATGGTTGATACTCCTGTCCAGTGCTTGATTCATCACCTCAAGACGGTGGAGGTAGCTAGTCTCGTAATGGAGAAATAGGTGATTCAATTTCTGGAATTTTTGCTCGGGCACTTCCATGGTGTCAAAGAAAATGAAGATATTTGCGAAAAAGGAAATCTATGTCCCAAATAGTCTTATGTCTGATAAGGCTCATGAATATGAAGAGAGGCTATTCAATGCACCAAGAGCCTCTGCCTCTGCTACAGTGCTCTTCTACTGAGGTGAACCCTTCAGCTGTATCTGTGTAGATACTTTTAGTTGTAACAGTTTGTTTGTTGGAACTCTTTTGCAATAAACAGTTAGTTGTTATCGGTTTAAATAAGTTAAACTCATGATAATAATGTGCACAATGAATAAATTTACCAGTTTCAAAAAAATAATGTGCACAATGAATTGCACTGTGGACACAGTTTCCTGCATTTTCTGTAACTAGTTTCTGGACATGTGCGTTGCACGTGTGTCCCATGTGAATTTTTATAGTTGTATTAGAATGATTAAAATTCTACGAAAACATCCATGAGCAATAAAGTGCAACAATCACAAATAAATCTTTAAAAGTATGACAAGAAACCCCAAATGAGGAGCATATTTTAATGTTTAAAATTATTCTTTTTAACCAACCAACCGTAAAATTTGAATTTTAGTTAGTAGTTAGCAAACTTTCAATAAATTCACAAATGACTAATTTGAGCTTAAATAAAAATGCAGACTTACGACAATCAGAAAGTCATAAAAAAATTAATTTAAGAAGTAAAATAAAGAGAAAACATGAAAAAATAAACAGAGAAGAAAAAAATGCAACATACACATCCTTCTTAAGACTTTAACATAACAATACAGATGGAAAAAGAAATACAGAATCAGTATATTATTATTCGAGTTCTTGTTGACGCCTTCTCCCATATTTAATCAATATTTAAGAGCCTTCTTCATCGAATAAAACTAATGCATGAATAAAATGGTTCAATATTGATATAAACTTTTCACTACTTTAACTATAGAATGAAAAAGATAACCTTGGATAGGGATCTTATGAAACAAAAAAGATGAATTTATAGAGATAAAAATGGAGGAATAGCAATACATATCTTAAAATTTTAAAATAAATATTTGGAGTTTGTGAATATAAAAAGTATGAGAGTTATGGATATTAAGAGTAGCAATTAAATAGGTAATTAGATGTGAGATATGAAGGTCAAGATATAAAGAAAATAAAGGAAAATAATAATAATAAATAAATGAAACGGTGTAAATTTCATAATACCAAAACTAAAAAAGAAACAAATATATACATAAGGCATACGATTTTTTTTGAAAAAATATTCAATTGCATTAAGCATTTAAGCTTCTGTCCGTTTCTATTTTAGAAGATAAATATTACATTTATTACATATTGAATTCAATCAAATGAATAACACATTCTTCCACAATGAATATCATAATAAGTGTCCATGACCATTTACATTGAATTCAAAAGGAATAATTTTGAAATCAAAGCTATAGTAATAATGAGAATACAAACGATTTGTTATTAAGTTCTCATTGAAAAGATTTTTAAGGGAATTTATAATATTATAACATATTATTTGGGGTTATAAATTTTAAAAGGCATAGGAATAATGAAGATTATTAAAAGTATGTAAGAGTTATAGAGATGTGAATATGTGAGTTGAAGGCACAAGACTAAATGATATTATTAGAATAAAAGTTATGAAAATAAAGAGGTTTGAGTTATGAAGTTTATTTTTTAAGTAAAATAATTTAGAAAAATGATATGATTACTATTTAATATATAATTAATTAAATAATAAAAATAATTAATTTAGTGTAGAAGTAAAATGGTAATCTAACTTTGCACATATAGATTTACTGGTAACTCCGGTAGACTCTTGGATCATGTTATTGTTTGTTCAAATTGAACCAAAGAACAAGTAAGTGTCATATAATACAAGTCAAAATATCATTAGAAAAAGCAAACATAACCAGAAAAGCAAACATAACAAAATAAGAGAATGTGAAGGAATATTTTTCAGATTTCCCAGCTCTTCTTTGCCATTTTTTATTCGGGCGAGTTTTGAGGAAGCGAGAGGCAAAGTGAAAGAGGAGACACATGCTTTTCACGTCTAACGGAGATGAGTCTCAAAAGCGAGACGTCTTGTGGTGGTGAGAGTCTTTCAAGAAGACTGCATTTCGCTCTCGACATGTTCATGCGAATAAAAAGAGAGTAAGGAGAGTTAGCAAAACAATTCAACTTTAAACAATATCAAATTAACTATAGAACCAAGCAAAGTAGCACAACTAGTATACTATCAAAGAAAGTGAAACGTGCAAACACCGAGTGGGATACCCATTTCACAATAACGGATGAACATTAACTCGGAACGAAAGAAAAACTAACTTTATACGAACCTTTAATCACGAAAACAGAACCACTCCTTAAATGCACGGTGTCTAAAACATAAAGGAAACATAGCGTCGGATCTCGACAAGCCTCAAATCGAATCAAAAAATAACTTTTTAATATCACTTGTTAATATAACTAAATGAGGCATATACTAATTTTGACACAGAAACTTCTAAAAATAAGAAAATAACATTTTAATCAGATAAAACAGAGAGAAAGGGGGCGGATATGCACCTTTGGCCTCTTGTGTTGACCGAATTAATGAAGAGATACGCGAATGAGAGAGGGGAAGAGAGCGTCTGACGTTCTTCAGAAGAGGGAGACGAAAATTACACAAAAATGGAGTTGAAAACTTCTTCCATGTCTGAGGCTTCGTTGGAGCTTTACTGGAAGAGGAAAATTGATCGAGAGAAGAGAAAGAGGATATTTTGGGGTATTCAGAAATTCATGTGGGCTGACTTATTGTTGAGCTAAGGGGAATTTTCTGGGCCGTGTTTGGGAATGATTAAGATGAGAATTAGGCTCAACTTTATGCTAAAATTGGAGGCTTGTTTTAGAAAAGCTTTTGGGCCGAATTTGTGGGTTTAAATGGCTGAAAATGATGGGCTTGTTCCTTTCTTCCTTTTAAATTATTTTGAGCTTCTAACTCAATAACTAATACACTATACATTACGTAATGACAACTAATTAACAAAAAGATATGAATTATGAAATATCAACTTATAATTAATTTAATAAGTATAAAACTTAAAATAAAGTAACGATAATATATAATTTAAGAAAAAGAGGCGTAAGATTGTAGGAGCGATTTTGATAATAAAAAAAATGTAATTTTAAAAGGTAATTTATAAAAACTTGATAACATTGATAACAATAGTAATAATAGCAGAAATAGTAATAGTTGTTTAAATATAGTAATAATATATATATTATTAATTTAGAAACTCGAGAAAAGAAAATAAAAAGGGCGAAATGAGGGTCAAAATTGGGTGTCAACAGCTTGTCCCTCTTTGACCAGAGATGATGTAAGAGTGTTTGGGCAAAGAAGTTGACGTAGTAGCCAATTTTGTCCCGATCAACAAATATAAAGATGATATAGGTTGGACAGGTTACGAGGTAGAGGATCTTAAAAAGATCAAGAGATCGATATGAAAGGTGTTGAACATTATGGTCGAGCTTTGGTTTCTAAGTTGCCTACATATCTCGGGTTGCACGAGAATCAGGCCAAATGTAGTTCAAAAGTTATGTTGAGATAAGGTGGATTGAGTTTAGAACACTATGACTCATAAAGTGTCCTTGGATCGATGAATGATGAAATGATGGTGGAGGCGGCTGAGCAAAAGATTAAAGCTTGAATAAGTAAAGATGTAATTCTGAAAATGAAGTGAAGTAAGGAATGGAATGCTAAGATGACAAGGGATGAAGAATAAAGAGAATTAATGCTTGAGCTTAATAAAAGAGTGAAGATATTGGAAGGAATGAAGTAAAGCATAGACAAAGATTGATATATATTTTCTAAGAATTATCCCAGTATCGAATTACAATGAGACTGGTTTCAAGATTTGTAAAGAGAATGAAAAAAATGGGCTGAAAAGTTATAAAAATGCTGAGGAATTTAAATTTGAACTTGATGCAAAAAATTTCTACATATCCCGAGCTGTGGGATGTAGGTTGAATAGAGTTCGAGTGTAGATCCTTGACCTTTGTTGGGAGTCTGATCGACATTTCTAACAAATTGCCCTAGTTCACTGCTTAGATGAAGTTCCACGTTGTGCTGTGTTTCTTGTTGCTCCATGTGGATTGTACTTTCTGCAAAGTCTTAATAAAATTGTTAGCAAATAAAGCGTGAAATGCAATAGATATCTTACGACAAAGATTAGAAGAAAAATGCATCCATTCTGTATTGGTGCTAGGCCAAATATGCAATATTTCTTTTAATATTAAATAATTACTTTAGATTATGCGCCTGCAAAATCTAAGTAGAAACGTTAGCAAGGTAAACACATACTCAAAGTGTAATTCTCAAGAAATTTAGAAGATAGCATGCGGTGCTTAATAAGTAAATAATGCATTGCGAGATATGCAATTATAAGCGGGCGAGCATAAATATTTAATTGAAGAGGAGAAGCCTAAAATGTTCTATTTGAGGCTGAACAAACCCAACATATCCTATTCTAGGGTGGATGAACCCGTTGTGTCCTATTTTAAGGTGGACAAACCTGTTGCATCCCATTTTAGGGTGGATGAACCCGATATATCCTATTAGAGGGTGGACAAACTTGTTACATCCTATTTTAGGGTGGATGAACCTGATGTATCCTATAAGAGGGTGGACAACCCAAAATGTTCTATTTTAGGGTGAACAAACCCAATGTATTCTATTTTAGGGTGAACGAACCCAATGTGTCCTATTTGAGGGTGGACGAACCCAATATATCTTATTTTAGGGTGGACGAACTCAATGTGTCCTATTTTAGGTGGACGAATCCAATGTGTCTTATTTGAGGGTGGACGAACCCAATGTATTCTATTTTAGGGTGGACTAACCCAATATATCCTATTTTAGGGTGGACGAACCCAATGTGTCCTATTTTAGGGTGGACGAACCCAATATATCATATTTTAGGGTGGACGAACCCAATATGTCCTATTTTAGGGTGGACGAACCCAATGTGTCCTATTTGAGGGTGGACGAACCCAATATATAATGCAAACTTACAAAGATAAATATTGGTGCGGTGCAGAAAGCTTGATGCGATGCTTGATTTGTAGCAGCTAATATTCATGTTGCAATGCAGAAAGCTTGGTGCGGTGCCTTTACAATAACGGATATCATGATGCGGTGCAGGGAGCTTGGTGCGGCGCTCTTAAAATAACAAATATACAAGGTGTGGTGCAGCAAATTTGGTGCAGTGCCTTCACAGTTGTGAACATTCATAATACAATATGGAGAGATTGGTATGATGCCTTTGCAGTAGCAATATCCAATAAGTGCTCCAGAAAAATTTGATCAAATGCCTTTATAGTAGTAAACATCTATGCTGAAATGCATAGAGCTTGGTGTGATGCCTTAATTTGCAGTAGCCATTACTCAAAGTGCGGTGCCTCGATAAAAGTTTACTGCTAATCAAAATTCTGCACTCAACGAAAATTTGTGAAATACAACATTCAATTTGCGTCATCCTTTGCGTGCGTTATCATTCAAAAATTGGCCTCTGTATTACTCAAAGAAAACTTGTTAGCATAAGATGAAATGGTTTCCTTGCATTGAACTTTGAAGTTTTGGCTTTGAATCTGCACTTCTCGTTGCTATGGCATTGCAGCAATTTGATGATGCGAATATGACTTGTGATCTTGACTTCTGCTTTGTTGAATAAATATAGGCCATTTGCAAAGCTGTCCCAGTTTTGGCTATTGGAGAAATGAAATTTTTTAATTATAATGAGACCGGACTCAGAATGAGCGCCTACGTATCCCGCTACTAACAGGAATCATGTCAAACGTAGTTCATACAAAAGTCTAGAAAAGGGTTGCAAAATAGTAGCTACTTATAAAGGAGGTAAAATGGAGAATGGTATTCTCACGTTTGCAAAATGATGCCCTTGTCAATCCTCTTGACTTGTTGTATGCTTTCTCTTCAAACGCCTTGGTGCCAACTTTGAAGGATCACCCTTCACAAAAATTGTGCTACCATTTGCGATATTTCCATTGTTGGTTGGAGGCTCTTGGTGCAACTTTATCTTTCCACTTTTAATCATGCTTTCAATCTTAAATCTCAGTGCCGGACAATCTTCAGTATTATGTCCCTGAATATTTGAATGATAAGCACAATTTTTGGATAAATCAAAGTTTGAAAATGGATACTTAGGCATGAATCCCTTTTTTGATTGCAGAAGTCCATTTGCCTTCAATCTCTCAAATATATTTGTCAATGACTCATCTAAAGGAGTGAAGGAGAAAGATTTCATCTTCTTCTGTTGTTGCAAGCTAGATTGCGCTTGGAAAAACAGTTGTTGGGAGCTATTTTAAAAGGTTTGCTGGTGAGGAGTTTGGAGAGGCATATTGCGAAGGTTGGAAGTAGCATGAGATTGCAAAAATTGGTAGTTTTGATGGTATTGCGGTTGGTGCATGAAAACTGAGTTATTTTTGCTTTGCAAATTTTCTGGTATCTTTGGTTGAAAGGTTTGGCGAATAACTGGTGCTACTGAGTTGTCTATAATCCGTCCGTCTTGAATTCCACTTTCTAACTCTTTACCAACACGAATCAAATCAGAAAAGTTGTGTGCACAAGTCCCAAGCAGCTTATCATAATGTAGGCCATCTTGAATTTGAATGAAGGCTGAGATCAATTCCTCTTCAGACAATGGAGGATGCATTTTTGAAGCTTCTAACCTCCATCGTATGGCATATTCTTGAAAAGATTCATACGACATTTTCTTTACTTTGAGCAAATCGGCTATATGAAGATCATCCCCGCAGTTGAACTCGTATTGCTTTACAAAGTCACGAGCAATATCTTCCCACGTATACCACTTGTCAAAGTCTTGCTTAGTGTACCAAGAAAGTTCCAATCCTGATAAACTTTGAATGAATAGCCTCATTCGTATGGATTCATCATGTCCAATTCCAATTAATCTGCTATAGTAGTCTTTCAGATGAGCGACGGGATCTCATTTCTCATTGAAAGTGTTAAACTTTGGTGGCTTGTACCTTGACGGAAGCTCGACATTTGGGTGCACACACAAATCTTCATACTTTAGACTCTGATAATTTCTTGAGTGCAACTCTTCATCAAATGCTTTTCTCAGATTGTGGAGTTCTTTTTCCAAATTTTCATGGCAAAGTGACTGGATCTCCTTTCCACGTCTAGGATATTGATGAACTGCTAGTTGATCATACTTATTTTTCTTGAAAGGAAGCGCAATTGTGGAAGGATGGATATTTGGCATCATGGTAAATTAATTTTTTTTGACTTGAGCGTATACTGATGGCATTTGCGGAGAGATTGTATAGGAAGGAGTTGGATGAGGAGAAATGGTTAAGCATATGTTTTGGGTTGAGCTAGAAGTTGGGGTAGGAAGAAGGCTGAAGGTATTTGGCAGATTAACCAACACATTTCTTCGAACCACATTCTTCTCGCTATCATCATTCTGTGCTTGCACCAATTTCATACCATTGTTGAATGCTTCAAATCGATTTGCCATTGTAATTTGTCCTTGATGCAAATTCACGGCCAAAATAATGTTCAATGCTAGGCAACCTCTAAAGAAAAGATAAAACCGCTTAAAAATAAAAATGTTAGCGTGTGAGAATAGAAAGTAAATACACAAAATAATAGAGTATTTGATAAAATAGATAAGTTTGTGATTTGCTTAAGTAGGAGCTCTAAGACAAAAAGAACTTAAGTCACAGAATGAGTGAACGGAAAGAACTTATTAGGCTCAAATGCTCGAGTTTTTTAACAAAATAAAAGCAAACTAATTTGGAATAGAACGCGCAATTCGAAGAAGGCTGACTTATGTCGAACAACAAAGCTTTTTCGACTTGATCTTCATCCATTGCAAACTCTGGCAAATTCCAAAATTGCCCAGTCTTAAAGACACTTTGATGATGATGCCATGACTGTACGCTCAAAATTCTAGTGCAATATCAATCTCCTCTAGGAGAAACTAAAATTTTATAATAAAGATACCGAGCCTTATATAGGCTGCCTACGTATCCTGTATCCGATAGGAAATCAGGTCAAACATAGTTCCAATTACATGCAAAAGAAATATTGAAGATTCTACCCCAATATGATCGAGTCCCTATGTGGGCTGCCTACGTATCCACCAAGGAAATCAGGTCAACCATAGTTCTCCTTACATAAAAAGAGATTATAATAACAAAACATACAAAAGATTGATCGTTTAAGCTAGCAAAAGTACATAATTGATCCCCGAAAGTGCTACCCAAAAACTAACTATCATATTACATGCTTCCTAAAGGCCACATATATTTTATATTTAAGAACAAAAAGCCTACCATACGCTAATAGTCTTTCTCGATGAAACCATTGTTACTGTTCCATCCGGCTATATCATGAGTTCTTGCAAAAACTGTATGAGAAGGTAAATTTGGTGCAATAAACCTCGGTTCAACAGTTGCCTTATTATGGGGAGGAACTTGACTGCCAAATTGTGGATAGATTGCTTGATTATGACTCGGTGCAATAACCCTTGGTCCAACAGTTCCTTTTTCTTTTGGACCCTTAAGAGATTCTGTAGATTTCCTTTTAGCTGACCGAACTCCTTTTGATGCATTATTAGGAGACCAATATTGCTCAACAAAATCTTTGACCAGATAGCTCCAAGAAGACCATTTCCATGTATCTTGCTTTGCGTACCATATCAAGGCTGGCCCTATAAGTGTTCTAACAAAAAGCTTCATCTTAAGTTCATTATCTCGTCCAATACTTGTCAACCAATCAAGATATGCTTTCAGGTGGTCTAGGGGATTACCTACCCCATCATACATTGGAATGAGATTATGGGGGTTCTCGAAATTTGTCTTAAACTGTGAAGCAAGCTCATTTGTGAAAGAAACTTGATTAGTCTCAACATTAAAATGTCTTCCACCATTTTCTCTATTCTTGCTTGTCTCCGCCAAGTTATTGAATGTCTCCTTTGGCAAGGATGGGTGCATATTAGAGAAAAGTTGGGCATTAGAATCAAAGGTGGGAGGTGTGACAGTATGAATGGGTGGGTATCCCTCTGAGTCTTCAGTGAATGAATTCTTAAGGTCGACTATCACTTCTTTCATGCTGCCAATTTCTTGTTCCATTTGTGATACTTTTGTCTCAATCTTAGCAATTTTATCTGGGTATGACTCTGGTTCTCCACATTCAAATTCATCTTCAACTAGGTCAATCACAGTAATTTGGTCAGCCATGTCGTCCTTGGATCTTTGATGTTCAACTTAAGTCAACCTTTGGAAGGAAAATGGAACACTTGATAAGCGCAGAATAGACATGCAAAAGGCTAAGGGTAGATTATTTAAACATGTGATGCTTGAGAAGAAATCAAAGGATTGAGTCTTATAAAGAATATATTAAAGACGAATTTGATGATGAGCGCGAGATTAAAATAATTGAAAAGGAAACTAGACGCACGAGGATTGAACTTGAAAAATTGAACGATTGCAAATGACTCTGAGTTGGCGGGTTGAAAAATTATCGAGGATGAGAATAATGTCAACCAATTGGAGACCTATGAGATGCTCTCGTCTTGCATGCCAAAACTTAGAAATAAAGGGTGCGAAAAGATTAATTTTAATAGCTCAAAAATAGGAACGACACAAGCATTTTGAATGAATGATAAACTCTAAAGAAGTATCAATTTTGAATAGTCGCTCTTAAAAAAAATTATATAGAAAAGATCGAATAAATATTGACGAGTGCTTTTTGATAGAGTGCGCAAATAAATTTGGACATCTACCAATTTAAGAAGCCACAAACGGCATGAAAGTTAATGAAAAATTGGAAGAATTTGAGAGCATGAGTAAAAGTTTCATGACGTAGATCGGGCGCTAAACAGATTCTACGAAGCATGAAACTAACGGGATAAATATTCTGTCATTAGAAACAGAAGATTAAACCCGTAAAGGAGAGACTTGAAAAAGCTTGAGAAAGTAAAATCTAAAAACTTGAATTTTGAGTCTTATAGACGAGCGAAATGAGGGAGTAGGAATTTTTGAAATAACTAAGGTAAAAAAAAAAAATTATAGAAGATTATACCCAAAAACGGGAGGATAATTTAATCGGGAACTCTAAAGGCTTGAGCGAGCCTAGGATAATGATTCTAAACGATGCTCTAAAATCTTTAAAGTGCGCTAAGCGCGGAAAGATTATAATCAATAATAATAATAATAATAATAATAATAATGATAATAATAATAATAATAATAACAATAATTGTGAACATGTAAAAATATAATAGGCAATTAAATAAAGAGATAAACAAATGCAAGTCACTCTTCTTTAAATAAAGAAAAACAAAGATAATGATAGTAAATATCAAGTGAAATCATGTAGTAAATAAATTCGTATAAGGCACATAGCAAATAAGGGAGCAAACGATTCGCATAACACAAATATATAAATGATGCGTCCTAACATATAGGTGCCTCTTTATGCCAGAGGTAGGCCTAATGCATATTTAAAAAATAAATGTGCCACAATATGTCATTCATTTGCTCTTTAATTAATTAAACAAATCTTATTCTCAAAATAAAATAATATTAAAAAAAATAGCTTTAATCTTTATAATATGTCAAAAATACAATAATTATTTTAGAGTAAACGGTCCATATTTAGGCACAATCATTTTTCAAATAATGCACATATAAATGATAAGCGTCACTCGGGGTTGTGAACCCACTCGGACATTTGGGCGAGGTTGACTAATGAACTTAATATGCCAAGTATATTAAGCCTCCTAAGTTTTCATGATGCATGTACCTAAAATAGGTGTTGGCTTAGCTCTATCTTAGGTGAACTAAGATTTGGGTAGACCCGGACTTGAGATTTTCCTATTTGAGAAGGTACGTGGTAACACGGTAGTAAAACTATCCACTCACTCCACGCATGCACCGACTCTCTAAATATAAGGTGTTTGAAAGAATTTCGGAGAAGTGAAATGACACAACTCGCGTGTACAATGTGTGTGAAAGTGTCAAATTTCCAAAAGTGGAGAAAATATGAACGGAGTGACAGTTTATATAAAGCAATAACAGATAGACAATTTATATAAAACAATAAGAAATAAACAAACTAGCACATAAAAATGACAAATAACACATAAAACAACTAATGAAAAACAAACAAATATACCGTCTTGATTATTTACCTAAGTCTGTTATGGTTTAGAACCTAAAATCCCCAGCAGAGTCGCCAAACTGTTATACCCCATTTTAACCGGGTCAAAGCAAAGTACAACATATTGGTGATTCTTCAATTATTAACTTAAAGAGTCGCCACCTAATTATTTTTAAGGGTGAATTAGGACACCTAAATTATTAACTAAAGTTATGCTAAATTAACTCTAATTAATGGTCTACTTAACTTACGTGATTCTAGGTAAGGGTTCTAGTTATCCTAAAGAAAAGGGATTAAGCATGCTTTAAGATTCGCTAAATTACGGTTAATCGGCCATACATAGGTTAATTAATCAAAATAATATAAGTTGTGAAAATATGAATGTTTTATAAGCAAAGTAAAATAAGCTAGCTTTAAAATATAAGTAATATAATAACATGAAAGACTAATGTAGAAAATTGTAAAAGAGATATCCATTAAGTTTAGAGAAAAACAGTGGATGATTTTCTAAAGGACCGAAAATACTTTAATGGGGGTATAAGGGAGGAGTTGCTCTAAACATTTTCTGCATTGACAAGACCATTTCAAATTATTTTTTAAGCTTTGAAAATATCTTAGTTCAAATAAGTTGCATTCTTAAACTGAAAATTCTTTTGCATTTGCGATAGAATGGCAAAGATTTAAAAGAAGCTCGTTTAATTGAGACAATTTTAATCAATCTAATAATTAAAGCTAAAGAATGGATGGGGATCTGATTTCTACTCATGGAAACTAGTGTATTTTGAAAATATTTTAAAGCAAATTTGATCTTAAACAAAAGTTGATTCCTTTTAAAACTCTTTGAAAGGTGAAAGGTTCTAGCCAATTTTTAACAGATTTCAATGAACCTAACGTGAGTAAATAAGAAGATAATTATCATGTTTTAAACGGTTTAGGCAAAAATGAAACTCTCACAAGACCCAAAACTACTATTCTATCGTTGATTAAAGTATCTAGTCTTAAGAAATAGAAACCAAAGAACAAGTAAGTGTCATATAATACAAGTCAAAATATCATCAGAAAAAGCAAACATAACCAGAAAAGCAAACATAGATGCGAGAGGCAAAGTGAAAGAGGAGACACATGTTTTATTCGGCTCTTCTTTGCCATTTTTTATTCGGGCGAGTTTTGAGGAAGCGAGAGGCAAAGTGAAAGAGGAGACACATGTTTTTCACGTCTAACGGAGATGAGTCTCAAAAGCGAGACGTCTTGTGGTGGTGAGAGTATTTCAAGAAGACTCCATTTCGCTCCCGACGTGTTCATGCGAATAAAAAGAGAGTAAGGAGAGTTAGCGAAACAATTCAACTTTAAATGATATCAAATTAACTATAGAACCAAGCAAAGTAGCACTCAAAGAAAGTGAAACGTGCAAACACCGAGTGGGATACCCATTTCACAATAGACGACCTTTGAATCAAATAAAATGACTAAATCATAATACAGGTCCTCTAAGCTTTCAAGGAACTATTTGATATTCTTTAAAGATAATAATTCATACTCATACTCATGGTAATAAAACATGTACATAGACTTTAAAAAAAATGTATACACAAGGGACATGACATAGAATTGTAGCAGTACATTCTAGGACCATTTTTAAAGTTTTTTATTAGAGAATTCATGGAGTTTGGACCATTATTTGTAACTACAAAAGTAGTAAATCACTTCTATTAAGCATATTGTCTACACACAAACATATGAGCAGCAGATCTTACGAAAAGACAACGAATGAACATTAACTCGGAACGAAAGAAAAACTAACTTTATACGAACCTTTAATCACGAAAACAGAACCACTCCTTAAATGCACGGTGTCTAAAACATAAAGGAAACATAGCGTCGGATCTCGACAAGCCTCAAATCGAATCAAAAAATAACTTTTTAATATCACTTGTTAATATAACTAAATGAGGCATATACTAATTTTGACACAGAAACTTCTAAAAATAAGAAAATAACATTTTAATCAGATAAAACAGAGAGAAAGGGGGCGGATATGCACCTTTGGCCTCTTGTGTTGACCGAATTAATGAAGAGATACGCGAATGAGAGAGGGGAAGAGAGCGTCTGACGTTCTTCAGAAGAGGGAGACGAAAATTACACAAAAATGGAGTTGAAAACTTCTTCCATGTCTGAGGCTTCGTTGGAGCTTTACTGGAAGAGGAAAATTGATCGAGAGAAGAGAAAGAGGATATTTTGGGGTATTCAGAAATTCATGTGGGCTGACTTATTGTTGGGCTAAGGGGAATTTTCTGGGCCGTGTTTGGGAATGATTAAGATGAGAATTAGGCTCAACTTTATGCTAAAATTGGAGGCTTGTTTTAGAAAAGCTTTTGGGCCGAATTTGTGGGTTTAAATGGCTGAAAATGATGGGCTTGTTCCTTTCTTCCTTTTAAATTATTTTGAGCTTCTAACTCAATAACTAATACACTATACATTACGTAATGACAATTAATTAACAAAAATATATGGATTACGAAATATCAACTTATAATTAATTTAATAAGTATAAAACTTAAAATAAAGTAATGATAATATATAATTTAAGAAAAAGAGGCGTGAGATGATAGGAGCGATTTTGATAATAAAAAAAATGTAATTTTAAAAGGTAATTTATAAAAACGTGATAATATTGATAACAATAGTAATAATAGCAGAAATAGTAATAGTTGTTTAAACATAGTAATAAAATATATATTATTAATTTAGAAGCTTGAGAAAAGAAAATAAAAAGGGCGAAACGGGGGTCAAAATTGGGTGTCAACATTATGCACATTAGATATAAAGTTCATGATTTTTTCTTATTTAGTGCAGAGTGAGGGTTTCTTATAGCTGATGCTTGAATCTAATTTACTGACAGCACAACACACATAGGAGTACGCCCAGTGGCAAATTATTTTGGCTGAAAATGCTCAATATCCTCTAAAAGTTTTTGTGCTAAAGATGCGATATGTAACTTGTGCTAAAGAGGTCTTAATTTTTGATCTAAGACCAGAAAATTGATCCTCTATAAAAGTTTCTGTGCTAAATATGCGTACTTTCATTGGTCGTGGTTATAGGTTCAGGCGAATAAGTGACGACTTAACCATCCACGTTTACCAGTCACAAAACAAGCTACACTATTATTGAGAGTAAAATTAGTTACCCAATAGTTAGCTTTAATAGAATAGATATTTTTTCCTGGTAATATGTAATTCTAGCCTAGGTGTACACGTGCAACGCACGTGCGGCGAATCTAGTTGAGTATATAAACTCTTGTGATAAAATTATAGACATCTTTCTTGACTTATTTATTGCGAGTGTGGGTGTCTTGTAGCCAATGGTCAAATCTAATTTACTGACAGCAAAGCACATACTGGATTAAGTCTAGAGGCAAGATTTTATCACCGGAAAAGCCTGATATTCTCTATAAAAGCTTCGTATAGCTTTGTAGCTTTAAGAAGCAAAATTCATGTTGTTTCTGTCCTTGACTTGTTTTCCCCTAAACATGGTACATTTGAGGCACATGCTCTTTATGATCTGCCTAATTGTGTTCAAAGCATTCCTAATTTGGTTGAACTCTGGTTGACACGATGTAAGAAAAATACAAAAAGAAGAGTGAGCTGAAGTCTCTAACAACATAATCTCTTAATAAGTTATGTTAATGGATAAATCGATGAGTTATATTCTATCTGTTTGCCCAATGCTTGAGGAATTGCAATGGCCATAGAGGAGTGGTTCTGCCCAATCCAAATTTAAATAAATTGGTATTTAGCATTATATGGTTTGGATAAAAAATAAATGTCTCATGTCCAACTCTCCTATCATTAGATATGTCTGGAACTATGGATGTATTGGATATTGCAAATGTAGGATCTATTGCTGAAGTGTTTGTCAATCATAAACTAAAATTTGGCTTCGATGTGAAAAATGATTACATAGATATTTTTCCCCAGTAATATGTGATTCTAGCCTAGGTGTACACGTGCAACGCACGTGCGGCGAATCTAGTTGAGTATATAAACCCTTGTGTTATAAAGAATTAGACATTTTTTGACTTATTTATTACAAGTGGGAGTTTCTTATAGCCAATGATCAAATCTAATTTACTGACAGCAAAGCACACACTGGAGTAAGCCTAGAGGCAAGATATTTTTGCCGAAAAGTTCCGATATTCACTATAAAAAGCTTTGTATAACTCTGTAGCTTTAAGAAGCAAAATTCATGTTGTTTCTGTCCTTTAATTTTTTCCCCCTTAACATGGTACATTTGAGGCACATGCTCTTTGTGATCTGCCTAATTGTGTTCAAAGCAGTCCTAATTTAGTTGAACTCCGGTTGAGATATTGTAAGATAAATACAAAAAAGAAGAGTGAGATGAAGTCTCTAACAACATTATCTCTTAACAAAGTTATGCTAATGGATTGATATATTGATTACTTTCTATCGGGTTGTCCAATGCTTGAAGAATTGACGTTGTGGTTTTGCTTATGGCCTTGGCTTCGCAATGTAAATAGAGGAGTGGTTCTGCCCAATCCAAATTTAAATAAATTGGTATTTAGCATTATATGGTTTGGATCAAAGATACTTGTCTCCTGTCCAACTCTCCTATCATTAGATATGTCTGGAACTGTGGATGTATTGGATATTGCAAATGTAGGATTTATTGCTGAAGTATTTGTTAATCATAAAGTAAAATTTGACTTCGATATGGAAAATGATTACCAATAGATATTTTTTCCCTATAATATGTGATTCTAGCCTTGATGGTGTACACGTGCAACGCACGTGCGGCGAATCTGTTAGTTGAGTATATAAACCCTTGTGTTATAAAGATTTAGACATTTTTTTGACTTATTTATTGCGAGTGGGGGTTGCTTGTAGCCAATGATCGAATCTAATTTACTGACAGCAAAGCACACACTGGAGTAAGCCTAGAGGCAAGATATTTTTGCCGAAAAAGCTCGATATTCTCTATGAAAGCTTTGTATAACTCTGTAGCGTTAAGAAGCAAAATTCATGTTGTTTTGGTCTTTGACTTGTTTTTCCCTTAACATGGTACATTTGAGGCATAGGCTCTTTATGATCTGCCTAATTGTGTTCAAAGCAGTCGTAATTTGGTTGAACTCTGGTTGACATATTGTAAGATAAATAAAAAAGAAGAGTGAGCTGAAGTCTCTAACAACATTCTCTCTTAATAAACTTGTGTTAATGGATCAATCGGTTGATTATATTCTATCAGGTTGTCCAATGCTTGAGGAATTGATGTTGTGGTTTTGCTTATGGCTTTGGCTTTGCAATGTCCATAAAGGAGTGGTTCTGCCCAATGCGAATTTTGGTACTTGGCATTATATGGTTTGGATCAAAGATACATGTCTCATGTCCAACTCTCCTATCATTAGATATGTGGATGTGTTGGATATTACAAATGTAAGATCTATTGCTGAAGTATCTGTCAATCATATAGTAAAATTTGGCTTCGATGTGGAAAATGACTACCAATAGATATTTTTTCCCGGTAATAGGTAATTCTAGCCTAGGTGTTCACGTGCAACGCACCTGCAACGAATCTAGTTGAATATATAAACCCTTGTGTTATAAAGTTTTAGACATTTTTTTGCCTTGTTTATTACGAGTGGTTTTTTTTGTAGCCGATGGTCAAATCTAATTTACGGAAAGCAAAGCACACACTGGAGTAAGCCTAGAGTTAAGATACTTTTGCCAAAAAAGGTCAATATTCTCTATAAAAGCTTTGTATAACTCTGTAGCTTTAAGAAGCAAAATTCATTATCTTTTTGTTCTTGACTTGTTTTTCCCTTAACATGGTAAATTTTTGGCGCAGGCTTTTTATGATCTGCCTAATTATGTTCAAAGTTGTCCTAATTTGGTTGAACTCCGATAGACATATTGTAAGATAAATACAAAAAAAAAAAAAAAGAGTGAGCTGAAGTCTCTAACAACATTATCTCTTAATAAAGTTATGTCAATGGATCAATCGATGGATTATATTCTATCTGGTTGCCCAATGCTTGAGGACTTGACGTTGTGGTTTTGCTTATGGCCTTAGCTTTGCAATGGTCGTAGAGGAGTGGTTCTGTCCAATCCAAATTTAATGAAATTTGTACTTGGCATTTTTTGGTTTTGGAACAAAGATACATGTCTTCTGTCCAACTCTCTTATCATTAGATATGTCTGGAACTGTGGATGTGTTGGATTTTGCAAATGTAGGATCTATTGGTGAAGTGTCTGTCAATTGTATGGTAAAATTTGGTTTCGATATGGACAATGATTACCAATAGATATTTTTATCCAGTAATATGTAATTCTAGCGTAAGTGTACACGTGCAACGCACGTGTGACGAATCTAGTTGAGTATATAAACCCTTGTGTTATAAGGTTTTAGATATTTTTTTGACTTATTTGTTTCGAGTGGAGGCTGCTTGTATCCAATGGTCTTATCTAATTAACTGACAGAAAAACACACACTGGAGTAAGCCTAGAGGCAAGATATTTTTGCCGGAAAATCCCGATATTCTCTATAAAAGCTTCGTATTGCTCTATAGCTTTAAGAAGCAAACATGTTGTTTCTGTCTTTGATTTGTTTTTCCCTCAACATCGTACATTTGAGGCACATGCTTTTTATGATCTGCCTTATTGTGTTCAAAGAAGTCCTAATATTGTTGAACTCCGGTTGACATATTGTAAGATAAATACAAATAAGAAGTGTGAGCTGAAGTCTCTAACAACATTATCTCTTAATAAAGTTATGCTAATGGATCAATCGATGGATTATATTCAATCTGGTTGTCCAATGCTTGAGAAATTGATGTTGTGGTTTTGCTTATGGGCTTGGCTTTGCAATGGCCATAGAGGAGTGGAACAAAGATAAATGTCTCTTGTCCAACTTTCCAGGTATAGTTATGATTTCTGGCTCTATGGAGAGATAACCTTTAGGGTGATATACTAACTATAAACTGGACTATTGGGGTTATGGCGTTAAGTTGTCTTTAACGTCTTAGGCTCATGCATCTGTCAATATTCCATGTACATTTGCAATCAGCTTTTTAAGGCTTTTGTTACTTACCTTGTGTTAGTCAGCACAAATCCTTGTTCATTAAGCTCAATACAAAAATCTCTATCTATTTAGTTTCTTTAAGTTTTGTTTTATTGTTGTCTCTGCCTAGGTATATTCTTCGTGGCAGTTTAAAAATCTACCATCTCGGAGACTCCGACCTTCAGCTGCAAATCCTTTTATCTTCAATTGGATTTTGTGAAACGGCACCTACAAGGAATACTGAACTTGCTGAAGCACTGTCCTTGCTTGGAGAATCCTATCATCAAAATTACTTCTTATGATGAATCTACATCCCAAGTATGACAAAATTTAAATGTTTTATTGCTCTTGTTGTTAACTGTGTTCTTTGCAATGTTTGTTTGGAACCTATTATCGTGGACACTAATGATTTGGCAACATTTTGCGTGTCAGACACTGGTAGGACAGTACACTAACAAGAGTAGGTATGACTGGGATGTGCTGAACACTAACTGGGATATCATGTTTTCTTTTTCCAAAAGATAAAATAACAGTATTTAAGGTGGAAACTTAATTTTCAGGACTTGTATGGTTTTGTATGTATTGTTTGACAGTAACAATAGATGTGTTCTCATCTTGTGTCACCCTAGAAATTTGTATTTTTAGTCCTATTCAATGTCTGTTATACTTGGGTTGGTACAACTCTTAATGGGAGATTTGCTCTTGTGCTTATTTTAGAACACACTTTTGTGGATTCACCTATATGAGTTTGATGCGGATGAATATTGGAATATGGTTGATACTCCTGTCCAGTGCTTGATTCATCACCTCAAGACGGTGGAGGTAGCTAGTCTCGTAATGGAGAAATAGGTGATTCAATTTCTGGAATTGAATATTTGCTCGGGCACTTCCATGGTGTCAAAGAAAATGAAGATATTTGCGAAAAAGGAAATCTATGTCCCAAATAGTCTTATGTCTGATAAGGCTCATGAATATGAAGAGAGGCTATTCAATGCACCAAGAGCCTCTGCCTCTGCTACAGTGCTCTTCTACTGAGGTGAACCCTTCAGCTGTATCTGTGTAGATACTTTTAGTTGTAAAAGTTTGTTTGTTGGAACTCTTTTGCAATAAACAGTTAGTTGTTATCGGTTTAAATAAGTTAAACTCGTGATAATAATGTGCACAATGAATAAATTTACCAGTTTCAAAAAAATAATGTGCACAATGAATTGCACTGTGGACACAGTTTCCTGCATTTTCTGTAACTAGTTTCTGGACACGTGCGTTGCACGTGTGTCCCATGTGAATTTTCATAGTTGTATTTGAACGATTAATATTCTACGAAAACATCCATGAGCAATAAAGTGCAACAATCACAAATAAATCTTTAAAAGTATGACAAGAAACCCCAAATGAGGGGCATATTTTAATGTTTAAAATTATTCTTTTTAACCAACCAACCGTAAATTTTGAATTTTAGTTAGTAGTTAGCAAACTTTTAATAAATTCCCAAATGACTAATTTGAGCTTAAATAAAAATGCAGACTTACGACAATCAGAAAGTCATAAAAAATTTAATTTAAGAAGTAAAATAAAGAGAAAACATGAAAAAATAAACAGAGAAGAAAAAAATGCAACATACACATCCTTCTTAAGACTTTAACATAACAATATAGATGGAAAAAGAAATACAGAATCAGTATATTATTATTCGAGTTCTTGTTGACGCCTTCTCCCATATCTAATCAATATTTAAGAGCCTTCTTCATTGAGTAAAACTAAAGCATGAATAAAATGGTTCAATATTGATATAAACTTTTCACTACTTTAACTATAGAATGAAAAGGATAACCTTGGATAGGGATCTTATGAAACAAAAAAGATGAATTTATAGAGATAAAAATGGAGGAAAATCAATAGATATCTTAAAATTTTAAAATAAATATTTGGAGGTTATGAATATAAAAAGTATGAGAGTTATGGATATTAAGAGTAGCAATTAAAATAGGTAATTAGATGTGAGATATGAAGGTCAAGATATAAAGAAAATAAAGGAAAATAATAATAATAATAAATAAATGAAATGGTGTAAATTTCATAATACCAAAACTAAAAAAGAAACAAATATATACATAAGGCATACGATTTTTTTTGAAAAATTATTCAATTGCATTAACCATTTAAGCTTCTGTCCGTTTCTATTTTAGAAGATAAATATTACATTTATTACATATTGAATTCAATCAAATGAATAACACATTCTTCCACAATGAATATCATAATAAGTGTCCATGACCATTTACATTGAATTCAAAAGGAATAATTTTGAAATCAAAGCTATAGTAATAATGAGAATACAAACGATTTGTTATTAAGTTCTCATTGAACAGATTTTTAAGGGAATGTATAATATTATAACTTATTATTTGGGGTTATGAATTTGAAAAGACATAGAGCAATGAAGATTATTAAAAGTAAGAGTTATAGAGATGTGAATATGTGAGTTGAAGGCACAAGATTAAATGATATTATTAGAATAAAAGTTATGAAAATGAAGAGGTGTGAGTTTTATGAAGTTTATTTTTTAAATAAAATAAATTAGAAAAATGATATGATTACTATTTAATATATAATTAATTAAATAATTAAAAAAATTAATTTAGTGTAGGGGTAAAATGGTAATCTAACTTTGCACTTTGGAACTTTCCGCTTTTAATAATACTAGTATTCTTTCGATGCGTTGCACGTGTTTTCCTTCGATGGATATAAACTATATGAAAAATATAAATAATTCTAAGAACATATGTTTGATGAGTAACTCAAAATTTGAATTAGACAATAAATTTAGAGCAAACAATGAAATATAGTAATAATGACAAAGAGGTTAGGAGAAGAAATTTAATTATGTTTTATACCTTAGTCCGCTTCTCCTATCATAAAAGGTCAAAAATTTAACATAGCTTCCTTCAAGCATATTTTTTTTTCGAGAGTTGGATGGCCATCTTTTTTAGCAATAAGAACAAATGATTGCAATGTAATTTAAGTAGCTTCTTTTAAAATTAAATATTTAATTAATTAAATATTTTAAATATATACTATATATTATTAAAAGTGAAAAGCTCCCAAGTCCAAAGTTGGATTACCATTTTACCCCTACTCCTATTAATAATTTTGTACAAAAAAGTAAATACACATTATAATAAATATTTTTTAAAATTAGTCCCTCATCATTACATTATAAAAAATATAATTTAAAAAAATATAAATTTAATTTAGAATAATAAAATTGAGCACATTCATTTTATGTTCAAATTTAAGACATTTACTCATCTTACGTTATTCTCATCCCCTTGTAAAAAAATTAAGTTGGATTATAATTCAATTATGAGTCATAATTTATGAGTCATAATTAATAGCAAGTCTTTCCGACTACTCAATACATAATGTATTTTCCTTTATAAATTTGTGGTATTTTTTGGTATCCGATCCCAACCATTTTCACGTAATGTTTAAGTTTAGTGCATTAGGTTGGATGTAAAATTTTAAACTGATTAAATGAAGGTAGCTAATTATTCATAATTGCCTGCTTTCTTGATCATTTAACTTTTGTTGGACGTTTCTATTTATAATCATACTCATATATTATATACTCATATATCATATATATCATATACTCATATATCATACTCCCTCCGTTACTTTTTAGTTGTCATATACACTAAAAATAGTTATTCCAAAATACTTGTCAATTTAAAGAATCAACAGAGAATTAATTACTTTCTTTCAATTTTGCCCTTAGCACTAATTATTCTAGAACTAAGAGACACATAAATAGACAAAGACTAATAAGAGGTATATGAGTCAAATTATACTTCTAATTAATTTTTTTTAATGGTTGTGCAAAGTCTTAACATGACAATTAAAAAGGAACGGAGGGAGTATATATTAGCTTGAACATTTATTTCTTTTATATATTCAAAATTGTAAGATTCCAAAGTGTAATGAATTAGCAATTATAATAATGGGGAAAAAACGTTATTTTTCATGTTAGTGAATTATAGCAGCTCTTATCATGTTAATGAATCATTTCATCCTCCCTCCATCACGTTCATATTATGTATTAATTTTAGGCATTTGCTCCTTATATTAATGTGCAAAGTATGTATACCTTGTATTAATGTAGTTTGGCAGATAATAAAGAAACCTAACAGTCACTTTGGTGACTTTTGTACTTAATTAATTGCTTATGAAAAATCTGCCTATATATTTATGGCAATCCATTTATAAAGTACTCTTCATAGTCTCTTGCAATAGAGGAACCAACTATTAGCACTCAAATTTGGTCAGCCCTGTATTTTTTTATAATTCATTTCACTTAATTCTCTTGTTTAATAGAAGAATAGATGCATTATATTCCTTCAAAAAAGCTTATAATCTACAAAATTCTAATATTTGTTTGGGTTATCCTCACCCATTTTCTGAAAATTATTTTCTTGGGAGCAAAAAAAACAAAGCAAGGCTGAACTATGTTTGTTGAATTCTGCTGGTAAGAATCATAACTAATTTATAACATCTACGTCTTTATCTACTTAATTTTGATTTATTTTTTTTATAGCAATGGCTCGATTTGTGTTTTATTGAAAGTAACTCTATGATGAGATGTAATTTAAACATTTCTCCTCAGGCTCTATGACTGGCGCAGAATAACACAACTATAAAGGTAGCATCTTTACAGCTCTAAACACCTAGACTATATGTTTTACAAAATGAACTTGTAATTTTCATAGTTGCATTTTCTATTACTCATTACATGAATGTGTTTCACAAAATATATTGTTCAAATGAGTCGATGCAAATTAACATGGGTCACGTGTGCAATGCACGTGCTCAGAACTAGTAGTAAAATAGACAACGAAGATATTATAAATGTTGTACTTGATTTCAAAAATAGCTTTTTTAATGGTATTTCTTGAAAAATCTGTGAAAGATGGATTATACACTATTTGAATATAATAAACAAAACCAGGATTTTCAGCAAAACTAAAAAGCAAGTCACAAACAACAATCATTTTAGCTAATTCTTCAAGATCTCTTTCTCTACTATAACTGCGATGTGTACAAGGGCCAGAAACATTAGAAAGGTTTAACTGTGATTGGACCATGTTAGAGCCCCCTACTCATACAGATGCATCAGGAAGGGGAGTACCATTTTTTATTGCATCGGCTATAGCCACAACTTGCAAAAATTCTAATTTACAACATCCCACAAATGAGTTATTAAATATCCTGTCCCACCCCCCTTTCTTGTAGTTTTATGATTCAAAGTACGTTTACATTTTTTATAAATAACTTGAGTTTTATCCTCAGTTTGAGTCAGAAATTGTCACACAACAGATTTTTTAGGACGTTCAGCCTTGGGCTTAGCCCTAATAGGATGTACAGAGAGAGCGGGAGCGAAAGCGAGAATGGGAAGTTCGGTATCGGGACTTGTATTAAAAAAAAAGATAGAGTCATACATTGAACGAAGTAAATGAGGAGGATTGTTTCACCTCCCCAATAATTATTGTAAGTTACACTTTTATAATTTCTTTAATTATTATTTAAAATATCACCTTTACATCTTCCAATTATTTCATCCCCTAAGCTTCTACCGGTTACAATAGTATTTATACATGTGGTATACGCTCATGCCACATGTTTTCTCCTAAAAATACAAATAATAAACTCTTTGCATATTTTGCGAGCCATACTAAATTCAACGATTTCAATTTTCAGGTCTAGATGACATCAATTCATCTACAGTAATAGTCAAATCATCAAACAGCCTACCGAATACCAATAATAACTCATCAAACATCTATACTATTCTGTAAAATGAACTTGTAATTATTTTCGTAGTTATATTGTCTATTACTCATTACATGAATTTATTTTATAGAATGAATATATATAGTTCGAATAAGTTGATACAAATTAATTGAGACACATGTGCAATGCACGTGCCAAAACTAGTTAATGAGGATAAATAAAAAAATAATTGGCATTAATTTCCCCATTTGTGCAATTTTTTGCTGATAACAATTGTTATAAACTATCTTTTTATGCTTGCCTTGTAAATACATACAAAGTATTAAGAATCGATATAAACACAAGTCTGTAACTGGATACAAAAGGATATGAACATACTTCAATACTGCATTATCTAGATTTTTATCATGATGAGTGGATATAAGATTAGAGACATCATTATTTTCCAGATTAGTACTCCTTCTTGTTTTTTTTAATTGTCCCTTGTTGGCTTGACATTCTCATTAAAAATTATGTTTCATTACACTATTAGAAAACAATAAAAATCGACTTTCAGAAAGGAAAAAACACCGAAAAAATCAACCTCCGATACTAAATATATTTTTAAAAAATGTCTCTCCTTTTTTTTTTTACTAATATCGAAAGGTCGGTTATATTTGCGAAAAAAATAAATTTTGAAGAATTTAAAAAAGAAGTCTTAAACCAACCTGCACGAGTGATCTAATGGTAGAATTATATCCTACCACGTTAAGGACAAGGGTTTGACCCTAGATGGTACATCTTATAATTGTGTAATTTTAAAATTTGACTTCCGGAGATGATACCGATTAGGACAATATCGACCTTCGGAGATTAAATTTGAAGACCTATTTTCAGCTTTTTAATAGTGTTAGACATTTGTTTTATTGAATTATTCTGATTAATTATACTTCGAAGATCTATGTTTAACTTCTAGTACTTTGTTGTAGTTAACAATTAGAGTAATATTAGAGGAAAAATAAGAAATCTCTCTCAATTTGTTAAAATAGATAAGTAAGAAATAAAATATGTTTTTTGTACAAAAGTAAAAAAGAGCGTAGTACTTATTTGAAGTCTTAAGAGTTTTCTTTTGCTTGCGATTTTTTCTTTTTGTATTTTTGATCATTTTTTGTTACTTAAAATCTCTCAAGGGTAAAACTTAAAATGTAGCAATTTTAAAGGGCAAAAATTAAAGAGCACCCGAACCGACATTTGTGCAAATGATCTTTTAAGTTTAATAGTGGGTAAACTTGAGGAAAAATGACTTTGAATAGCTGGAAATGCATACAGAAGATTTGGGTCTAACTAATTTTGGAGTCGTAAGTTTTATTGGAGAAATCATAATATTTGATTTTGATTTATGGGTATGGTTTTGATCCGAATATATATATATATATATATATATATATAAAAATAGATTTACTGGTAACTCCGGTAGACTCTTGGATCGTGTTATTGTTTGTTCAAATTGAACCAAATTCTCTGTTTATCCTTTTTAATAGATGATAGCAATTGAACCTTTTTTTTTTGTTTTTTGTAAAAGACATGATTTTGATCTATTAAAAAGTGTGTAATTGTTCAAATTGGATTTTGATCTCAAATTTGGCCTCGATCGATAAATAAACACTCCAGCTTTGAGTATGCACATCTAGACACCTCAACTCGTCTCCACTGTGTCAGTTGAACACTCCAACTTACAAAATGATAATCTATACACCTCCAAAATTTATGTTTCATATCAACATTGAGTGTTCACGAGACATAGTGGCAACGAGTGAAGTGTTTAATTGACAGTTGGGACCAAGTTGAAGTGTCTAGATGTGCACTCTCAAAGTTAGAGTGCTTACTTGCCAGATGAGACCAAGTTTGAGTGTCTATTATGTATTATGCACCTTGGATATAAAGTTCTAGACATGTTTTTTTCTTATTTAGTGCAAAGTGAGGGTTTCTTACAGCTAACGCTTGAATCTAATTTACTGACAGCACAACACACATAGGAGTACGCCCAGTGGCAAATTATTTTGGCTGAAAAGGCTCGATATCCTCTATAAAAGTTTCTCTGCTAAAGAGGCGATATGTAACTTGTGCTAAAGAGGTCTTGATTTCTGATCTAACACCAGAAAATTGATCCTCTATAAAAGTTTATGTGCTAAATATGCGTACTTTCATTGGTCATGGTCATAGATTCGAGCGAATAAGTGACGACTTCACCATCCACGTTCACCAGTCGCAAAACAAGCTACACTATTATTGAGTTTAAAATTAGTTACCCAATAGTTAGCTTTAATAGAATAGATATTTTTTCCCGGTAATATGTAATTCTAGCCTAGGTGTACACGCGCAATGCACGTGCGGCGAATCTAGTTGAGTATATAAACCCTTGTGATAAAGTTATAGACATCTTTCTTGACTTATTTATTGCGAGTGAGGGTTTCTTGTAGCCAAATGGTCGAATCTAATTTACTGACAGCAAAGCACACACTGGAGTTATAAGCTTAGAGGCAAGATTTTTTTACCGGAAAAGCCCGATATTCTCTATAAAAGCTTCGTATAACTCTGTAGCTTTAAGAAGCAAAATTCATGTTGTTTCTGTCCTTGACTTGTTTTTCCCTAAACATGGTATATTTGAGGCACATGTTCTTTATGATCTGCCTAATTGTGTTCAAAGCAGTCCTAATTTGTTTGAACTGTGGTTGACATACTGTAAGATAAATACAAAAATAAAGAGTGAGCATGTCTCTAACAACATTATCTCTTAACAGATTTATGCTAATGGATCAATCGATTGATTATATTCTATCTGGTTGTCCAATGCTTGAGAAATTGACGTTGTGGTTTTGCTTATGGCATTGGCATTGCTATGTCCATAGAGGAGTGGTTCTGCCTAATAAAAATTTTAAGAAACTGGTACTTGGTATTATATGGTTTGGATAAAAAATAAATATCTCATGTCCAACTCTCCTATCATTAGATATGTCTGGAATTGTGGATGCATTGGATATTGCAAATGTAGGATCTATTGCTGAAGTGTTTGTTAATCGTAAAGTAAAATTTGGCTTTGATGTGAAATATGATTACCAATAGATATTTTTTCCCGATAATATGTGATTCTAGCCTAGGTGTACACGTGTAACGCACGTGCGGTGAATCTAGTTGAATATATAAACCCTTGTGTTATAAAGATTTAGACATTTTTTGACTTATTTATTGCGAGTGGGGGTTGCTTGTAGCCAATGATCGAATCTAATTTACTGACAGCAAAGCACACACTGGAGTAAGCCTAGAGGCAAGATATTTTTCCCGAAAAAGCTCGATATTCTCTATGAAAGCTTCGTATAACTCTGTAGCGTTAAGAAGCAAAATTCAGGGTGTTTCTGTCTTTGACTTGTTTTTCCCTTAACATGGTACATTTGAGGCATAGGCTCTTTATGATCTGCCTAATTGTGTTCAAAGCAGTCCTAATTTGGTTGAACTCTGATCGACATATTGTAAGATAAATACAAATAAGAAGTGTGAGCTGAAGTCTCTAACAACATTATCTCTTAATAAAGTTATGCTAATGGATCAATCGGTTGATTATATTCTATCTGGTTGTCCAATGCTTGAGGAATTGATGTTGTGGTTTTGCTTATGGCTTTGGCTTTGCAATGTCCATAAAGGAGTGGTTCTGCCCAATCCGAATTTTGGTACTTGGCATTATATGGTTTGGATCAAAGATACATGTCTCATGTCCAACTCTCCTATCATTAGATATGTCTAACTGTGGATGTGCTGGATATTACAAATGTAGATCTATTGCTGAAGTGTCTGTCAATCATATAGTAAAATTTGGATTCGATGTGGAAAATGACTACCAATAGATATTTTTTCCCGGTAATATGTAATTCTAGCCTAGGTGTACATGTGCAACGCACGTGCGGCGAATCTAGTTGAGTATTTAAACCCTTGTGTTATAAAGTTTTAAATATTTTTTTGACATATTTATTGCAAGTGGGGATTGCTTGTAGCCAATGGTCGAATCTAATTTACTAACACCAAAGCACACACTGAAGTAAGCCTAGAGTGTTTTTTATGTATTATGCACCTTGGATATAAAGTTCTAGACATGTTTTTTCTTATTTAGTGCAAAGTGGGGGTTTCTTGTAGCTGACGCTTGAATCTAATTTACTGACAGCACGACACAACTAGGAGTACGCCCAGTGGCAAATTATTTTGGCTGAAAATGCTCAATATCCTCTATAAAAGTTTATGTGTTAAATAGGCGATATGTAACTTGTGCTAAAAGAGGTCTTGATTTCTGATGTAACAGCAGAAAATTGATCCTCTATAAAAGTTTTGGTGCTAAAGATGCATACTTTCATTGGTCATGCTCATAGGTTCAGGCGAATAAGTGACGAATTAACTATCCACATTCGCCGGTCGCAAAACAAGCTACACAATTATTGAGTGTAAAATTAGTTATCCAGTAGTTAGCCTTAATAGAATAGATATTTTTTCTCCATAATATGTAATTCTAGCCTAGGTGTACACGCGCTGCAAATCCAGTTGAGTATATAAATCCTTATGATAAAGTTATAGACATTTTTTTGACTTATTTATTGCGAGTGGGGGTTGCTTGTAGCCAATGGTCGAATCTAATTTACTGACAAGAAAGCATACAATGGAGTAAGCCTAGAGGGAAGATATTTTTACCGAAAAAGCCCGTTATTCTCTATAAAAGCTTCGTATAACTCTGTAGCTTTAAGAAGCAAAATTCATGTTGTTTCTGTCCTTGACTTGTTTTTCCCTAAACATGGTACATTTGAGGCACATGCTCTTTATGATCTGCCTAATTGTGTTCAAAGCAGTCCTAATTTGTTTGAACTGTGGTTGACATACTGTAAGATAAATACAAAAAAGAAGAGTGAGCTGAAGTCTCTAACAACATTCTCTGTTAATAAAGTTATGCTAATGGATCAATCGATGGATTATATTCTATCTGGTTGCCCAATGCTTGAGGAATTGATGTTATAGTTTTGCTTCTGGCCTTGGCTTTGCGATGGCCATAGAGGAGTCGTTCTGCCCAATCCAAATTTAAAGAAATTGGAACCATGTAATATATGATTTGGATAAAACATAAATGTCCCATGTCCAACTCTCCTATCATTAGATATGTCTAAAACTATGGATGTGTTGGATATTGCAAATGCAGGATCTATTGTTGAAGTATTTATCAATCATAAAGTAAAATTTGACTTCTATGTGGAAAATAATTACCAATAGATATTTTTTACCGGTAATATGTGATTCTAGCCTTGGTGTACACGTGCAACGCACTGTGGCGAATCTAGTTGAATATATAAACCCTTGTGTTATAAAGATTTAGACATTTTTTTGACTTATTTATTGTGAGTGGGGGTTGCTTGTAGCCAATGGTCGAATCTAATTTACTAACATCAATGCACACACTGAAGTAAGCCTAGAGGCAAGATATTTTTGCCGAAAAAGCCCGATATTCTCTATGAAAGCTTCGTATAACTCTGTAGCTTTAAGAAGAAAAATTCATGTTGATTTTTTCTTTGACTTGTTTTTCCCTTAACATAGTACATTTGAGGCACAAGCTCTTTATGATCTGCCTAATTATGTACAAAGTAGTCCTAATTTGGTTGAATTCCGATTGACATGTTGTAAGATAAATACAAAAAGAAGAGTCATGAGCTGAAGTCTCTAACAACATTATCTGTTAACAAATTTATGCTAATGGATTAATCGATTGATTATATTCTATCTGGTTGTCCAATGCTTGAGGAATTGACGTTGTGGTTTTTCTTATGGCCTTGGCTTTGCAATGTCCATAGAGGAGTGGTTCTGCCCAATCCAAATTTAAAGAAATTGGTACTTGGGATTATATGGTTTGGATCAAAGATACATGTCTCCTGTCCAACTCTCCTATCATTAGATATATCTAGAATTGTGGATGTGCTGGATTTTACAAATGTAAGATATATTGTTGAAGTTTCTGTCAATCATATAGTAAAATTTGGCTTCGATGTTAAAAATGACTACCAATAGATATTTTTTTCCCGTAATATGTAATTCTAGCCTAGGTGTACACGTGCAACGCACGTGCGGCGAATCTAGTTGAATATATAAACCCTTGTGTTATAAAGTTTTAGAAAAAAATTTGCCATGTTTATTGCGAGTGGTTTTTTTATTTTGTAGCCGATGGTCAAATGTTATTTACTGACAGCAAAGCGCACACTAGAGTAAGCCTTGAGGCAAGATATTTTTGCCGGAAAAGCCCAATATTTTTTATAAAAGCTTCGTATAACGATGTAGCTTTAAGAAAAACAATTGATGTTGTTTCTGCATTTGACTTATTTTTCCCTTGCCATGGCACATTTGAGGCACAGGCTCTTTATGTTCTGCCTAATTGTGTTCAAAGTAGTCCTAATTTAGTTAAATTCCGGTTGACATATTGTAAGATAAATACAAAAAAAAAGAGTCATGAGCTGAAGTCTCTAACAACATTATCTGTTAACAAATTTATGGTAATGGATCAATCGATTGATTATATTCTATCTGGTTGTCCAATGCTTAAGGAATTAACGTTATGATTTTGCTAATGGCCTTGGCTTTGCAATGTCCATGGAGGAGTGGTTCTGCCCAATCCGAATTTAAAGAAATTGGTACTTGGCATTATATGATTTGGATCAAAGATACATGTCTCCTGTCCAACTCTCCTATCATTAGATATGTCTAGAACAGTGGATGTGCTGGATATTACAAATGTAAGATCTATTGCTGAAGTGTTTGTCAATCATATAGTAAAATTTGGCTTCGATGTGGAAAATGACTACCAATAGATATTTTTTCCCGGTAAAATGTAATTCTACCCTAGGTGTACACGTGCAACGCACGTGCAGCGAATCTAGTTGAATATATAAACCCGTGTGTTATAAAGTTTTAGACATTTTTTTGCCTTGTTTATTGTGAGTGGTTTTTTTTTTAGCCGATGGTCAAATCTAATTTACGGAAAGCAAAGCACACACTGGAGTAAGTCTAGAGGCAAAATATTTTTACCAAAAAAGCCCAATATTTTCTATAAAAGCTTCATATAACTCTGTAGCTTTAAGAAGCAAAATTCATTCTCTTTTTGTACTTGACTTGTTTTTCCCCTTACATGGTAAATTTTTGGCAGTCTTTTTATGATCTGCCTAATTCTGTTCAAAGTTGTCCTAATTTGGTTGAACTCCGATTGACATATTGTAAGATAAATACAAAAAAGAAAAGAGTGAGCTGAAGTCTCTAACAACATTATATCTTAATAAAGTTATGCTAATGGATCAATCGATGGATTATATTCTATCTGGTTGACCAATGCTTGAGAACTTGACGTTGTGGTTTTGCTTATGGCCATAGATGAGTGGTTCTGCGCAATACAAATTTAATGAAATTGGTACAAAGATACATGTCTTCTGTCCAGCTCTCCTATCATTAGATATGTATGGAATTGTAGATGTGTTGGATATTGCAAATGTAGGATCAATTATTGAAGTGTCTGTCAATCATATAATATAATTTGGCTCTGATGTGGACAATGATTACTAATAGATATTTTTTCTCACTAATTTGTAATTCTAGCCTAGGCGTACACTTGCAACTTGCTTGGAGAATCTTATCATCAAAATGGCACCTACCAGGAATACAAAATTTAAATATTTTATTGCTCTTGTTGTTAACTGTGTTCTTTGCATTGTTTGTTTGGAACCTATTATCATGGACACTAAAGATTGGCAACATTTTGGTGTCAGACACTGGTAGGACAGTACACTAACCAGAGTCAAGAGTAGATATGACTCGGATATCATGTTTTCTAATTCTATTTTCTTTTCCAAAAGATTAAAAAACAGTACTTAAGGTGGAAACTTAATTTTCAGGACTTGTATGGTTTTGTATGTATTGTTTAACAGTAACTATAGATGTGTTCTCTCATCTTGTGTTAGCAATTTGTATTTTTAGTCCAATTCTGTGTCTGTTATACTTGGCTTGGTACAACTCTTAATGAGAGATTTGCTCTTGTGCTTATTTTAGAACACACTTTAGTGGATTCACCTATATGAGTTTGATGCGGATAAATATTGGAATATGGTTGATACTCCTGTCCAGTGCTTGATTCATCACCTCAAGACGGTGGAGGTAGCTAGTCTCGTAATGGAGAAATAGGTGATTCAATTTCTGGAATATTTGCTCGGGCACTTCCATGGTGTCAAAGAAAATGAAGATATTCGCGAAAAAGGAAATCTATGTCCCAAATAGTCTTTTATGTCTGATAAGGCTCATGAATATGAAGAGAGGCTATTCAATGCACCAAGAGCCTCTGCCTCTGCTACAGTGCTCTTCTACTGAGGTGAACCCTTCAGCTGTATCTGTGTAGATACTTTTAGTTGTAAAAGTTTGTTTGTTGGAACTCTTTTGCAATAAACAGTTAGTTGTTATCGGTTTAAATAAGTTAAATTCGTGATAATAATGTGCATAATGAATAAATTTACCAGTTTCAAAAAAATAATGTGCACAATGAATTGCACTGTGGACACAGTTTCCTGCATTTTCTGTAACTAGTTTCTGGACACGTGCATTGCACGTGTGTCCGATGTGAATTTTTATAGTTGTATTAGAACGATTAATATTCTACGAAAACATCCATGAGCAATAAAGTGCAACAATCACAAATAAATCTTTAAAAGTATGACAAGAAACCCCAAATGAGGGGCATATTTTAATGTTTAAAATTATTCTTTTTAACCAACCAACCGTAAATTTTGAATTTTAGTTAGTAGTTAGCAAACTTTTAATAAATTCCCAAATGACTAATTTGAGCTTAAATAAAAATGCAGACTTACGACAATCAGAAAGTCATAAAAAATTTAATTTAAGAAGTAAAATAAAGAGAAAACATGAAAAAATAAACAGAGAAGAAAAAAATGCAACATACACATCCTTCTTAAGACTTTAACATAACAATATAGATGGAAAAAGAAATACAGAATCAGTATATTATTATTCGAGTTCTTGTTGACGCCTTCTCCCATATCTAATCAATATTTAAGAGCCTTCTTCATCGAGTAAAACTAAAGCATGAATAAAATGGTTCAATATTGATATAAACTTTTCACTACTTTAACTTTAGAATGAAAAGGATAACTTTGGATAGGGATCTTATGAAATAAAAAAGATGAATTTATAGAGATAAAAATGGAGGAATATCAATAGATATCTTAAAATTTTAAAATAAATATTTGGAGGTTAAGAATATAAAAAGTATGAGAGTTATGGATATTAAGAGTAGCAATTAAATAGGTAATTAGATGTGAGATATGAAGGTCAAGATATAAAGAAAATAAAGGAAAATAATAATAATAAATAAATGAAATGGTGTAAATTTCATAATACCAAAACTAAAAAAGAAACAAATATATACATAAGGCATACGATTATTTTTGAAAAATTATTCAATTGCATTAAGCATTTAAGCTTCTGTCGGTTTCTATACAAAAATTATTCAATTGCATTAAGCATTTAAGCTTCTGTCGGTTTCTATTTTAGAAGATAAATATTACATTTATTACATATTGAATTCAATCAAATGAATAACACATTCTTCCACAATGAATATCATAATAAGTGTCCATGACCATTTACATTGAATTCAAAAGGAATAATTTTGAAATCAAAGCTATAGTAATAATGTGAATACAAATGATTTGTTATTAAGTTCTCATTGAACAGATTTTTAAGGGAATTTATAATATTATAACATATTATTTGGGGTTATGAATTTGAAAAGACATAGGAATAATGAAGATTATTAAAAGTAAGAGTTATAGAGATGTGAATATGTGAGTTGAAGGCACAAGATTAAATGATATTATTAGAATAAAAGTTATGAAAATGAAGAGGTGTGAGTTATGAAGTTTATTTTTTAAATAAAATAATATAGAAAAATGATATGATTACTATTTAATATATAATTAATTAAATAATAAAAAAAATTAATTTAGTGTAGGGGTAAAATGGTAATCTAACTTTGCACATATAGATTTACTGGTAACTCCGGTAGACTCTTGGATCATGTTATTGTTTGTTCAAATTGAACCAAATTCTCCTTTTTCCTTTTAAATAGATGATAGCGATTGGACCTTTTTTTTGTAAAAGGCCTGATTTTGATCTATTAAAAAGTATGTCATTGTTCAAATTGAATTTTGATCTCAAATTTGGCCTCGGTCGACAAGTAAAAACTCCAGCTTAAGTATGCATATTTAGACACCTCAACTTGTCTCCACTGTGTCAGTTGAACACTCCAACTTACAAAATGATAATCTAGACGCCTCCAAAATTTATGTGTCATATTAACATTGAGTGTTCACGAGACATATAGTGGCAACGAGTGCAGTGTTTAATTGTCAGTTGATTCCAAGTTGAAGTGTCTAGATGTGCACACTCAAAGCTTACTTGCCAGCTGAGACAAAGTTTGAGTATCTGTTTATGTATTATGCACCTTGGATATAAAGTTCTAGACATGTTTTTTTTCTTATTTAGTGCAGAGTGAGGGTTTCTTATAGCTGATGCTTGAATCTAATTTACTGACAGCACAACACACATAGGAGTACGCCCAGTGGCAAATTATTTTGGATGAAAATGCTCGACATCCTCTAAAAGTTTCTGTGCTAAAGAGGTCTTGATTTTTGATCTAACACCAGAAAATTGATCCTCTATAAAAGTTTCTGTGCTAAATATGCGTACTTTCATTGGTCGTGGTCATAGGTTCGGGCGAATAAGTGACGACTTAACCATCCACGTTCACCAGTCACAAAACAAGCTACACTATTATTGAGTGTAAAATTAGTTACCCAATAGTTAGCTTTAATAGAATAGATATTTTTTCCCGGTAATATGTAATTCTAGCCTAGGTGTACACGTGCAACGCACGTGCGGCGGATCTAGTTGAGTATATAAACTCTTGTGATAAAATTATAGACATCTTTCTTGACTTATTTATTGCGAGTGTGGGTGTCTTGTAGCCAATGGTCGAATCTAATTTACTGACAACAAAGCACACACTGAAGTAAGTCTAGAGGCAAGATTTTATTACCGGAAAAGCCTGATATTCTCTATAAAAGCTTCGTATAGCTCTGTAGCTTTAAGAAGCAAAATTCATGTTGTTTCTATCCTTGGCTTGTTTTCCCCTAAACATGGTACATTTGAGGCACATGCTCTTTATGATCTGCCTAATTGTGTTCAAAGCAATCCTAATTTGGTTGAACTCTGGTTGACACGATGTAAGATAAATACAAAAAAGAAGAGTGAGTTGAAGTCTCTAACAACATAATCTCTTAATAAGTTATGTTAATGGATCAATCGATGAGTTATATTCTATCTGGTTGCCCAATGCTTGAGGAATTGCAATGGCCATAGAGGAGTGGTTCTGCCAAATCCAAATTTAAAGAAATTGGTCTTTAGCATTATATGGTTTGGATAAAAAATAAATGTCTCATGTCCAACTCTCCTATCATTAGATATGTTTGGAACTGTGGATGTATTGGATATTGCAAATGTAGGATCTATTGCTGAAATGTTTGTCAATCATAAACTAAAATTTGGCTTCGATGTGAAAATTGATTACCAATAGATATTTCTTCCCAGTAATATGTGATTCTAGCCTAGGTGTACACGTGCAACGCACGTGCGGCGAATCTAGTTGAGTATATAAACCCTTGTGTTATAAAGAATTAGACATTTTTTTCGGCTTATTTATTACAAGTGGGGGTTGCTTGTAGCCAATAATCAAATCTAATTTACTGACAGCAAAGCACACACTCGAGTAAGCCTAGAGGCAAGATATTTTTGCCGAAAAACTCCGATATTCTCTATAAAAAGCTTCGTATAACTCTGTAGCTTTAAGAAGCAAAATTCATGATGTTTCTGTCCTTTAATTATTTTTCCCTTAACATGGTACATTTGAGGCACATGCTCTTTGTGATCTGCCTAATTGTGTTCAAAGCAGTCCTAATTTAGTTGAACTCTTTGTAAGATAAATACAAAAAAGAAGAGTGAGATGAAGTTTCTAACAACATTATCTCTTAACAAAGTTATGCTAATGGATTGATATATTGATTACTTTCTATCGGGTTGTCCAATGCTTGAAGAAAATTGACGTTGTGGTTTTGCTTATGGCCTTGGCTTTGCAATGTCCATAGAGGAGTGGTTCTGCCCAATCCGAATTTAAGGAATTGGAACTTGACATTATATGGTTTGGATCAAAGATACATGTCTCATGTCCAACTCTCCTATCATTAGATATGTCTGGAACTGTGGATGCATTGGATATTGCAAATGTAGGATCTATTGCTGAAGTATTTGTTAATCATAAAGTAAAATTTGACTTCGATGTGGAAAATGATTACCAATAGATATTTTTTCCCGGTAATATGTGATTCTAGCCTTGATGGTGTACACGTGCAACGCACGTGCGGCGAATCTATTAGTTGAGTATATAAACTCTTGTGTTATAAAGATTTAGACATTTTTTTGACTTATTTATTGCGAGTGGGGGTTGCTTGTAGCCAATGATCGAATCTAATTTACTGACAGCAAAGCACACACTGGAGTAAGCCTAGAGGCAAGATATTTTTCCCGAAAAAGCTCGATATTCTCTATGAAAGCTTCGTATAACTCTGTAGCGTTAAGAAGCAAAATTCAGGGTGTTTCTGTCTTTGACTTGTTTTTCCCTTAACATGGTACATTTGAGGCATAGGCTCTTTATGATCTGCCTAATTGTGTTCAAAGCAGTCCTAATTTGGTTGAACTCTGATCGACATATTGTAAGATAAATACAAATAAGAAGTGTGAGCTGAAGTCTCTAACAACATTATCTCTTAATAAAGTTATGCTAATGGATCAATCGGTTGATTATATTCTATCTGGTTGTCCAATGCTTGAGGAATTGATGTTGTGGTTTTGCTTATGGCTTGGGCTTTGCAATGTCCATAAAGGAGTGGTTCTGCCCAATCCGAATTTTGGTACTTGGCATTATATGGTTTGGGTCAAAGATACATGTCTCATGTCCAACTCTCCTATCATTAGATATGTCTAACTGTGGATGTGCTGGATATTACAAATGTAGATCTATTGCTGAAGTGTCTGTCAATCATATAGTAAAATTTGGATTCGATGTGGAAAATGACTACCAATAGATATTTTTTCCCGGTAATATGTAATTCTAGCCTAGGTGTACACGTGCAACGAATCTAGTTGAATATATAAACCTTTGCGTTATAAAGTTTTAGAGAGAAAATAGCCAAATGCCCCCTCAACCTATTACCGAATTCTCAACTACACACTTCAATTTTATGGGGGTCCTATTACCCCTAAACTGTTTAAAAGTGAAATATATACAAACCCTTAAAATTTCACCCCCAGATTTATATTAAACAGTGATTTATACGCGCCCTGCCACGTAATATTATCTTTTTTTTAATATAAAAAACTTAATTATTTTTCTTTATTCAATTTTTTCCTTTTATATTTCCATTTTCTCTTCTTTTCCATTTCCTTTCCTCCGATACCCACTTCCGGCGGCAATGGAAAAATAGCTTCCAAGCTCCAATGGCTTCCTGCAAAAGTGCTTATACCAATCCAAATTTAAAGAAATTGGTACTTCGCATTATATGGTTTAGATCAAAGATACATGTCTCCTGTCCAACTCTCCTATCATTAGATATGTCTAGAATTGTAGATGTGCTGGATTTTACAAATGTAAGATATATTGTTGAAGTTTCTGTCAATCATATAGTAAAATTTGGCTTCGATGTTAAAAATGACTACCAATAGATATTTTTTCCCGGTAATATGTAATTCTAGCCTAGGTGTACACGTGCAACGCACGTGCGGCGAATCTAGTTGAATATATAAACCCTTGTGTTACAAAGTTTTAGAAAAAATTTTGCCGTGTTTATTGCGAGTGGTTTTTTTTTTTAGCCGATGGTCAAATGTTATTTACTGACAGCAAAGCGCACACTAGAGTAAGCCTTGAGGCAAGATATTTTTGCCGGAAAAGCCCGATATTTTTTATAAAAGCTTCGTATAACGATGTAGCTTTAAGAAAAACAACTGATGTTGTTTCTGCATTTGACTTATTTTTCCCTTAACATGGCACATTTGAGGCACATGCTCTTTATGTTCTGCCTAATTGTGTTCAAAGTAGTGCTAATTTAGTTAAATTCCGGTTGACATATTGTAAGATAAATACAAAAAAAAAGAGTCATGAACTCAAGTCTCTAACAACATTATCTGTTAACAAATTTATGGTAATGGATCAATCGATTGATTATATTCTATATATCTGGTTGTCCAATGCTTAAGGAATTAACGTTATGATTTTGCTAATGGCCTTGGCTTTGCAATGTCCATGGAGGAGTGGTTCTGCCCAATCCGAATTTAAAGAAATTGGTACTTGGCATTATATGATTTGGATCAAAGATACATGTCTCCTGTCCAACTCTCCTATCATTAGATATGTCTAGAACAGTGGATGTGCTGGATATTACAAATGTAAGATCTATTGCTGAAGTGTTTGTCAATCATATAGTAAAATTTGGCTTCGATGTGGAAAATGACTACCAATAGATATTTTTTCCCGGTGATATGTAATTCTACCCTAGGTGTACACGTGCAACGCACGTGCAGCGAATCTAGTTGAATATATAAACCTGTGTGTTATAAAGTTTTAGACATTTTTTTGCCTTGTTTATTGTGAGTGGTTTTTTTTTTAGCCGATGGTCAAATCTAATTTACGGAAAGCAAAGCACACACTGGAGTAAGTCTAGAGGCAAGATATTTTTACCAAAAAAGCCCAATATTTTCTATAAAAGCTTCATATAACTCTGTAGCTTTAATAAGCAAAATTCATTCTCTTTTTGTACTTGACTTGGTTTTCCTCTTACATGGTAAATTTTTGGCAGTCTTTTTATGATCTGCCTAATTGTGTTCAAAGTTGTCCTAATTTGGTTGAACTCCGATTGACATATTGTAAGATAAATACAAAAAAGAAAAGAGTGAGCTGAAGTCTCTAACAACATTATATCTTAATAAAGTTATGCTAATGGATCAATCGATGGATTATATTCTATCTGGTTGACCAATGCTTGAGAACTTGACGTTGTGGTTTTGCTTATGGCCTTGGCTTTGCGATGGCCATAGATGAGTGGTTCTGCGCAATACAAATTTAATGAAATTGGTACAAAGATACATGTCTTCTGTCCAGCTCTCCTATCATTAGATATGTATGGAATTGTAGATGTGTTGGATATTGCAAATGTAGGATCAATTATTGAAGTGTCTGTCAATCATATAATATAATTTGGCTCTGATGTGGACAATGATTACTAATAGATATTTTTTCTCACTAATTTGTAATTCTAGCCTAGGCGTACACTTGCAACTTGCTTGGAGAATCTTATCATCAAAATGGCACCTACCAGGAATACAAAATTTAAATATTTTATTGCTCTTGTTGTTAACTGTGTTCTTTGCATTGTTTGTTTAGAACCTATTATCATGGACACTAAAGATTGGCAACATTTTGGTGTCAGACACTGGTAGGACAGTACACTAACCAGAGTCAAGAGTAGATATGACTCGGATATCATGTTTTCTAATTCTATTTTCTTTTCCAAAAGATTAAAAAACAGTACTTAAGGTGGAAACTTAATTTTCAGGACTTGTATGGTTTTGTATGTATTGGTTAACAGTAACTATAGATGTGTTCTCTCATCTTGTGTTACCCTAGCAATTTGTATTTTTAGTCCAATTCTGTGTCTGTTATACTTGGCTTGGTACAACTCTTAATGAGAGATTTGCTCTTGTGCTTATTTAGAACACACTTTAGTGGATTCACCTATATGAGTTTGATGCGGATAAATATTGGAATATGGTTGATACTCCTGTCCAGTGCTTGATTCATCACCTCAAGACGGTGGAGGTAGCTAGTCTCGTAATGGAGAAATAGGTGATTCAATTTCTGGAATATTTGCTCGGGCACTTCCATGGTGTCAAAGAAAATGAAGATATTCGCGAAAAAGGAAATCTATGTCCCAAATAGTCTTTTATGTCTGATAAGGCTCATGAATATGAAGAGAGGCTATTCAATGCACCAAGAGCCTCTGCCTCTGCTACAGTGCTCTTCTACTGAGGTGAACCCTTCAGTTGTATCTGTGTAGATACTTTTAGTTGTAAAAGTTTGTTTGTTGGAACTCTTTTGCAATAAACAGTTAGTTGTTATCGGTTTAAATAAGTTAAATTCGTGATAATAATGTGCACAATGAATAAATTTACCAGTTTCAAAAAAATAATGTGCACAATGAATTGCACTGTGGACACAGTTTCCTGCATTTTCTGTAACTAGTTTCTGGATACGTGCATTGCACGTGTGTCCGATGTGAATTTTTATAGTTGTATTAGAACGATTAAAATTCTACGAAAACATCCATGAGCAATAAAGTGCAACAATCACAAATAAATCTTTAAAAGTATGACAAGAAACCCCAAATGAGGAGCATATTTTAATGTTTAAAATTATTCTTTTTAACCAACCAACCGTAAATTTTGAATTTTAGTTAGTAGTTAGCAAACTTTTAATAAATTCCCAAATGACTAATTTGAGCTTAAATAAAAATGCAGACTTACGACAATCAGAAAGTCATAAAAAATTTAATTTAAGAAGTAAAATAAAGAGAAAACATGAAAAAATAAACAGAGAAGAAAAAAATGCAACATACACATCCTTCTTAAGACTTTAACATAACAATATAGATGGAAAAAGAAATACAAAATCAGTATATTATTTTCCGAGGTCTTGTTGACGCCTTCTCCCATATCTAATCAATATTTAAGAGCCTTCTTCATCGAGTAAAACTAAAGCATGAATAAAATGGTTCAATATTAATATAAGGTTTTCACTACTTTAACTATAGAATGGAAAGGATAACCTTGGGTGGGAATCTTATGAAACAAAAAAGATGAATTTATAGAGATAAAAATGGAGGAATATCAATAGATATCTTAAAAATTTAAAATAAATATTTGGAGGTTATGAATATAAAAAGTATCCCGGCTAACCGTGAACAGAGTGAAGGGTGGGCCAAGAGCTTTTTATAAGGGGTCTTTTTTCTACAATATTCCCCGGGCTCACCTATATCCTATTTCTCTTCTAGCTGGCGGGGAGAGTTAACTCAACGTTACTATAACAATTAACATATGCAAACGGATTCAATTAATATCAAACTAAATAAAAATTAACAAATAGCTAGATAACACATTAAAAATTAAACTAATAATTGAATGAACTAATTGGCATATTAACAATCATACTAACTAAATAATTCTTTCTACTAGCTACAATTAAATTAACAAACAATAATTAAAATAATTAAGTAGCAATTAGTTTATTAAATTACTAAAACAATTTAATTACTTAATTAAACAATTTTAATAATCAATTAACAAGTAATTACAATAAAGTAATTAATTTATTAAGTAATTAACTGATTAACAATAAACTTGTAAGTAAATAAAACAATCATCTAACAATTAAATGATTAAAAATAATATGATTACTATTTAATATATAATTAATTAAATAAAATAAAAAATAGTGTAGGGGTAAAATGGTAATCTAACTTTGCACTTTGGAGTTTTTCACTTTTAATAATACTAGTATTTGGACACGTACGTTGCACGTGTTTTCCTTCGATGGATATAAACTTTATCAGAAAAATATAAATAATATTAAGAACATATGTTTGATGAGTAACTCAAAATTTGAATTAGAGAATAAATTAAGTGCAAAAAATGAAATATAGTAATAATGACAAAGAGGTTAGGAGAGGAAATTTAATTATGTATGATACCTTAGTCCGCTTCTCCTATCATAAAAGGTCAAAAATTTAACATAGCTTCCTTCATGCATATTTTTTTCGAGAGCTGGATGACCATCTTTTTTAGCAAAAAGAATAAATGATTGTAATGTAATTTAAATAGTTTCTTTTAAGATTAAATATTTAATTAATTAAATATTTTAAATATATATATTAATTGGGGGAAAAAAATAGAGTCATACATTGAATGAAGTAAATGAGGAGGATTGTTTCACCTCCCCAATAATTATTGTAAGTTACACTTTTATAATTTCTTTAATTATTTTTAAAATATCACCTTTACATATTCCAATTGTTTCATCCCCTAAGCTTAATTCTACCGGTTTACAATAGTATTTATACATGTGGTATACGCTCATGCCACATATTTTCTCCTAAAAATACAAATAATAAACTCTTTACATATTTTGCGAGCCAAACTAAATTCAACGATTTCAATTTTCAGGTCTAGATGACATTAATTCATCTACACAGTAATAGTTAAATCATCAAACAACCTACCGAATACAAATAATAACTCATGAAACACCTATACTATTCTGTAAAATGAACTTGTAATTCTCGTAGTTATATTTTCTATTACTTATTACATGAATGTATTTTATAGAATGAATATAGTTCGAATAAGTTGATACAAATTAACTGAGACACATGTGCAATGCACGTGCCAGAACTAGTTAATGAGGATAAATAGGAAAATAATTGGCATTAATTTCCCCATTAGTGCAATTTTTTGCTGATAACAATTATTATAAACTATCTTTTTATGCTTGCCTTGTAAATACATACAAAGTGTTAAGAGTCTATATAAATCCAAGCCTGTAACTGAATACAAAAGGATATAAACATACTTCAATGTTACATTATCTAGATTTTTATCATGATGAGTGGATATAAGATTAGAGACATCATTATTTTCCAGATTAGTACTCCTCCTTGTTTTTTTTTAAATTGTCCCTTGTTGGCTTGACATTCTCATTAAAAATTATGTTTCATTACACTATTAAAAACAATAAAAATCAACTTCCAAAAAGAAAAAAAAGCGAAAAAACCTCCGATACTAAATATATTTTTTTAGAATGTCTCTCCTTTTTTTTCTTTACTAATATCGAAAGGTCGGTTATTTTTGCGAAAAAATTAATTTTGAAGAATATAAAAAAGAAGTCTTAAACCAACATGCACGAGTGATCTATTGTTAGAAATGTATCCTACCACGTTAAAGACTGGGGTTTGACCCTAGATGGTACATCTTATAATTGTGTAATTTTAAAATTTGACCTCCGGAGGTGATACCGATTAGGACAATACCGACCTTCGGATTCACCCATAGAAGTTTGATTGCGGATGAATATTGGAATATGGTTGATACTCCTGTCCAGTACTTGACTCATCACCTCAAGACGGTGGAGGTAGCTGGTCTCGTAATGGAGAAACAGGTGATTCAGTTTCTGGAATATTTGCTCGGGAACTCCATGGTGTTAAAGAAAATGAAGATATTCGCAAAAAAGGAAATCTATAGCCCAAATAGTCTTATGTATGATAAGACTCATGAATATGAAGAGAGGCTATTCAATGCACCAAAAGCCTCTGCCTCTGCTGCAGTGCTCTTCTACAGAGGTGAACCCTTGAGATGTATCTGTATACATACTTTTAGTTGTAACAGTTTGTTTGTGAGAACTCTTTTGCAATAAAAAGTTAGTTATTATCGGTCTAAATAAGTTAAACTCGTGATAATAAAGTGCACAATGAATAAATTTACCAGTTTCAAAAAAATAATGTGCACAAGGAATTGCACTGTGGACACACAGTTTCCTGCATTTTCTGTAATAACTGTTGAAGCGCTTTCCTGTTGGATATTATAATATATTTTTTTCGCGAATTACATGAGGTCCCAGAAGAGGAGAAAACTAGATTGATGGGCTTACTATTAGTTGTTCAGTTTTCTGCTTCTCCTTAAAACTAATTAAGAAATGAGAATTGAGAAGTGACTATCATTGGATGCAAGTTTGTCCTCAGGGCTATATATACATTCACATGCATCCAAACCGCCTTGCCGGGCGTCTACATAAGAGAATTGTTAGATGACAATTAAAAAGAATGAAGACGAAGTGAGACTAGACGAGATTATGTACCTTATGTAGCCAATTCAAATATTTAAGCTTAGTCTTCCTAAGAGAATTGATAAATGACAATGTAATACGTAGGATGATTGAAATGGAGGAGTTCTACTTATCAATACGCAATAAGAAGCTACGTAATTAAGTGAAATGCTAGTTATATAAAACGATTGTGAAACTAATAAAGCTGTATGACAGTGAATGTTAGGCCTCTATAGGCCATATCATAAGATGGATGTTTTATATCTACAAGCATTTTTATTATTTTATAAAAAAAGTTAAGATAGATGCGCGGTCATAAAGATTGATCAAAATAAGAACTGATCATATCTAACAGAGGTTTCAAGTGCTACATTATGAATATTGCACTTGCCTATTCATTCTCTCTTGTCATTGTTGTTGCACATAATGGTCTTCAATGGTGTATAATGTATTGAACGAGAACAATTTGCTTTATAGCCAAGCCAGCTCGTCAACAATAACAACATATTCAATATAGCCCCACAAGTGGGATCGGGAAAGAGTGGTGTGTATGCAGCCTTATTACTACTTTGTGAAGGTAGAGTGGTTGTTTCCGAAAGACCCTATACGTAACTGAATACAAAAGGATATGAACATACTTCAATGCTATAAATTATCTAGATTCTTATCACGATGAGTGGAGATAATATTAGAATTATCATTATTTTCCAGATTAGTACTTTCTTCGATTTATTTTTACTTGTCCCTTATTGGCTTGACACTTTTCTTTAAAAAAATATTATTTATTACACTATTGAAGTCAGTTATACATGCTCCATTTTTTTTTGTTCTTGTACTCCCAAGTCGAGTATACAGGTAAAAGTATTTGGTGACAAGAATTAAGTATTCTAACTCTATTTTTTGGCATTAGTAATATTAGTCATTCCCCGGACCCCGCGCATAGCGGGAGCTTTAGTGCACCGGGCTGCCCCTTTAGTAATATTAGTCATTCAAATAAATTATCAAAATAATTGACGTTTTAGACCTTTATAAGGGTAATGCAAAAACTTGAACCGAAAGAATACCATTTAACCATAAATATAAGTATGAACCAAACTCTAATAAACCAGTGCACGGAATACATTTGGTAGAGGTTAAGACAAAAGTCAAGTACCAAATTGTCAACATGCTATTCTCTCCAAATTAAATAGGATAACTTTTTTAAAAGTTAGTAGTAAACTAAGAAAGAGGGTGGAATAGTATATCTTTTTCCTTAATTAGAGATTTTCAAGTTTAAATTATGCGTGTGAAATAACTTATAGAGAGCACTTTTCTTTTAAATAAGTTTTACGCAATATAAATTCAAATTAATTGGAGCTTCAATATAAATACCGAGCATCGAATGACCCAAAAAAAAAAAGAGACAGTGTGGTGTTTAAAATCCGACCCCAAAGGTGAAATCACAATTTGAAGTTTATAGATTATGAATTTGTCATCAAATTTATAGTTCATTTTACTTATCGAATTTGATTTTCTTTGTAATTTATAGAGTGAGTAACATGTTTAACCCAACCCTAAAATTCCTCTGAGTGGGTGTAGTTGTATAATTATGTAATTTTATTTTTTGGAAAAGGGTTAGAAATGCCTCTGAACTATCGCAAAAAGTGTAAATATATTTTTCATTCACCTATTTTACTAAAAATATCCCTCTGGTAATATTTTTAGCTTAATTATGCCATTTCATTAATCGTCAACATTAATTTATAAAAAAATATTTAAAATCTACGTGATATTTTATTACTGGTCCGATTTAAATTGTGACCCAATTAAATAAATTTACTCGCCCAGTCTTCTGACTAACCCGATCCAAGCTCTTACAAACTTTGTTTTTTATTTATATTCTTCAAATATATTTCTCGGGAAAAAATTGACCTCCGGTATTTAATTTTTTAATTAAAAAAATTGTGATAAAAATCGACCTTTGGAGATTGATTTCTAGAAAAAAAACTAAATAATTAAAAATCAACCTCTGAAGCTCATTTTCACGAAAAGTATTTTTAAAGTTACTTTTAACAAAATCAACCTCCAAAGTAGATTTTTTAAGCTAAAAAATCGGAAAAAACGCAAATTGATCTCTCAAGGTTGAATTTTCAAAATCTATTTTTTTTAAAACAAAATCAACCTTCATATAAATCTTAAGGCCAAATATTAGGAAATACAAATTTGGAGATCGATTTATTTGATTTTGTTTGATACAATATATCGACCTCTAGAGGTCAGTTTTAATTTTTTTTATATAATTTAATTTACTGGTTAAAGTTTAAAATTGGATCAATAATAAATATTACGTGAATTTTAAATAATTTTTTGAAATTTATTATTAACCGTTAGTCAAAGATATAAGTGAGCCAAATATCTAATTAAAGGAAGTATTTAGCAAAATTGATAGATGAATGATATATTTACACCTTTAATGATAGTCTAAGAGCATTTTTTAAACCCCTTTCCATTCTTATTATTTTTACTAGTGGGTTAACTTCATGAAGTATTAAAGTATACATGAAAATTAAGGAGAAAATAAGATATATTGACCTTTTACAAAATTGAATGAAGATAAAAGGTTAGATGTTGTAAAAATAAAAATCTCTTATACTAGAAAATGAAGATATCTCGTAAATTAGATTTGGCTCGAGCTAATTTGGAATTGTAAGTGTAGTTTGTTAATTCTGGGGTCGTTTGGTTCAATAGTTCAAGTTATCTTGTGATTATAATTAAAATTATGATTTTGAGATTATAATCTAATCTAATTTTAACTTAATATATGTAATTTCAAATTTTATAGGAAAGCTCAATATTGGAGCGGTCATATGAATTAGTGGGGGCAGCACCGTCTTGGAGTAATTTCTTTCTGAATGGCGAATTGGCGATTCAGTCTTTTCCAGGGAAGATATATTAACCTATTCTTGTAGTCTTTAGATTGGTGGTAGTCTAGAGCATCGTGTCTTTGGTTTTTGTATTTGTTATTATATGTTGTTTACTATGTTTAAGTGGTCGCACCTTGTTATTATCGTGACGGTTCCTTGTATATCTGCTTTCATATTAGTTATCGTATTTTTCTTCACTGTCGTTTTTCCTTTCCATTACTACTTTGATTTGCTTCTCTTGAACCGAGGGTCTTCGGGAAACAACCTCTCTACCTTCAAAAAGTAGAGGTAAGATCTGCATATACTCTATCCATCCCGGACCCTACTTTGTGAAATTCTACTGGGTATGCTATTGTTTTCCTTGGCAGCTCTATATGGTAGGATCAAGGTCATGCCAAGAATTTATTCATTTAATATATGAGTAGTTTTAGGTTTCCGGTTATGCTTATGTTGTATTATTGTGATGGTTATGCTGCTTTCTATGATTTGAGTAAACAAAGACAAATTATATAAATAAACTCTCAAACTTAGCCTCAGCCGACAAATAAACACTCTAACTTTGAGTATGCACATCTAGACACCTCAACTCGTCTCCACTGTGTCAGTTGAACACTCCAATTTACAAAATGATCATCTAGACACCTCCAAAATTTATGTGTCATATCAACGTTGGGTGTCCACGAGACACTGTGGAACTAGTAGAGTGTTTAGTTGTCAGTTGAAACCAAGTTGAGGTACCTAGATGTGCTTACTTGCCACCTGAGGCTAAGTTTGAGTGTATTTATGTATTATGGCCCTTGGATATAAAGTTTTTTTTGTGGTTTATGATCTCTTTGTTTGTCATAGGTCTATGTCTTGGATGTGTAAGCATATACATCTCTTTTTCTATTGAATATTTTTAAGCAGCGTCCTTTTAACGTTTGCTGCAACAGATATTTGAGTTTGAGTTTGACACTCAAGGGTGTGTGGCCTAGTGATCAATGAAGTGGGTTGAAAACCATGAGGTCTCAGGTTCAAATTCCAGCAGAGACAAAAACATTAGGTGATTTCTTCCCATCTATCCTAGCCTTGGTGGACAGAGTGAATGATGATATTTGCGGAAAAACAGACATGAACCTTTGGCCCAATTAATCTTTTGTCTAATGCTCATGAATATGAAGAGAGGATAATGAATGCACCATTAGCCTCTGCCTCTGCTGTAGTGCTCTTGTATTGAAGTGAACCTTTTAGACGCATTTGCCTAGATACTTTTAGTTCGAACAATTTGTTTCCGGAACCTCTTTTGCAAAAACATTTAGTTGTTATTGGTATAAATAAGTTAAACTCGTGATAATAATGTGTACAATGAGTTATGTTGTGGACACAATTTCCTGCATTTTCTGTAACTGTTTAATGGCTTTCCTGTTGGCTGTTAAAAAGTGGAGAAAGCTAGATTGATGAGACGGTGTCGTGCATTGATCAATCTTAGCTCTTGCAATTCTTTCTTTAGCCTATCATTTTCATTATTCATACTTTGGCATTACTTCTTCAAGAACTCAGTCTACTTCTGTTTGCATAAGTTTAGTCCCTTATGAAACATCATCAACTCTTACAGTTAAAAAAAAACAGAATCAAGAACGGTTATATAATAACAAAGAAATATATGAAATAGAGATAGTCAATGAGATTTTAATTACCTTGCTCTTCTATTTCTGATACCAAACTTCTACTTGTCGTGGCTTGAGTTTTAAGTTCGCTGCAAGTTCTTGTTTTTGACTATGCATATCAACCCAAAGCCTATCATTATGAACTCACACCAGTTAAAGAATTTTTCTCTCAATCTATCAAACCATTTAAAATTCCAAGTTGCCACCCCACCCCACCCCACCCCACAATCTTTTTCTGAAAAGTACATACAAAGAGATAGAGTTAACTTTTATAATCTTGAAAAGTAAGGCAGATCATCTGCTACCATCAGCGGCAGAGTCGGGAATTTTTCTTTAAGGAGATTCAAAGTATAAAGAAGAAGTCAAGGGGATTCAATATGAATATATATATGTATACCTAATAAAATATTTGACCTATCTACGTGTATTTTTCGATGAAAGGGTACAAAGGTGACTACATCACTGGCTCCTACAAAGCTAAATTACACTGATATGAATTGCTGGAATCAAGGTCAAGCTAGGGACACTCATATGAATTCAGATAAAAGAATGATATGGTTCCTGAATAGTTGAGGTAGATACCTTGATTATTCCCCTTTCGTTTATATAAGCATTTCTCAATTTGATTTTTGTTTTCCTTTGTAGCTCTATATGGTAGGATCAAGGTCTTGTCGAGACTTTATTCAGTTAATATATGAGTAGTTTTAGGTTTCCGGCTGTGCTTATGTTGCATTACTATGATGGTTATGCTGCTTTCTATGGTTTGAGTATATATAATGATTATAATCTTATTAATCAGGCCTATCGATGGAATATAGTGTCCTAAGTTGGCCACTTCCTAATGGTGAAATTAAGTGTGTGAAAACTTCTGAAGTAAGTATTGTGACAAAAACATATTGTAATTTTAATGTTACTCATAATTTACTTGCACCTTTGTCATATTTTACATTTACTTGTGTAAGCTTTATGATGAACACTGTGTTTGTAAAAATGAAAGAGATTGTGGAAATTTTCTGTGTTTTTTATTCATCCAAAGTGTATCCTATATATACAAGTATGTGATCAAAGATGAAAATAACAAACTATCCACCTCTCGACATTCTACTTGCTAAAGGTGTAACTAATTCCTAACAACTGTACAAAAGAATCCAAAGAAATAAAGGGTCAGATTAATGCTAACACTATTTCATCCGTTGTCTCGTAAGCTTACACGTGTGCTTCTAGAAGTCAAGGAAGATATAGGGGTTCTTGTTTGTTCAGTCTCATTTTCCTTCGATAGCATCGAAACCTTCTTCTTCATTCTATGCCTTTCCTGTACTAAAGAGGCGATATTTAACTTGTGCTAAAAGAGGGGATTTCTGATCTGACACCAGAAAATTGATTGCGAAGGAGGTATGCAAAAATGTTATGCTATTCATTCTATTTCCTTTTAGGTAGTTCTTAAACGTATGGCTGGAATCTACTCATATGTTAATGTAGTAGGGAGTATTTAGGTTTGAAAAATCTAGGCATTTGCTTTGTGTTCCAAATGTTGCATCTGGAAATGAGAATCTTCCTTTGATTCAACCTGTATTTGGTCTTTCTTTTGTAAATGCAAATTATGATTTTCGGTTTCTTTCTTTTCAAGGTATAAAATGCCAAGTATTTTGGTTTTAGATACTTGAATTTTTCTTGCTCCCTTTTGTGCTTAAAATTTGGTTTGGATCTATTGTAAGCTCTGTGCCATAATGAGATTTTGGTTTCTGCTCATGTGCTATTTCAAATGTTGGCTCTTTTAAGGCAACAACTTATCGGTATGTATAAATTTGTGCAGATAGGTGCTGTTTCTGATCTAAAAGCAAAGAAAATTGTAATAAAATTGGTCAAAATTTGGTATATATTTTATGCACTTTCGCATCTGTGTGCAGGTTAACTTTTGGTAGGGGTCATTCAGAATAGCAAATCTGGATGTCTACTTAGTTTTCAAATGTCGGTATGAAAATGTAGTTATGTAACTTTGTAATATGAGTTGTATCGCCACTTAATGGTCCATGAGTTCTGTTGATATATTTTTGGTTAAGATACTAGGGACTTGTTAAGTTTTTTTTCTTTTTGGTTTATGATCTGTTTGTTTGTCTTAGGTCTATGTGTTGGATGTGTATGCACATACATCTCTTTTTCTGTTGAAGATCTTTTAAGTGGCGTCCTTTTAACTTTTTGTGCAAGAGATAGTTGAGTTTGTCACTTAAGGGTGTGGCCTAGTGGTCAATGAAGTAGGTTGAGAACCATAGGTCTCAGATTCAAATCCCAACAGAGACAAAACACTTGGTGATTTCTTCTTATATGTCCTAGTTACCTGGTACCTGTTGCTAGTGGAAGGCGACAGATATCCCGTGGAATTAGTCGAGATGTGTGCAAGCTGGCCCAGACACCATGGTTATTCCAAAAAAAAATAAAAAAATAGTTGAGTTTGCACTTGTTTGTTATATCAGTAGTCACTCTTTTTTTGATGAAGTACGAAAATCATTAGAAGGCATCAAGAAGATGCAAGGCAAAAAATTACAGCAAAAGAATGTGTCTGCTCCTGTACAAGAACTTACTGAATAACTAGAGAGCATACATAATCCAAAAAAAAGTTCAACAGTAGTTACAGGGGCCTGGTTGAACCAGCTATATAAGATGACCAAACAATTGGATTTAAGAATGTGGTTAAGAGTTGAAATCCCATCAAAACATCTACGATTCCTTTCATTCCAGATGCACCAAAAGATAGCCGCAGGCACCATAAGCCAAGTTCTTTTGATGGGTTTCCCAACTCTCCATGAACACCAGCTCTCATAGGCTTCTTTAATGGTATTTGGCACGACCCAGGCAAGTCCAAAAACTGAACATACTCCATATGTCAGCTGCTACTTTACAATGCAAAATAGATGCCTAACACTCTCCAACTCCGTTCCATCTACAACCTGAATATTTCTTTTGTCGAGATTGTCTTGGGTAAGGCATGTTTCATACAAGGTAGTCCATATAAAACCAACTACTTTTGGGGGTAGTTTAGTTTTCCATATAAGCTTCCATGGCCATTTGTCAATCAATTCCTTGTTAGAACATAGATTGTCATATCCCCTTTTGACAGTATATGCTGTCTTTTGATTCTCCCCATTCCAGTTTGTCATGTAACTGGGAGTTGACCTTAACACTTGATAATTTTGTAAGCAATCCCAGCAGGTCATTCAACTCCCAGTCCTGAATCTCCCTTCTGAACAGTGGGGTCCAAGAGTTGTCTTGCCAGTACTGAGAAATAGTGGATTCCTGACTGTTGGCAATTAGAAAAAGAGATGGGAATTCATCTTTCAGAATCTCTGCCCCTAACCATCTGTCTTTCCAGAAAGAGATATGATTTCCATTCCCCAGCTTAAGTGAAGACTTGAGTTGGAACTCCCCCCATAGCTTTGAAATGTGTTTCCAGGGACCTGAGCCATGGGGAGCTCTACTTTGGCTTGTGCACCAGTTGTTTGCTACCCCATACTTTGCCTGTATTTTACAACTTTTCATAGCCCAGGATTTTCCATGTTGTATCTCCAATGCCATTTCATTAGCCTACTCTTGTTGTGCAAGAGCAGATCTTTAATCCCTAGCCCTCCATGTCTCTTAGGCAGAATTACTTTTGGCCATTTAACCAAATGAAATTTGTGAGTGTCACTGTTACCTTCCCATAAGAAATCTCTTCTTAACCGATCAAGTCTCTCCTGAATCTTTGTTGGTATTGGGAATAGGGACATGAGGTAGGTAGGAATGCAGTCTAACACACTATTGATGAGTGTGAGTCGGTCACCAAAAGAAAGATACTGCAATTTCCAGGAGGCCAATTTCTTTTCAAATTTTTCAATCACTCCATCCCAAATATTCAAAGACTTGTACCTAGCTCCCAGTGGAAGCCCCAAGTATGATGTAGGGAAAGAACCCACCTTGCAGCACATAACTTCTGCAAGCTCCTCCAAGTTTGGAATTGTATTTACCGGATATATGGTACTTTTCAACATATTCATATGAAGGCCTGAGATAGCTTCAAAGATCATCAATGTGACATTAAGATATAGGACTTGTGCTTTGTCAGCGCCACAAAAAATCAGTGTATCGTCTGCATAGAGCAGATGGGATATTGTCATACAGTTGCCATCTACATTTCCCACCTTAAAATCTTCCATCCAGTGAAGCTGATTAGCTTTGTGTAACATTTTACTTAGACCTTCCATAGCAAGGATGAACAAAAAGGGTGAAAGGGGATCTCCCTGTCTGAGACCTTTTTGGGGAGAGAAAAACCCAACAGGTCCACCATTGATCAGAATGGAGTACTTGACTGTGGTGATAGAAAATTTGATCCATCTATTCCTATTTGCTCGAGTTTGTTGATCAAGTATGCACAATTAAGCTGGTCAAAAGCCTTCTCAATGTCTAGTTTGAAAAGTAGACCAGGCTGCCCAGACTTCCATCTTCCAGTCTAAAGTCTCATTAGCTATTAGGGCTGCATCTGCGATCTGCCTTGTTTTGATGGAGGCATTTTGATGTCCTGATACAAGCTTCCGTATCACCCTTTTTAATCTTTCAGCTAGGATCTTAGAGGCACTTTTGTAAACACTACCAATCAAGCTAATTGGTTTGTAATCCCTCAATTCAGTGGCTCCTTTCTTTTTAGGGATTGGAGCTATAAATGAGGCATATCAGTAGGCACCTTAGAAATTTATTGATTATAAGATTACATTTTCCTGTCTTAGAAGTTCTTAATCCAAACTTCAAAAGTTAATTACTACATTAAAAAATATCCCAAGATGTTTGATCTCATGTTTTATCATGAACTGTTATCTCAATGGATATTTCATACGCTGAGATTGATGCACTCTAGGATTCCTCTATTTGATTAACTAGAGTGATGAAATGTCTTGTTGCCTTCCTCTTGGTTTGTAGGAACAACATATGCTAGTTCCTCTCTATAGATCAATCCACAACCAGGAACAACCTATTCTTTCCGAATATCCAAATTTAAGGCTAAAAATTTCCTTCATCCCATAGTTTTCAATTTGTCGCACCTAAAATGTGTTATGATGTTATACAGAAATGAATGTGTCTGCAAGACAAAGAAGCTGTGACTTTAATGAAGACCGTATCAGTGGACTACCAGATGCCATCCTCATCCATATTCTCTCCTTGATACCATCAAAGGCTGCTGTCAACACAATATTAATTGGAAAATTTCATCAGCTCTGGCCATTCATCCACACACTCACTTTTGATCAATGCATGTTTCCAGAACACGACTGTGACTATTATAGTCGAACTGTTTATCGTGACTATGACGAAAGGTTCTTGAATTTCGTTCGTCATGTGCTTCTTCGTAGTAAGAGCCCAAGTCTTCATAAGTTCTGCCTTAATTTTCACTTTAGCTTAACTCATTCAATTCGGCAAAGAGTATCCAACAGAACAGATATATTGCAGAATGATTTTCTGAGGAATGAGAAAAGGATGGCTAATGAAATTGGTACCTGGATACAGTTCGCATTAAATAAGAATTTGAAGGTCCTTGACTTGTCTTTCTCTGCGCATGGTACGATTGAGCCACAGGCTTATTATGATCTGCCTAATTGTGTTCTAAGCAGTCCTCATTTGGTTGAACTCCGGTTGGCATTCTGTAAGATAAATACAAAAAAGAAGAGTGAGCTGAAATCTCTAACAACATTTTCTCTTGATAACGTAATGCTAATGGATCAATCGATGGATTATATTCTATCTGGTTGCCCAATGCTTGAGGAATTGACGTTGTGGTTTTGCTATGGCCATAGAAGAGTGGTTCTTCTCAATTCGAATTTAAAGACATTGCTACTTGGCATTAGATGGTCTGGAACAAGGATACATATCTCCTGTCCAACTCTCCTATCATTACATATGTTTGGAGCTGTGGAGGTCTTGGATATTACAAATGTAGCATCTATTGTTGAAGTGTCTGTCAATTGTCTGGAGGAATTTGACTTCAGAGAGTACAAGGATTACCAAGAGATGAGAATATTACTCCAAACATTTACCGGCGCCAAGAGTCTCGAGCTATGTTCCTGGTTTGCTCTGGTACTCACTTCTTCTCTTTCTTCACAACTTCTCCAAGTATAGTTATAATTTCTGACTCTATTGAGAGATAACTTTTTAGGTGGTTGTACTAACTATAAAATTTTCTATTAAAGAGATGGAATATCAGTACATTTATGGACTAGAGGGGTTATGGTGTTGGATATTGTCTTTAACGTCTCAGGTTTCGGCATCTGTCAATACTTCATGTACATTGTGCAATCAGTTTTTAATTCTTTTGTTACTTACCGTGTGGTAGTCAGGACAAGTCCTTGTTGATTAAGTCATGATTTTGGTTTTGTGCTTTTCTACTTTTCTTAAGAAAACTTGTTATTTATCGAGAAAAAGAAAGATTTATTTCAATGTGATCAGAATACAAACACACCTCTCTCATGTTGTCTTTGTAAAACTCAGAATGGTAGATAAGTCAATATGATATGTCCTACAACATAGTTGACATATTTTTGCTATGTTGCTCGGACTCTTCAAAAATGTCAACGGGTGCGTGGTGGATTCTCCAAAAGTAGTGTATTTTTGGAGAATCCAACACGAGTGCGGCATCGAAAGTGAAGAGTCTGTGCAACTTAGTATTTTTGCACGTAGAAGGTCTTATTGAGGCTAGACAGTAAAAACTCAAAAGTATAGTGAAGCTGTCATGTGACTGTAGGCTACTTCTTCTATGCAATTTAGATGGATGATTTTCATGGTTCGGTTTAGCAAGTCTTTGCATCAAATTTGGTTGATGCAGTATTCTTTGCTGTTGTAAGAACTCCCAGTCCCTGATGACATTCTTTATCATGTCAATTCCTAAGGAAGAGACTCCCTTGTTTCTTGATCATTTAGTAGCATGTTCATAGTGCATAGGATCATTTCCCTTAGACATAATCCTTTTCGCCAACATCGGAATACTTATGTTTCTGAAATTGAAATATACACCAAATTTGTGTATTGCATCAAATGTGTTTAACCTTAATTTGAACTTACAAACAATATGTTTTCATGGTCTAGATATGCATTGTTCAACTAAATAGACAGGAAATACTCGTGTTTCACATAGCAACAAAGAATTTTGACCAATACAAAAATCTATTTATTTAGGTTCTTTAACTTTTGTGTTTACTTTTTGTCTGCCTAGGTATTTTCTTCGTGGCAGTTGACAAATCTACCATCTCCAACCTTCAGCTGCAAATCGCTTCATCTTCAATTGGATTTTGTGAAATGGCACCTACCAGGAATACTGAACTTGCTGAAGCACTGTCCTTGCTTGGAGAATCTTATCATCAAAATTACTTCCTACAAATCTAGATGCCAAGTATGACAAAATTTAATTGTTTTATTGCTCTTGTTGTTAACTGCGTTCTTTGCAATGTTTGATTGGAACCTATTATCATGGACACTAAAGATTTGGCAACGTTTGGTGTCAGACAGTGGTAGGACACTAACCAGAGTAGGTATGACTGGGATGTGTTGAACACTAACTCTGGCATTTTCCTTCTTTTAAAAACAATTTTTTCAAATTTCATATACAACGTCCCTACTTGTTTGAGTTTGTCTCTCTATTATACGCAAACAGGATGAGTTTTCCTAATCTCCTGAGAAACCATCAAGTAGAAACATAGGATATCATGTTTTCTAATTCTCTTTTTCTTTCCCAAAAGACAAAAAACAGTATTTAAGGTGGAAACTTAATTTTCTGAACTTGTATGCTTTTATATGTATTGTTTGACAGTAACTGTAAATGTGTTCTCATCTTGTGTTACCTAGCAATTGTAATTTAGTCCCTGTCAGTGTCCATTATACTCGGGTTGGAACAGCTCTTAACAGGATATTCCCTCTTGTGCTTATTTTAGAACACACTCTCGTGGATTCACCCATATGAGTTAGATGCGGATGAATATTGGAATATGGTAGATACTCCTGTCCACTGCTTGACTCATCACCTCAAGACGGTGGTGGTATCTGGTCATGTAATGAAGAAACATGTTATTCAGTTTCTAGAATATTTGCTCAGGCATTCTATGGTGTTAGAGGAAATGAAGATGGAGGCGGAAAAGAAGACATTGACCGTTGGCCCAATTAATTTCTTTTCTAATGCTCCTAAATATAAAGAGAGGCTAATGAACGCACCATTAGCCTCTGCCTCTGCTGCAGTGCTCTTCTTCTGAGGTGAACCCTTCAGACGTATTTGCCTAGATTCTTTTAGTTCTAACAGTTCGTTTCCAGCACTCTTTTGCAATAAACAGTTAGTTGTTATAGTTATAAATAAGTTAAACTCATGATAGTAATGTCCACAATGAATTGTGCACTGGAAACAGTTTCCTGCATTCTGTAATATTTGTTGAAGGGCTTTCTTGTTGGATGTTCAAAAGTTTTTTCTTTAATTTTTTTGTTTGTTTGTGAAATTACATTTACATGAGGTCCTAGAAGAAGAGATAGCTAGGTTGATGGGCTTTCTATTAGTTGTTCAGTTTTCTACTGCCATTAGGCCTTAAAACTCACTAGTAACTAAGTATCACTGGATGCAAGTTTTCCTCAGACTGCTATTAGCTGTTAGGTGTAGCCTGCTTTTTTTAATTACATTTTTTTCCTGAAGGGTTAATACTTTCTTCATGTATACTGCTTTGATTGTGTAGAACTTTTCGAGTAAAACAGGCCATTGTTTAATTTTGAAATAACTTAATAGAAAGATCACACAAAAAATGCGGTGCTATCATAATCTGTTTGCTCAAGTTTAGTCCTTTATAAACTGTTACAGTTAAAAAAAAAAACAGAATCCAAAGCCTTAGAGTTTGAAATAGAGATATTAAATGGCACCCAAGGCTGTGACCTAGTGGTCAATGAAGTGGGTTAAAGAACTATGAGGCCTGAGGTCTCAGGTTCAAATCCGAGCGGGGACAAAAAACATTTGGTGATTCTTCCCGTCTGTTCTAGCCTTGGTGGACAAAATTACCTGGTACCTGTTGTTGGTGGCAGGTATCCCGTGGATTTAGTCGAGGTGCGCCTATCATTGTAAACTCACTAGTTAAAGATTTTTTCTCTCAATCTATCTAACCATTTAAAATTCCAAGTTGCCACCCCACAATCTTTTTCTGGAAAGTACATACAAAGAGATAGAGTAAACTTAAATCTTGAAAAATAAGGCAGGTCATCTGCTACCATCAGCGGCAGGGTCAGGAGATTCAAAGTATAAAGAAGAAGGCAAGGGGATTCAATATATATGAATATATATAAAAGATATTAAAACATCCTTATAAAAAAAATATTAAAACATAAAAAGGTCATTAAATAATTAAAAATCAAATAAGCAAATAAATTAAACAAAAAATATTTTTAATTTATAGAGTTCGATTTTCTTGTAAATTATAGAGCGAGTGATGTGTTATAACCCAGCCAAGAAATTCATCGTCTAAGTTATTTATACTTTTTGAACAATTCACATATAGTTCAATTATAGCAAAAGATAATTTGAGATTTTATTTTAATGGAGCATACATGAAAGTAACATGAATGAATTTAATAGCTGGAAATGCATATAGAAGATTTGGCTAATTGTAAGGGCATTTGATTAGCTTAAGGTCGTTTGGTTGAAAAGTTTAGATGATTCTAGAATTATAATCAAGATTATCTATCCCACCTTATGTATGTGATAGAAAATCTCATAATTTTTTTTTGATGACCGTGGTGTTGCCACCTCCCACCAACAACAGTTACTAGGTAACTCTGTCCACCAAGACTAGAACAGATGGGAAGAATCACCTAGTGTTTTTTGTCTCCGCTAGGATTTGAACCTGAGACCTCAGGCCTCATGGGTCTTTAACCCACTTTATTGACCACTAGGCCACACCCTTGGGTGCTAAATCTCATAATTATAGTATAAATTTTATTTTGATTTTAATTGATATCCTCAACCAAACAGATAATTAATTAATCCTGAATTTTATACTTAAATAACTCACTTCCAATCAAACGACTTCGTAGAGTATCTCTATCAAAGCTCAATATTGGAGACACCATAAAAGTTGAAATGAATTATTCCCTTTAATAGGAAGCGCACAATATGATTTGGTCGGGTCAGTTAAAATAAAAAATAATTTAACTAGCCGTCTACCCAACAATTTAAATTAAAAATAATAGACAAATGTATATTATATAGTTGAACCCACATAATGTTTGATATTGATTGCTTGTAGCTAGTCTTTCATAGTAGTTATTTTTAATTGTGTGTGTTTTCTTTTTTATTCGATATTATTGCCTTGGAGGTCCCATGAACTTGACAGTACATTTGCTATTCTAGGAGAATGACAAGCTCATGCAAAGGTTGTTCATGCTGTCCTTTTCCTGAATATATATGTTCTTGCTAATTAAGGGAAGAGTGATTCATGCATGTGTTATGTGTTATTGAGCTCATTTGATTGGAATTGCGCGTATTGTTGTGTATTTTGATTTATGGATATTCTTTTGATCCTAAGACCGAGTTCAAAATTTTGATACTTGAGGTGAAGAGTGTTAACTCAATAAAGTTCCGAGGGAGGTGCTATGGAGGTGTTTGGAATCTAGAGGTGTACATGTGACTTATATTAAGGCAATTAAGGACATGTATGATGGAGCCTAGACTAGAGTAAGAGCAGTAGGGGGTGACTCAGAACACTTTCCGGTCTTGATGGGGTTGCACCAGGGATCATCCCTTAGCCCGTTTCTATTTGCCTTAGCGATGGACGACTTGACGCGACATATTCAAGAGAATGTGTTGTGGGGTATGTTATTTGCAGATCACATAGTATTGATCAATGAGAGGCGTGGTGGAGTAAACGATAGGCTTTAAATTTAGAGACAGACTCTGAAACCTGTTTCAAGTTAAGCCATACTAAGACAATATCTAGAGTGCAAGTTTAGTGACGAAACGCATGAAGTATAATTATTTATAATGAGTGTATAATCTAATAATCTATGTAATACAGGTTTGAAAAATAAATAAAGAATCCGATGGGCTGTAAATGTAAAGATCACCCAAAAAATCATATAGTTAAGGGTTAGCACCAGTCTTGCTACAGTTGATGGGGCTTACTTGTGGAACGACTTTCTGAATATTTGTTTAAACAGTCTTTTGTTGCTGCAATGGTGGTCATCATGCAGGAAAAAATATTTTGTTTAAATTGGACCCACATAATGTTTGATAATGATTGCTTGTAGCTGCTTTTTCATAGTGTTTGGGGCCAGGGTACCTCATTTTCATACTCTCTTCACATTTCTATATGATGGAACTCGAACGTTTGTCCACTTCAAGGCGAAAATGCAGTCTCTTATGGACAAGGGAGTCGTCTTAGACGTTTGTAATTGCTGGAACCATGGTCAAGCCAGAGGCACTAATACGAATTTAGATAAAAGAACGACGTGGTTTATGAATAGTTGAGGTAGATACCTTTATTATTTCCTTTGTTGAACGGCCCAACCCGCTAGTGATATTGTCCGCTCTGGGGGCTCAACCCGCTAGTGATATTGTCCGCTCTGGGCCTAGGTTCGCACGACTTTAAAACGCGTCACAGGGTGTAAGGCCTGCTTACTTGTATACCAACATCTCTCCTGTGTTTTGCCGATGTGGGACTCTTATCCTAAGCTAGGGTGTCACATTTTCATTTAAATAAGCTATTCCAAATTTTATTTTTTGCTTTCCTTGGTAGCTCTATGTGGTAAGATCAAGATCATACCGAGAGTTTAGTCATTTAACATGATTAGTTTTAGGGTTCTAGTTATGCTTATGTTGTATTATTGCAATGGTTGCGCTGCTTTTTATGATTGAGTATATAAACCCTACTTATTTATTGCGAGTGGGAGTTGCTTGTAGCCTTGATCGAATCTAATTTACTGACAGCAAAGCACAACACACACTGAAGTAAGCCTAGAGGCAAGATATTTTTGCCGAAAAAGCCCAATATTCTCTATAAAAGCTTCGTATAACACAGTAACTTTAAGAAGCAAAATTCATACCGTTTCTGCGCTGGATAGGAAAATCTGTTACTTGTGCTAAAAGAAGGCTTAATTTCTGATCTAAGACTAGAAATTCGATCTCGAAGAAGGTATACAAAATATATTATGCTATTCATTCTCTTTCCTTTTAGATAGTTAAATTAATGGCTGGAATTGCTCATATGTTTATACAGGTTCATCTTTAGTTGGGAGTATTTAGGTTTGGAAAATCTAGGGTTTTACTTTGTGTTCCAAATGTTGAATCCGGAAATGAGAATCTTTCTTTGATTCAACCTGTATTGGATCTTTCTTTTGTCAGTATTGTTTTAAAAATTTTGGATCTCAGAATGAAAATGTAGTTATGTAACTTTATAATGTGAGCTACATCGCTACTTAATGGTCCATGAGTTCTGTTGATATTTTTTAGGTTTAGATACTAAAGACTTGTTAAGGTTTTCAAGAGGAAGGGTCACTTGTCAAGCTGGCCTATATAGATATAATAATGATCAATTTCTTTCTATTTTATCTTAATAGGAAGCATGCAAATATTCGCTATCTTTTCACCGGCTCCTTCTTCTTTGTCAACACTACTAATGACCTATATGTTTGCCTACTTTACTTATTAAAGATAATCAGAATGGGTTATTCAAACAAAAAAGAGAAGGCCCTACTTAGTTTCACAAGCCTTTGTCATTGTTTGGTTTCTGATCTGTTTGTTTGTCTTTTAGGTCAATGCCTTGGATGGATGTTGTGCATAATGTTTTTCCATTGAAACTTTTTTAAGCGGCATCCTTTTGAAGTTTTAAATATTATTATTAGTATTATTTATATATATTTTAAGCGTATTTTTCACTTTTATTTTATTAATTATATATGATGATGATATGATATGATATGAGCCTAAATGGAGAAATGAGGATTCATATAGCTTTAAGTATTTTGGGGCTATAATCTTAGGAAATGGAGAGATCGACAAGGATGTCGCACATTGTATTAGAATGTGGGTGGATGAAATGGAGGCTCGTATCTAGTGTCTTATGTGATAAGAATGTATAACCAAGACTTTAAGGTAAGTTCGATAGAGGGGTAGTTAGACCGACTATGATGTACAAGGTTGGTTGTTGGCCAGTCAAGAACTCTCAAGTTCAGAAGGTGAAGGTAGCAGAAATGAGGATACTTAAATGGATCTGTGGGCATACTAAGAGAGATAAGATTAGGAACAAAGATATTTGGGGTAATGTGGGGGTGACATCCATAGTGGACAAGATGCGAGAAGCAAGACTGAGATGATTTGGGCATGTGAAGAGGAGGAGCACAAGTACCCTAATGAGAGGTTGGCAGTGAGTGATAGGTCTAAAGAGAGGTGGAGGTAGATCGAGGAAGAATGGAGGAGAGGTAATTAGACAAGACATGACACATCTTCAGCTCACCAAGGACATGGCTCTAGATAAGAGAGCATGGAGGTCGAGGATTAATGTAGACATTTAGTAGGTAGTCGAGCGACTTCTCTTCCCAGTGGTAGAGTAGGGTTCTAGGTTGGAGCACCTATCTGCTTCCTTACCAGTATTATTATTATGCTAGCATTATCTTATTCTTCATTTCTATTACTACTGTTGTCACTTTTACTTTCGCTATTTTTTATTTTGTTCAAACCTGTTTTGAAAAATGATTTTGTTGAGCCGAAGGTCTATAGGAAACAACCTCTCTACCCACAAAGGTAGGAGTAAGTTCTACGTACACCCTACTCTCCTGAAACCCCACTTGTGGGATCACAGTGGGTATGTTGTTGTCATAGGATTCATATAGCTGACCTAAATTTGTTTGGGACTGCTGCATAGTTGTTGTTATTGTATCCTTTTGACGTTTTATGCAAGAGATAGTTGAGTTTACAGTTGATTGTTATATCAGTGGGTACTCTTAGAAAGTTATTAAATTTAAGAATACATTTTCTTGTCTTGGAAATTTTTTAATTCAAACTTCATAATTAATTACTTCGAAAAATCTCCCAATATGTTTGATCTCATGTTTTATAATCATGAACTGTTATCTCTAAATGGAAATTTGATATGCTGATTAGCTTGAGGGGTGAAAGGTCTTGTTCCTTTCCTCTGGGTTTGTAGGAATAACATTTGCCAGTCCCTTTCTATAGATTAATCTGTTAGAGTTTGCCCTGAATTTCCTACTTTACTGAATTATACCATAACTGTGTTTTACCTTGAAATGGTTTTCTTGGTAGAAAAGGTTTCTTTGTAGAACTCTTCCATAATTGGTTAATCTTTTCTTGGTGGAGAAGTTTGGACTTCTATAAATTGAAGATCCTCCTCTCAAATAAGAACACAATAGCATCTACAACGTAGTCATCAAAAGAGTCTTGTTTAGGGGGAGATTTTTCTCTCATAGATTTTATGCTTTTTAATTTAGTTTTTCATACGTAGGCTAATTGGCCAAACCATATAATAATATTATGCTTTTTAGTATAGTTTTATGTGTCGTCTGATTTATCGCCTTGAAGATTTGCAAATATTAGCTTCCGCATGACGCCCTCTCGATTTCGATCCCAACATAATCCTCAATCTGGAAAAACCTGTTCTTTCCGAATATCCCAATTTAAGGCTAAAGATTTCCTTCCTCTCATAGCTTTCAATTGTCACACCTAATATGGTTATGATGTTATACAGAAATGAATATGTCATTCAAGGAAAAGGAGTTGTGACCTTAACGAAGAAGACCGCATCAGTGAACTACCTGATGCCATCCTCATCCATATTCTCTCCTTATTGCCATCAAAGGATGCTGTCAACACAATGTTAATTAAAAGCTTTCGTAATCTCTGACCATTCATCCACACACTCAATTTTGGTCAATGCATGTTACCAGAACACGACTGTGGCTATTATAATCGAACTGTTCATCCTGACTATGACGAAAGGTTCTTGAATTTCGTTCGTCATGTGCTTCTTCGTAGTAAGAGCCCAAGTCTTCATAAGTTCTGCCTTAATTTTCATTTTAGCTTAGCTCATTCAATTCGTCAAAGAGTATCCAACAGAACAGACATATGGCAGAATGATTTTCTGAGAAGTGAGAAAAGGATGGCTAATGAAATTGGTACCTGGATCCAGTTCGCATTGAATAAGAATTTGAAGGTCCTTGACTTGTCTTTCTCTGAGCATGGTACATTTGAGCCACAGGCTTATTATGATCTGCCTAATTGTGTTCTAAGCAGTCCTCATTTGGTTGAACTTCGGTTGACAAACTGTAAGATAAATACGAAAAAGAAGAGTGAGCTGAAATCTCTAACAACATTATATCTTAATAACGTTATGCTAATGGATCAATCGATGGATTATATTCTGTCTGGTTGCCCAATGATTGAGAAACTGACGCTGTGGTTTTGCTATGGCCATAGAAGAGTGGTTTTGCTCAATTCAAATTTAAAGACATTGGTACTTGGCATTATATGGTTTGGATCAAAGATACATGTCTTCTGTCCAACTCTCCTATCATTAGATATGTCTAAAATTGTGGATGTGCTGGATATTACAAATGTAAGATCTATTGTTGAAGTGTCTGTCAATCAAATAGTAAAATTTGGCTTCGATGTGAAAAATGATTACCATATAGGTAATACTAGATATTGAAGAGCACGGGCCCAATACATGTTACGCTTTTTTTGTTAATTTATGTGATACAGATATAATTTAGATAGTCAATCAAATTTTTTAGAGAAAACTACACAAATTAGACCCAATTGTGAAACTATTTACTAAGAATAAACCCAACCCAAATTATTTACCCTTCATAGACCTTCAATCCAAACTAATTACCCACTTGCCCACTTTCTCTTTTTCTTATTTCGCGCATGACATCAGCATGACGTTAGCGCCACTATCTTGAATTAATCCTCTGTGATACTCTGTCGGTATATTGATACTCTATCGGTATCATATATGACTGAGTTTAATCCTTTGTGATACTGCATCGGTATATTGATACCATGTCGGTATCATATAGGACTGAGCTTTTTTTTTAAAAAAAAATAAGAAATAATTAGGAGAAAATTATTAAAGTCACAAGTTTATTTATTGAATTTAAAATTAGTAAAAATATATTTTTATAAAAAAAAAATCTCTTTTTGCAAATTTAAAAAAATTGTATCTAAATTATGATTCTTTTTTTTAATTGTTTTTAAATTAAAATATTGAAGAACTGAAACATACATCAACGATACCATGACAGTATATAGATATACCGTAATGGTATCATGGATGATTGAGTAATTTCATCGAAAGACTGAAGCAAACCTTAATGAAACATTGTTCAGTTACTCTTTGATACCACCTAAGTATATTATACTTTGATGGTATCAAGGAGGAAGAAGTAGTCCTTCATGAAGACACTATCCAGTTAATCTTTGATACCATCACAGTATATATTTGATACCATCAGAGTATATATATACTGTGATGGTATCAAAGAGGAAAAAAAGGGTGGGCGCTGACGTCAGCATGACGTCAGCCCGCGTTTTTCTTTTTTTAGATAAACAATTTTAGGATAAAAGGGGTATGAAAGTAATGGGGCATTTGAGGGTAAATAGTTTTCTTTTTTGGGTATAAGTGTTCTTTTCCCAATTTTTTCTATGGTTTTTAGATATTTCAAGTTGTTAACTATTATCATTTATAATATTTTTTACGTAATTTTTAAATAATATATGTTACTCCCTTTGTGTCAAATTATGTGGCATTGATACAATTTTGAGAGTCAACTAAATTTTCTATACATCTTTTAAATATCTTAAGTTCTTAATTGTTTGCGATTTATAGTACTATTTTTTCTGTCCCAATTTATGTGACATTAATAAAATTTTGAGAGTCGTTCATTTTTTTTTTGTTTTTGAAATATTTTAAGTTGTTATTATTGTGATTTATAGTACCTTTTACGTAATTTTGAGAAAGTATAAGGAAATATCCAAGCAAGCAAAATTTTTTATGTCTTTTAAATATTTTAAGTTGTTAATTATCGTGATTTATACTAATTTTTACGTAATTTTTAAATATATAACAAATTTTTAAAAATAAGATAAATAAATTATAACGGAGAAATTATAAAAAGAAATATCTAAGCAGGCACGTCGACCAGCTGCCTGCTTATCCTCCTTTATAAGTAAGGTAATTTTAAGTTGTTAATTATTGTGATTTATAGTACTTTTTTCTTCCGTCTCAATTTATGTGGCATTGATAAAATTTCGAGAGTCGGCTAAATTTTTTATGTCTTTTAAATATTTTAAGTTGTTATATTGTGATTTGTGATAAAACAAATTAAAATGGAGAAAATATAAAAAAATATATGCAAGTAGGCAGTACAAGCAGGCATGTCGACCTCGTGCCTGCTTGCTGCCATTTAAAAAAATATTTTAAGTTGTTAATTATTGTGATTTATAATTTTTTTCTTCTATCATAATTTATGTGGCACTGATAAAATTTTGAGAGTCGACTAAATCTTTTATGTCTTTTAAATATTACAAGTTGTTATATTGTGATTTGTAGTACTTTTTACGTAATATTCAAATATATAATAGATTTTAAAAAGAAAAGTAAGATAAATAAAAAAATGGAGAAAATATAAAATAAAATATGCAAGCAGACATGTCAACCTTGTGCCTCCTTGTTGCCCTTTATAATTTAGATAGTCAATCAAATTTTTTACATAGTTTTTACGTATTTTAAGTTGTTAACTATTGAGATTTATAATACTTTTTATGTAATTTTTAAATAATATATGTTACTCACTTTCTACCAATTTATGTGTCATTGATACAATTTCGAAAGTCAACTAAATTTTTTTATACACCTTTTAAATATTGTAAGTTGTTAATTATTGTAATTTATAACACTTTTTCTTATGTCCCAATTAATATGGTAGTGATAAAATTTTGAAAGTCAATCAATTTTTTATATCTTTTAAGTTATTAATTATTGTGAATTATATTATTTTTTACATAATTTTCAAATATACAATAGATTAAAAATAAAAGTAAGATAAACAAATTAAAATGGAGAAAATATAAAAGAAAATATCTAAGCAGACAGCACAAACAAATATATCAACCTGCTATCTGTTTATTGCCTTTTATAAGTAAGTAATATATATACTAGTTTTGAGCGCGTATATTATAGGTGTGTCTCATGTTAATTTGCGTCGATTCAATTGAATGATATAGAATTTTTTTACCATATGCCTCATATGTCATGTAATAGTTGTATGAGACACTTAACGTTTTGACATATGGACTTATTGGCCCCACTTCTCAGAGCAATCTGCCATCTTCCACTCTTCTTTCTTTTCTTTTTTTAATTTTTTTACTCTTCTTTCGTTTCTCTCACCCTTATTCTTTTTGGTCAATTTTTTTGTAGGCGTAAACGTCCATGAAAATCAAGAATATATTCATTTTATTTGAAAATTTTAATGTTAGAGTTGTGTTTGAACATAATATTTAAAGTTAATATTTAATTTTTTTTTTTTAAACATGCAATATAATTTAGTTGGGGTTATTTCAAGAATATAAAAAAATAATTTTTTTTTGAAAAAAATAAATTAAAAAGTGATTAAAAGTGAAACTAAATAAAGTGAAAATACCTCTTGAGGTGCTTTTCAAAATTAGTTGTATTTGGTGTTTTTATGGTCAAACAAAAAATTCAAAATAAAGTGAATAATATTTATGAACAAAATGAATAAATATTCTGGAATAACGTGTATTTTTCTTCCAAAATCATTTTTTACTCAAATTTTTTGGGTTATTTTTTATTTATTGTTTTTCTTCATATTTTCCTTTTGTCACTGTCTTCTTTTTCCTTATTCCTGCATTATAAATCAAAATGATTTTTCCTCTTAATTTTTTTCCCTAGAGTTTCTCTGCAGATGTCTGTAAGCAGATCATTTTTTTATCAGTTTAGTCATCATCATAATTTTTCTTTTTCTTTTTGTTGGTGTTGAAAATTTTCGATTTGAAGAATTTGAAGTTGAATCTGATAGCTTAAGACTAAGCTAGTGTTTGGACATTGTGATTTCGTGTCCAAGTAAAACTTCAACTTCATATCATTTTATTTCATATAATGATTAATGGTTAAAAATTATATATATGATACTCATAAGTTGTAATTCTCCTCGTATTAATATAATAAAAAATATATTTTAAAATGTTAGTTAAATTTTACATAGTTTGAATTTCAAGAGACAAAAAATATTGCATAAATTTTCAGAGGGAGTATGTATTTATGTAGGTGTTTATGGCTGCTTTTCATTTTGGGGTTTCATGAAAATAATGTCAAAACCTACGTAATTATTTATCAAGATCACTAATGTTCTTTCCTTTATATTTTCTTGTTAAAGATTATTTGATGAATTTAATTATTTTTGAAATATTGAGTTTCGCACTTAAAGAACAATAAATAGAATGACAATTTTACTATATCACTCTTTCAATATAATAAAATTTAATGTAATGAAATATACGTTTATAAAAAATATTATAATTAATAATAAAGATAAATTAGAAAATAAGTGATAAATTATCTCTTTAATTTCTTAAATTAACAAATAAAAATGAATAAAGAAAATATTTGAATTATTTATTTTTAACAAAGATACAAATAAAATGAATTAGAGAGAAGTAGCAAGCAATGAAAAAATTTCAGTCTTAAAGGAAATTTTGAATTAGTCGGGTCAGCTCTAATGGCGAATTGGCAATTCAGTCTTTTCCAGGGAAGATGGAACTAGAACGTTTTTTCCACTTGTAATTGCTGGAATGGAATGAAGGTCAAGCATTTATATAAGCATTTCTCAATTTGATTTTTGATTTTTGTTTTCCTTGTTATTGTACTCGAGTGTTGTCTTAGTATTAGCCTTCTTCTAGTCTTTAGATGGGTGGTAGTCTAGAGCACCGTGTCTATCATGGGATTAGCCTACTCATGTAGTCTTTGGCTTTTGGTATCTGTTATCATATGTTGTTTACTATGTTGTATATCTGCTTTCATATTAGTTGTCATGTTTTTTTTCATTGTCATTTTTCCTTTCCATTACTACTTTGATTTGTTTCTCTTGAACCGAGGGTCTTTGGAAAATAGCCTCTCTACCTCTTGGAGATAGAGGTAAGGTTGCGTATACTCTATTCTTCCCAGACCCCACTCATGTAAAATTCCACCGGGTATTTTGTTGTTTTCCTTGGTAGCTCTATATGGTAGGATCAAGGTCATGCCGAGACTTTATTCATTTAATATAGGAGTAGTTTTAGGTTTCTGGTTATGCTTATGTTGTATTATTGTGATGGTTATGCTGCTTTCTATGATTTGGTTAAACAAAGGAAAATTATATAAACAAACTCTCAAACAACAAATAAATACTCTAGCTTTGAGTATGCACATCTAGACACCTCAACTCATCTCCACTGTGTCAGTTGAACACTTCAATTTACAAAATGATCATCTAGACACCTCCAAAATTTATGTGCCATGTCAGCATTGGGTGGCAACGTGACACAGCGGGAACTAGTAGAGTGTTTAGTTATCAGTTGAGGTGTCTAGATGTGCTTACTTGCCATCTAAGGCCAAGTTTGAGTGTCTGTTTATGTATTATGACCCTTGGATATAAAGTTTTTTTTGTTGTTTATGATCTGTTTGTTTGTCTTAGGTCTATGCCTTGGATGTGTAAGCATATACATCTATTTTTCCGTTGAATATTTTCTAAGCAACATCCTTTTAACGTTTTGTGCAACAGATATTTGAGTTTGAGTTTGGCACTCAAGGGTGTGGCCTAGTGGTCAATGAAGTGGGTTGAGAACCATGAGGTCTCAGGTTCATATCCCAGCGGAGACAAAAACATTAGGTGATTTCTTTCCATCTATCCTAGCCTTGGTGGACAGAGTACTAGTCATGTAATGAAGAAATAGGTGATTCAGTGTCTGAAATATTTGCTCGAGCATTTCGTGGTGTTAGAAGAAATGATGATATTTGTGGCAAAACAGACATGAACCTTTGGCCCAGTTAATCTCTTGTCTAATATGAAGAGAGGATAATGAATGCACCACCATTAGCCTCTGCCTCTGTTGTAGTGCTCTTCTATTGAGGTGAACCTTTCAGACGCATTTGCCTAGATACTTTTAGTTCGAACGATTTGTTTCCGGAAACTCTTTTGCAAAAACAGTTAGTTGTTATCGGTATAGATAAGTTAAACTCGTGATAATAATGTGTACAATGAATTGTGCTGTAGACACAGTTTCCTTTTTTGTATCAACTGTTGAATGGCTTTCCTGTTGGCTGTTATAAAGCTTTTCCTTTCAATTCTTGTTTTTTGTGAAATTGCTTTTACTTGAGGTCTCAGAAGAGGAGAAAGCTAGATTGATGAAACGGTGTCGTCCGTTGATCAATCTTAGCTCTTGCAACTCTTTCTTTAGATTTTTAACTTGAAGGGCATTTTAGAGCCCAAAGGTGGATGTCAGGGGTATAATAGAGCCCAAAGGTGGATGAAGGGTATTTTTGTACCATTTCCAATAGGTGAGGGGTAATTTAGGCCCTTTTCAGACTTTGGCATCACTTCTTCAAGAACTCACAGTCTACTTCTGTTTGCTTAAGTTCACTCCCTTATGAAACATCATCAACTCTTACAATTAAAAGAAAAAAAGAATCAAGAAGAGTTATAAAATAACAAAGAAATATATGAAATAGAGATAGTAAATGAGATTTTAGTTACCTTGCTCTTCTATTTCTAATACCAAACTTCTACTTGTCGTGGCTTGAGTTTTAAGTTAGCTGCAAGTTCTTGTTTCTGACCTTGCATATCAATCCAAAGCCTATCATTCTAGTTGAAGAATTTTTCTCTCAATCTATCAAACCATTCAAAATTCCAAGTTGCCACCCCACCCAACCCCACAATCTTTTTCTGAAAAGTACATACAAAGAGATAGAGTTAACTTTTATAATCTTTAAAAATAAGGCAGGTCATCAGCTACAATTAGTGGCAGAGTTATTTTTCCTTTAAGGAGTTATAAAATATAAAGAAGAAACTAAGGGATATCAACATATATATATATATACCTAATAAAAAATTTGACCTATCTATGTGTATTTTTCATGAAAGGGTGCTAATTGACTCCCTGGACAAAGGTGACTACATCACTGGCTCCTACAAAGCTAAATTACACTGATAGTGTAAATTTTGGTTACCCTGTCAGCGTAGATAAGTTGAACCCAAAAAGATATAAAAACTTTAAGATATTAATGATACCATTGTAGTGTGCTGGTTGAAACTGTTGCTGGTGCCATCACTAGAATGAAGAGGAATAATAGATAGATCTAGACATGTAACATTTCCTTTTCAATTTTCATATATCAACGTCAAATTTCTGTCATGGTCTTAATTTTTCAATTGTCCTAGTTTTGCTGGGACTCTATAGTCTTCAAGTGTACTTTTTTCCCCTAGCGATGGACTTGTTACTGATATATATGGTAAATTTCTTTTGCAAGGTTGACCTTGACGAGGTAAATGCGCTTGCTCAAACAATGACTTGGAAGACTGCTGTAGAAGATATTCCATATGGGGGAGCTAAGGGTGGAATTAACTGCAAACCAAAGATTTAAAACATTAGTGAGCTGGAGCACCTTACACGTGTTTTTACGCAGAAAATTCATCATCTTATTAGAATTCATACTGATGTCCCTGCACCTGATATGGACACTACTGCCCAGGTTAGTAATATCGATCATTATATATCTCAAACATTTTTATCTGTGGAGCTTCAGAATAGTTGCAAGCAAGGCTTATCGACACTTTGTACGAGCAAACTATGGCATGGATTAGTTAGGATTTCTGTTAGACCATTCCTTGATTAGCTGTATTCATTCATTCACTATAAATAGGATTGTAATAATCAATTGTATGCAGCTTATGAAATATAACTCTTTCTCTTCTCTTCTCTAATACTTCTCTACAACTATACTCTCGAATTTCCTGAGATAGTTTCCCCATCTTCCTCGAGAATTCTCCTGGATTAACCCTAATCGTACATCAGTTGTGCATCAATTGGTATCAGAGCCATCGTTCCTTGGCATGACTATAACAAGGAGCCAGAACCAAGATCGACCAGTAGAAGAAATGGACAAATTTGTACAGATCCAAGAACAACTACAGAAGTTAATGGAAGGCATGGCTAGTATGAATGAGAGGAATGTTCAAACCAACAAGGAATTAATGGAGATGAAGCAGGCTATTGGTGGCCTGAACCAGAAGGAAAAGGAGCATGAAGTCTGCAGAGCTGAATCCTCTGTTGGGGGTGAGCGACAGTTGAATTCAGGGAGGGAAACCCCAGTTGGTGGTGAGGGAAATAGACTATTGAATTCAGGACGGGGAATTTCATATGGGGTCTAACGGAATTGGTAATTTTCATACTCGATACTCTAGGATTGATTTCCCTAGATATTGTGGGCAGGATCTGAGAACTTGGCTGTATAAGGTAGATCAGTTTTTCTCCATGGATGAAATTTCTTATGACCAAAGGGTGAAGGTTACTTCTATTCATTTGGATGGAGAAGCCATTGCTTGGCACAGATCTTACATGAAATCCAGAAATTCAACTTCAGACCCTACTTGGACTGAATACGTCTTGGCCTTGAATGAAAGATTTGGGGATGTTTTTGAAGATCCAATGGAAGCCATTAAAAGTCTTCAGCAAACTGGTAGTGTGAGGGACTATCAAGCTGAATTTGATAGGCTTTTGACTGGATTCAATCTATCAAATGAGAATGCAATCAGTTGCTTTTTGGGAGGGTTGAAACCTGAGTTAAACAAGTCTGTCAGGATACAAGGACCAAAGACTCTAATGCATGCCTACAAGCTCTCTAGATTGCAGGAAGAGGTCGTTGAAGCACAAGCACAGTCATGGGGAATGAGGTCTTCAGGTAAGAATCAGAATCCTATTTTACCAACTCCTTACCCTCTTAAATATCAGAATTACCAAAGGCCAAACACAACCAATTCACTCTTCAAGAAGCCTTTTGAACCTGCCAGTAATAAGCCCAACAGATTTGTCAATAACACTCCTGGAAGAAAATTGCTAACTGCTGCTGAAATGGATGAAAAGAGGGCCAAAGGGTTATGTTTCCTTTGTGATGAGAAGTATGTGCATGGGCATATTTGCAAAGCCAAGAAACAATTGTTTCTAGTGGAAGTAGTAGAAGGTGATGAAGTACAGGATGGGATTAAAGGAGGAGGACAGATAGAAGAACTGCTTCAGGTCCAAGATGAGAGTGGAAACAATGAGGAGTGCATGACCATTTCTCTTCAAGCTTTCACTGGGATCACAGGGTATCAAACTATTAGAGTAACTGGTTATCATGAGAAGCAACCATTACAAGTACTAATTGACACAGGTAGTACTCACAATTTTATTGACACGGAGGTGGCGAAAGAACTAGGCTGCAAAGCTAGTTCCATCATGGAACAATCTGTTAGTGTGGCTGATGGAAGGAAGGTGCAGACTGCTGCAGTCTGTAGAAATCTTCAGTGGTTATTACAAGGGACCACTTTTTCCTCTGATTTCCTTCTATTACCTCTGGGAAATGTAGATATAGTCCTAGGTGTACAGTGGTTGAGTACACTAGGCAGGATCTTGTTTGACTTCTAGAATAGAACCATTGAATTTGTACATCAAGGCAGGAAACATGTTTTGAGGGGTGCAACTACTCAACTAAAGGCAACTAAGGCTAAGGCTTTAAACAAGAAGATTGAGGAGCAGGCTCAGGTCTTCATGCTGACCTTGATCACACCCGAGAGTCCAGAAATGCAATGTAACAGTATTCAAGTTGCACAAGGTATTGGAATTCATTCAGACTTGGTTTCCTTGATAGAACAGTATGACTGTATTTTTGAGATGCCAAAGACTCTACCACCTCACGGGGGGGGGGGCCTTTGATCATAGGATTCCATTGATAGATTCAGTTACACCTGTGAGTAAGAGACCCTATAGGTACCCAGGGCTTAAGAAGGATATTATTGAAAAGCTAGTGCAAGAGATGTTGGACCAAGGGGTTATACAACATAGCACCAGTCCTTATGCTTCTCCAGTAGTCTTGGTGGGAAAGAAAGATGGTAGTTGGAGACTTTGTGTAGACTACAGATAGTTGAATCACTTGACTGTGAAGGACAAATTTCCAATTCCAATGATAGAGGACTTGTTGGATGAATTAGGAGGGGCAGAAGTGTTCTCAAAAATTGATCTAAGAGTTGGTTACCATCAGCTCAGAATGGCAGAGGCAGATACACACAAAACAGCATTTAAAACTCATGAAGGGCACTATGAGTTCCTAGTTATGCCCTTTGGGCTGACTAATGCTCCATCTTCATTTCAATCTCTTATGAATTCTGTTTTTAAACCATTACTAAGGGAATCAGTTTTGGTTTTCTTTGATGATATTCTGATCTATAGCAAGGACATGTCAACTCATTTGATGCATTTGAAGGTTGTGTTCGACATTATGCAGCACCACCAGCTTTATGCTAAAGGTTCTAAGTGTGCTTTTGGGGTGCCTGAAGTGGAGTATTTGGGTCATTTTATAAGTGCTGCAGGGGTGGCCACTGACCCTAAGAAGATATCTGTTGTGCAAGCTTGGGAGGTTCCTACAACTGTTAAACAATTGAGGGGGTTCCTTGGTTTAGCAGGATACTATAGGAGGTTCATAAAAATTTTTGGTGCTATTGCAAGGCCTCTAAATGAGCTGTTGAAGAAGGATAATTTCACTTGGCATGATGAGGCTACTGTTGCATTTGAGAAACTTAAGAAAGCATTAGTTACTGCTCCAGTTTTGGCACTTCCTGACTATACCAAGGTATTCATTATTGAGACTGATGCAAGTGGAGTAGGAATTGGTGCTGTCTTGATGCAGCAAGGGCATTCAATTGCCTATATCAGTAAATCCTTGGCCCCTAGAAATCAATCCATGTGTGTGTATGATAGAGAGTTATTGGCTCTCATTTTTGTTGTGACCAAGTGGTCTCATTATTTGTTGGGGAGTCATTTTATTGTCAGGATTGATCAAAAGGCCTTAAAACATCTGCTTGATCAGAATATTCACACTGAATTCCAGGTGGCTGGTATTTCAAAGCTTATGGCCTTTGATTTCTCCATTGAGTACAAGAAGGGCAATGAAAACAAGGCTGCTGATGCCTTGTCCAGGAACCAAGGAGCTGAATTGTTGGCTATCTCCTTATTGAACCCTCATGACACCCTGCTTGATCAGATTAAACAGTCTTGGACTACTGATCTTATGTTACAGGCCTTGATTACTAAATTGCAGGTGCAGCCTTATAAGTTCTATACTTGGATCAATTCACAATTGAGATGGAAGGGTAGATTGGTTGTAGGGGCAGATGTACAGCTGAGACAGACCATTATTCACTTATGGCACTCAACCCCTCAGGGTGGTCATTCAGGTATGGTTCTACCATCAAAAGGTTGCAGTCTCTTTTTCACTGGAAATCTATGGCTCAGGATATCAGGTTATTCATCAACAAATGTGATGTATGCCAGAGGCATAAATATGATGCATCTGCTTACCCTGGACTCATCCAACCTTTGCCTATCCCTGATGGAGTTTGGATAAATATCAGTTTAGACTTTATAGAAGGTCTACCCAAGTCTAAAGGCAAGGATGTTATTCTAGTGGTGGTAGATAGATTAAGCAAATATGGGTATTTTATAAGCCTGCAACATCCCTACACTGCTCAAACAGTGGCTCAATCCTTCTTGGATACTGTTTTTAAGCTTCATGGTTTGCCCTCTACTATGGTCAGTGACAGAGATCCAATCTTCCTAAGCTCATTTTGGCAGGAACTATTCAGCATCCAAGGGCTTAAACTACATCATTCCACTACCTACCACCCTCAAACTGATGGGCAAACAGAGGTCCTGAATAGAACAGTGGAGACCTATCTCAGATGTTTTTGTTCAGACAACCCTCAGTATTGGTCTACCTATTTGCCACTTGCTGAATGGTGGTATAACACCACTTATCATAGAGCCATTAGGTGTTCTCCTTATGAAGTTTTGTATGGGCAAAAACCTCTTATCCACTTGCCCTATCTAGCTGGTGAAGCCCAATTGGAGATGGTTGACAGATCATTGGAGGCTAGAGAGGCCATTATTGAGCTGCTCAAATTCCACATGGCTAGAGCTCAACAAAGGATGAAAGATATGGCTAACAAGCATAGGTCAGATAGACAATTTGTGGAAGGTGATTGGGTCTACTTAAAGTTGCAACCCTATAGACAAGTATCTGTGACATCTAGACCTTTCAACAAACTAGCTGCAAGGTATTTTGGACCTTATCTGATTGTGGCTAGTGGGGGTAAGGTCGCTTACAAGTTGTTGCTGCCTGCTGATGTCCTTATTCATTCCACTTTCCATGTCTTTCAGTTGAAAAGATGTTATGAGGTGCCTGCTGTCATTTCTCATCCACCTGTCCTACACATGTTCAGTCCCTACTGTCGCCTACCTGAAGCTGTTTTGGAGAGGAGAATGGTCAAAAGGGGTAATAAGGTTGTTTGTCAAGTTCTGGTTAAATGGTTGGGCATTGATGTTGCTCAATCTACTTGGGAATATCTTAATAAATTGCAGCATAGGTTTCCTGATTTTCATTCTTGAGGTCAAGGATGTTTTTCTATAAGGGGGTATTGATGCAAGGATCACAAATAGAGAACAAGCCGCAAGGATAAAGAACAGAGGCAACAGGTTCTTATACTTCCAGAAGTTAGTTGGGATCACTGTTCACAAGAAAGTTAGTTAGGCTTCCGGTTACTGTTCACGCGGTTACTGTTCACGCGGTTACTGTTCACAAGGGAATTAGTTAGGATTTCTGTTAGAATTCTGTTAGACCATTCCTTGATTAGTTGTATTCATTCATTCACTATAAATAAGATTGTAATAATCAATTGTATGCAGCTTATGAAATATAACTCTTTCTCTTCTCTTCTCTAATACTTCTCTACAACTATACTCTTGAATTTCCTGAGATAGTTTCCCCATCTTCCTTGAGAATTCTCCTGGATTAACCCTAATCGTACATCAGTTGTGCATCACTAGGCCACACCCTTGGGTGCATTTTGCAACATATTATTGAAGTCCTTTGATCGACGAGACGCGCGGTGAAGTTAACGATGGGCTGGAAGTTTGGAGACAGACCCTGGCATTTGGCTATAGCAGGTTTTTGGAGAGGAAGAGGCAGGCCATAGAAGAATTTGGGAGATGTGATTAGACCCGACATGACACATCTTCAGCTTACTAGGGGACATGGCCCTAGATAGGAAGGTATGGAGGTCAAGGATTATGGTAGAAGGGTATTAGGTAATCGAGTGTTGTAGTGCTTTTACGTGGGAGAGGCAGGGAGCTAGTCTCCTCTTCTCCTTTATTAGCAGTCTTACCTAGTATTCGCATAGTATCTTATCCTTCCATTTTACAACTATTTGTTACCTAATTTGCTTTTTATCTTGTTATTCTGCTATCATTAAATTCCTTTGTGATTTACTTTGATTGCACTTCTTTTGAGGCCGAGGTTCTATCGGCAACAATCTCTCTACCACAGAAAGGTAGCAAGGTCTGGGAATATGCTACCCTCCCCAGATCCCACCTATGGGATTACACTGAGTATGTCGTTGTTGTTGTTTGAGGTGAAGAGTGTCGACTCTCTCTAAAATATGTACATGCAAGCACGAGAGCTACTTATTTTAGTAAGTACTCTATATCAATATGCTATATGCTTATATTTTAGGTTTTACGATAAGAAATTTACTAGTAGCTCTAGTAGACTCTTGGCGTGTTGTTTTTTGATCGAATTGAACTGTATTCTCTCTCTTTTTTAACATATATGATGGAGAGTGGGGTTAGAAGTACATTGCCATTTGCTTGGAATTTGCATGGGGAGTAAAAGACTAGACCTCTTTTTTCGTCGTAAAAGACAGGATTTTGATCTATTGGGGTGCTGGCCCAAACATTACGGTTAGCAAGAAATCAAAGTGTTTGGGGTCAGGATACCTCATTTTCATACTCTGTTTACATTTCTATATGATGGAACTAAAACGTTTTTTCCACTTTAAGGCAAAAATGCAGTCGTTTATGGACAAAGGAGTCGTCTTAGATGCTTGTAATTGCCAGAATCAAGGTGAAGCTAGAGGCACTCATATGAATTCAGATGAAAGAACAACGTTGTTTCTGAATAGTTGAGGTAGATACCTTGATTATTCCCTTTTAGTTTAAATAAGAATTTCTCGATTTGATTTTTGTTTTCCTTGGTAGCTCTACATGGTAGGATCAAGGTCATGCCGAGAGTTTAGTCATTTAATATGAGTAGTTTTAGGTTTCCGGTTATGCTTATGTTGTATTATTGCAATGGTTGCACTGCTTTTTATGATTGAATATATAAACCCTTGCGATATAAAGTGTGTCTATGCTAGTAGGTAGGAGTGTTTTTCCTTGTTGTCCCGACTAGTAATCGTAGTGCTACGCTTGTAGTTTCTTGTTCTTGGATTCCTCGTAGTATTATTTTGTGACAGTGCTCCGTTTCTATCTGTTGTTTGTTACTACATATTACTACCTATTGTCTCTTGTATTTTTATCGTGTATTTTTGTCCTGTATCTTTATTGCGTCCTTTTTAGCCTATTTTTAGACTGTTTTTGTCTTGAGCCGGGGGTATATCGGAAACAGCCTCTCTACCTCACCTCTGAGGTAGAGGTACGGACTGCGTACACTCTACCCTCCCCAGACCCCACGTTGTGGGAATACACTGGGTATGTTGTTGTTGTTGTTGTACTTATTTATTGCGGGTGGGGCTTACTTGTAGCCGATGGTCGAATCTAATTTACTGACAGTAAAGCACACACTGGAGTAAGCCTAGAGGCAAAATATTTTTGCCTGAAAAGCCCAATATTCTCTATAAAAGCTTCCTATAAATCTATAACTTCAAGAAGCAAAATTCATACTGTTTCTGTGTTGAATAGGCAAATCTGAGACAAGAGGGAGTTGCTCGGATGGTAAGCACCCCTCACTTTCAACCCGAAGGTTGTGAGTTCGAGTCACCAAAGGAGTGGGAGCTCCTATGGAGGGAAAAAATAAACAAATAGGCAAATCTGTAACTTGTGCTAAAAGAGGGCTTGATTTCTGATCTAAGACTAGAAAATCGATCCCGAAAAAGATATACAAAAAATGTTATGCTATTCATCTCTTTCCTTTTAGATAGTTAAATTTATGGCTGGAATTACTCATATGTTATTTCATCTGTTTGGAGCCGAGGGTCTATCGTAAATAACCTCTCCTCCTTTCTAAGGAAGAGATAAGGTCTGCGTACTCACTACCCTCCCCATACCCCACTTGTGGAATTACACTGGGTCTATTGTTGTTGTGTTGTTAACTACTCATATGTTTATACAAGTTCATCTTTAGTAGGGAGTATTTAGGTTTGGAAAATCTAGGGTTTTGCTTTGTGTGCCAAATGTTGAATCTGGAAATGAGAATCTTTCTTTGATTCAACCTGTATTGGATCTTTCTTTTGTCAATGTAACTTGTGATCCTTCCTTTAGATACTTAAATTTTGTCTTGCTCCCACTTTTGGTTAAAATTTGGTTTGGATCTATAGTTAGCTCCATGCTATATATGAGATTTTGGTTTATGTTCATATACTATTTGAATTTTGCCTCTTTCTAGGCAACAACTTATCAGTTGTCTAAATCTGTGCAAGTATGTTCCATTACTGATCTAAGAGCGAAAACTGTTCAGAAATTGGTTTACATTTTATGCACTTATCGCATCTGTGTGCAGGTTAACTCTTGTTAGGGGCCATTCAGAATAGCGAATCTGTATTTCTCTATTGTTTTCAAATTTTTGGATCTCAGGATGAAAAAAATGTAGTTATGTAACTTTATAATGTGAGCTACATCGCTACTTAATGGTCCATGAGTTATGTTGATATTTTTTTAAGTTAGATACTAGAGACTTGTTAAGGTTTTCAAGAGGAAGGGTTGCTTGTCAAGCTGGCCTATATATGTATAATAATAATAAATTTCTTTCTATTTATTTTATTATATTATAGATTATATAAGAAAAATGGAAATATTTCACTGGTTCCTTCTTCTTTGTCAACACTACCAATGACCTATATGTTTGCCTACTTTACTTATTAAAGATAATGAGAATGGGTTATTCAAACAAAAAAGAGAAGGCCCTACTTAGTTTCACAAGCCTTTGTCATTGTTTGGTTTATGATATGTTTTTTTGTCTTTTAGGTCAATGCCTTGGATGTGTGGTGCAGCTTCTGAATGGAGGATTTAAGGTCACCGCCCTTGATAACTTTCATAATTTGTTGAAAGAAGTTGTTGCTAGCGTTGGAGAATTAGTTGGCCCTCCACTTCCCCAAAATCATGAAGTACAATTGGGTGATATCAGTAATAAAGATGATTTGGCGAAGTTATTTCCTAACAATCGGTCTTCTGTTGTGGTCCATTTTGTGGGACTTAAGGCTATTGGGAAGAGTGTTGATCTTCCCTTTCTTTACTCTGATAACAATCTAGTTGGACCAGTAACTTGGTGTTCACCTACTTCCCATGATTTAGGATGGAGTGTTGGCTACACTTTTAGGAATACAAATGCAATGAGCTCTTGTGATGGTATTGTTTATGCTGTAGAGGTTTTGTTTGTTAACCACGGAAATCATGTCACAAAGTTGACTTTTGCTCTTCACTGGTTCGGAAACAAGGAAGCATGGGCAAACATCTATCCTCTATTCCACGTTTCAATGTTGACGAAATGTTTTGGCACATCTGCAGACCATGTTGCTTCTTTGCTGCTTTCTGCGCCAACTGTCCCCGTGGATGCTCATGTCTACTCGAACCTTGAGCCTTGAGGACAAGGTTCTTATTGGAGCCGGGGGTATTGTTATGACTGGGCCAAGACCCGTATTAGCAAAGCAGCCCAATACCACATTAAGTGGTTATGTGTGGGATCCAGGTTAATAAATAGGGCGCCTTTCAGGAGCAATAGGTTCATGCGAATATTGTTGAGAATAGTCTGTGTCCTCTCATCTCCATTTCTCAGTCTGAGCTTCTCATCTCCCTTCTATCCTTTGTTGCGATTCTCTGTTATCCTTTCTACTACCTTAGTCGATCTTAGATTTCCATTGTAATAGATAGTTTGAGCTTTTAATCAAAGGAATTGGTTCCCTGTTGTTGAGCATTTAAGTGTGCACTTCACTTTGTGAGGTATTTTAACCTTCCAAATTAGCTTCCAAGGCCAGACTATTGTCATTGTCTGGCTATAGTTCATACTCCAGTAGCTTGATTTCACAGTGAAAGACCCTTTGTTGTGCAGCTGCCAAATGGGCAAGTCAGGACCTACAGTCACTCCTGAGAAAGAATTTAGGACTTGCAACAGTCCTGCTACTCTGCTTCTCTCCCAATCATTTAGGGCCCTCCTGAAGATCAAATTCCATCCTTGTGGACTCCAAACTTGTGCCACCTTATCCCTCTGTTGCAGGCTCAGAATATATAGGTCTGGGAAGATTGTTTTCAACTTCTCTTCCCCAATCCACATTTCATTCTAGAAGCTTGTTTTTACTCCATAACCAATTTTGAATTTTAGACTGCTACTGAAAGGAGACCACAGCCTTCTAATAGTTTTCCAAACAGAGCACCCAAAAGTACCAGCCACTTCCTCAGTATTCCAGCTATTTAGAAGCCCATATTTTTGTGAAATGAACCTCCTCCATAATGCCATATCTCACAGCAAAATCTCCATTGCCATTTCTTCAGTAAGCTTGCATTTTGTCTACTTAACTTCTTTATGCCAGCTGTAATTGACTTCTCATTGGTCAAAACACTTCTCTGGGTACACTAGTGCCATCTCCTTCGATCTTGATTTTCGCCCATTTGAGATGGTTATGTAGCTGAGTTTCCTCCTCTGTTTCGATCCAGCCACCACAGAAATCCCCAATAGCTTTGAAGATTTTTTGGGTCCAAAATTGAAGAGGCAGACCTACAATCCTGACCCAAGTGGTGTTGGCCCTATCTTTCTCCGACGACGTGCATATCGTCGGATCCACCATTGAAATATCCCGGAGGATTTATTCCAACTCCAGTCGCCTTCAACCACTTGTTCCACCATGATCATGGAGGCGAACTCGAATAGAAAATGACCATTCCCCATCTCGTAGATGTTCATACCATGGATCTATTTCCAAAGACTGTTAGCCCATCTTCTGATATCTGTTAGAGTTGGGGGGTTCACCCTTTCTGATCATGAACTTGCCCACCAGGCTCCTCTTCAAGACTTCACTGCGGGAACTTGCATCGTCATTAATGCTGAGTCATTACTCCCCTTGTTTGTCCATTTAATGTTCTTTTACATTTCCGCATATGGGATTTTGTCGTCCACCAACCTATTCTTTCTTAGGTTTCCCACATGTTTGACTGTTAATAAATCTCCCAATCTTTTCTGCAGTTCCTGCCCACCCTGAGTTGAAAGTCATTTCAGGAATAATAATTACTGCTCTTCTTCTCCCTTTTATATTTATCAAACTGATATACCTCCCGTACTTGTTGAAGTTTCTGGCACAGGAAATTTCTGAAAAAGCATCCTATTTTTTCCATCTTCATACCGTGTTACCCTTCTTTTTTGAGGCCTCTCGCAGAGTCTGTGAGATCCATTCCATAGCTTTTGTTGAATGTTTTCTGTCCGATCGTACCATTCGCCTACTGTTCCAGGTGCTCTTGTGATGTTGTAGGATTTAAAACCTACTGCGAAGTACATGGTGTTGTCCATCGAGTACTAGCTTTGAAGAAAGAGAAGAAGGAAAGAGAAGAGAGAGGATTCCAGTGATCGGAAGGATCACCGGAGAGGAGAAGAGAGAGAAATAAACGGGCTAGTCCATCACCTCGATATTCGTGCCTGAGAGAGAATTGACTTTGGTACTTGTGTGTTGGAATACTGACTTGACAAGTGGGTTGATTCCTTACCAGTATTATTATGCTAGCATTATCTTTTTCTTCATTTCTATTTGTTGTCACTTTTACTTTGGCTATCTTCTATTTTTTTGTTCAAACCTGTTCTGAAAAATGATTTTGTTGAGCCGAGGGTCTATAGGAAACAACCTCTCTACCCCACAAAGGTAGGGTAAGGTATACGTACACCACACAACCCCAAACCCCACTTGTGGGATCACACTGGGTATGTTGTTGTTGTAGGATTCATATAGCTTACCTCAACTTGTCTGGGACCGAGGCGTAGTTGTTGTTGTTGTTGTATCCTTTTGACGTTTTGTGCAAGAGATAGTCGATTTTACACTTGTTTGTTATATCAGTGGGTACTCTTAGAAAGTTATTAAATTGAAGAATACATTTCTTGTCTTAGAAATTTTTTAATTCAAACTTCATAATTAATTACTTCAAAAATTTCCCAATATGTTTGATCTCATGTTTATTCATCATGAACTGTTATCTCTAAATGGAAATTTGATATGCTGATTAGCTTGAGGGATGAAAGGTCTTGTTCCTTTCCTCTTTGTTTGTAGGAATAACATATGCCAGTCCCTCTCTATAGATTAATTAATCCTCAATCTGGAAAAACCTGTTCTTTCCGAATATCCCAATTTAAGGCTAACGATTTCCTTCATCTCATTGCTTTCAATTTGTCACACCTAATATATGTTATGATGTTGTACAGAAATTAATATGTCTTCTAGGAAAAGGAGTTGTGACCTTAACGAAGACCGCATCAGTGGACTACCAGATGCCGTACTCATCCATATTCTCTCCTTATTGCCATCAAAGGATGCTGCCAACACAATCTTTATTAGCAGATTTCATAAACTCTGGCCATTCATCCACACACTCAATTTTGATCAATGCATGTTTCGAGGGCACTACTGTGCCTATTATTGTGGAGCTAGTCGTCCTGACTATGACGAAAGGTTCTTGAACTTCGTCCGCCATGTGCTTCTTCTTAATAAGAGCCTAACTATTCATAAGTTCTGCCTTAAGTTTCATTTTAGCTTATCTCACTCATTTCGGCAAAGAGCATCCGGCAGAACAGACCTATTGCAGTATGATCTCCTGAGGAGTGAGAAAAGGATGGCTAATGAAATTGGTACCTGGATCCAGTTCGCATTAAATAGGAATTTGAAGGTCCTTGACTTGTTTTTCCCTCAACATGGTACATTTGAGCCACAGGCTCTTTATGATCTGCCTAGTTGTGTTCTAAGCAGTCCTACGTTGGTTGAACTCAAGTTGACATATTGTAAGATAAATACAAAAAAGAAGAGTGAGATGAAGTCTCTAACAACATTATCTCTTAATAAAGTTATGTTAGTGGATCAATCAATGGATTATATTCTATCTGGTTGCCCAATGCTTGAGGAATTGACGTTGTGGTTTTGCTTATGGCCTTGGCTTTGCAATGGACGTAGAGGAGTGGTTCTGCCCAATCCGAATTTAAAGAAATTGGTACTTGGCATTATATGGTTTGGACCAAAGATACATGTCTCCTGTCCAACTCTCCTATCATTAGATATGTCTGGAACTGTGGATGTCCTGGATATTGCAAATGTAGGATCTATTGCTGAAGTATCTGTCAATCGTATAGTAAAATTTGGCTTCGATGTGGACAATGATTACCAAGAGATGAGAATATTCCTCCAAACAATTACTGGGGCCAAAAGTCTCAAGCTATGTTCCTGGTTTGCTCTGGTACGCACTTTTTCTCTTTCTTTGCAACTTCTCCAGGTATAGTTATGATTTCTGGCTCTATGGAGAGATAACCTTTAGGGCGATATACTAACTATAAACTGGACTATAGGGGTTATGGTGTTGGGTTGTCCTTAACGTCTTAGGCTCAGGCATCTGTCAATATTTCATATACATTGTGCAATCAGCATTTTAAGGTTTTTGTTACTTACCTTGTGTTAATCAGCACAAGTCCTTGTTCATTAAGCTCAATACAAAAATCTCTTATCTATTTAGTTTCTTTAACTTTTGTTTTATGTTTGTCTGCGTAGGTATTTTCTTCGTGGCAGTTGAAAAATCTACCATCTCCGACCTTCAGCTGCAAATTTCTTCATCTTCAATTGGATTTTGAGAAATGGCACCTACCAGGAATACTCAACTTGCTGAAGCACTGTCCTTGCTTGGAGAATCTTATCATCAAAATTACTTCTTATGATGAATCTACATCCCAAGTATGACAAAATTTAATTGTTTTATTGCTCTTGTTGTTAACTGTGTTCTTTGCAATGTTTGTTTGGAACCTATTATCATGGACACTAAAGATTGGCAACATTTTGGTGTCAGACACTGGTAGGACAGTACACTAACCAGAGTAGGTATAACTGGGATGTGTTGAACACTAACTGGGATATCATGTTTCCTAATTCTATTTTCTTTTCCAAAAGATTAAAACAATATTTAAGGTGGAAACTTAATTTTCAGAACTTGTATAGTTTTATATGTATTGTTTGACGGTAACTATAGATGTGTTCTCATCTTGTGTTACCCTAGCAGTTTGTATTTTTTAGTCCTATTCAGTGTCTATTATACTTGGGTTGGTACAACTCTTAATGGGAGATTTGCTCTTGTGCTTATTTTAGAACACACTTTCGTGGATTCACTTATATGAGTTTGATGCGGATGAATATTGGAATATGGTTGATACTCATGTCCAGTGCTTGACTCATCACCTCAAGACGGTGGAGGTAGCTGGTCTCGTAATGGAGAAACAGGTGATTCAGTTTCTGGAATATTTGCTCGGGCATTCCATGGTGTTAAAGAAAATGAAGATATTCGCAAAAAAGAAAATCTATGACCCAACTAGTCTTACTATTGAAGAGAGGCTATTGAATGCACCAAAAGCCTCTGCCTCTGCTGCAGTGTTCTTCTACTGAGGTGAACCCTTCAGACGTATTTGCGTAGATACTTGTAGTTTGAACAGTTTGTTTATGGGATCTCTTTTGCAATAAGCAGTTAGTTGTTATCGGTCTAAATAAGTTAAACTCGTGATAATAATGTGCACAATGAATTGCGCTGTGGACACAGTTTCCTGCATTTTCTGTCATAACTGTTGAAGGGCTTTCCTGTTGGATGTTATAATTTATTTTTTGTTGTGAAATTGCATTTACATGAGTTCCTAGAAGAGGAGAAAGCTAGATTGATGGGTTTTCTATTAGTTGTTCAGTTTCTACTAATTTAGCAATGAGAATTGAGAAGTGACTATCATTGGAGGATGCAAGATTGTCCTCAGGCCTATTTATTAGCTGTTAGGCTTTACTACCATCCAGTTTTTTTTTCTGTATTATTTTCAAGCACATGGTGTGTATAGCCAAAACTCCACAAAACTATTTGCCTGTTTAGCCAAGTTTTTTGGAAGCCAAAACTGTGTTTTTTTAAAGTGCTTATTTTAGAGAGTTGTGGTGTTTGACCAAACTCTTAGAGGAAAAGTAAGTGCTTTTGAGTAGCAGCAAAAGCTATTTTTCAGAAGTTGAAAATTTTAGCTTTTCTCCGGAAGCACTTTTAGTATTTTGGCCAAGCACAAATTCTACTCTAATCTTGGCAAGAGTGTTTTTCAAATTGATTTGTCAAACACAAACTAAGAGTACTTTTCCGAAAAGACTTCTGATGAAAAGTACTCAAAATAAGTAGATATTAAAAGTCTGGCCAAACGGACTATATATTAGATGACAATATTTGTAGCAATGTGTCTCTCCACCCCTTGTACCATACATTATCAACCAAACATTGATGAACTAGAGGAATATAAAAAATATAAAGTTTAATTTCATCTTTGTTAGATTGGAATATCAGTAGTGAATCACAAATTGTAGTTCTTCATCTATATTTGCATGTCATGCTTTGTTTTAAGTAACAACTTTGTGGTAAATAAGGGCTACTATTTGTTCTTCCCCTTGACAAGAATTTTGTTTCAATTTGCTGTTTTGGGCATTGCATCACTAGCCAATTTCGGGCCCTGTTTCATGTTTTTCATCAGTGTCACCTCTTGAAACTTTTTGGCATGATGAACACAGAGCCAGTGTCCTTGTCCTGGAAAGTTGAAGATGAAACGATGTCGCCCGTTGATCAACCTTAATTGATCTTAGCTCTTGCAACTCTTTCTTTAGCCTATTATTTTCATCATTCAGACTTTGGCACCATTTTTTCAAGAACTCACAGTCTACCTCTGTTTGCTTCAGTTTAGTCCTTTATAACACATAATAATTATAAAAAAAAAGAATTAAGAATGGTTATACAATAAAAGTGAAATGTGAAATAGAGATGGTAAATTAGATTTTAATTACCTTGCTCTTCTATTTTGAAACCAAACTTCTACTTGCCTTGGCTTGAGCTTTAGTTTTGCTGCAAGTTCTTGTTTTTGACCCTGCATTAGTTAAAGAAATTTTCAATCAATCTATATATAAGTCAGGTTATACTACGCGAATAGTGTAAAGTTTTTTTGGCCTGTAAGTGTATATAAGTTAAATCCGAAAAGCTATAAAACCATAAGATATTTAATGATACCATAGCAAGTGTGGTGTGCTGTTTGAAACTATCTTCAAGCAAGGTGGATTGTTCTATGGTAAGCCTCAATTTCTTTCTCATACCAATCTTCTTGCTCTCACGGTTAAATTTATGGTAATTTTTACAAGTTTTTGAGCTGGACCCATCAATCTTGTTGGTGTCATGACCACTAGAATGAAGAGGAACAATAGATAGATCTAGACATGTAACTTTCTTATCATCTTCTTGTTGGTTTTGTTTTGGTAATAAGTGATGATCACTTGTCGCAAGCCCAAGTGTGAGCCTGGTGTCACAAACTTCATTACCATCATTTCCCATAGAGAGAAAGGATAAGTCCGAGTGGCCTTTGTTAGGGAGTGTTTTACTTACGAGAATATAATGGTATAATTTGAGGGTTGTAGTGAAACTATTCCATTGAGTAGGACTTTTATATGGTATGTTTAGTTTCAAGAAAATGAATGAGATTTTGATTAATTGTGTATTAATTAATTATACAAGAGTCATTAAAGTTTGTTGGACTAGAGAGGAGTGAAATTAATAATTAAGTATTGAGTTAATGATAATTATGGCATGCGTTAAAAACATTTGACTCCTCTTAAGGAAACCAATAACTTACTTTGAACAAGACTTTTGTTTGACTTGCCCCTATTTCCAGAATAATTTTGTTACTCCCTCCGTCCAACAATATTTGTCCACTATTGATTTTGCACACTTTTTAAGAAATTATAAGTAGAAGTGTAATTTTATCATATCACCCTTTGAATATAATAAATACAATGTCTTGAAAAATGTAATAGGGAAATGACTATAATTAATGATAAGGATAAATTAGGAACTAAGTGTAAGATTATCTTTTGATTTCATAAATTGGACAAGTATTATTAGACATCTATTTTTTGTATAGTGGACAAGTAAAGATGGACGGATGGAGTATATTCAAAGGGCTTTTCCTATTGCAATTACATAGTCTTTAATTGCATATTGAAACTCTTAACATTGATGATTCTCATAAATTAATGAGATAGGATTGGTTCATATATTTACTAACGATAAGAATAGTTGATTTTTGTTTGTCCAGTATATTAAAAATAGATGTCTAATAATATTTGTCTAGTTTGGAAAATCAATGGATAATTTATCATTTTGTATCCATTTTACCCTTGTTATTACTAGCTCCATCCATTTTTAATTGTCACATTTTGCTTTACGAAAGTCAATTTGACTAAACTTCAAAGCTAAATTGAAGTAGATTAATTTAATATTTTAAATTTTAAATTTAAATAGTCGAAGACTTACGAAAAATGATATAAGTTGCAACCTTTCTCATATTAATATGATAAAAAAAATACATCTTAAAATATTGGTCAAAGTTCATGCAGTTTGACCTCGAGAAGCATTGGTCAAAGTTCATGCAGTTTGACCTCGAGAAGCGAAACAGTGACAAGTAAAAGTGGATGGATGAAATAAATACTATTTATTACCCGATGCATTGAAGTTATCATATTCAAAGGATGATGTATTAGATTATCCTCATTATTTATTATTTCTTAAGGCATGTGCCAAATTAATAGTGGACAAGTAAAAATGGACAGAGGGAGTAGATTAAAATAAGAACCCTATATAAGAGACTAGGAGTTTATACTCGCTCAGTCCCAAAATAATTATCACGTTTCACTTTTTTAGAATCAAAATATACGAACTTTAACAAATATTTTCAGTTTTTTTTTTTTAGATTTTTATAGATCATTATTGTATGTTATATTAAGTCTGAACCTTTCGAGCTTACTACTTGAAAAATGCAAAGAATTTTGGATATTATAAAGTTGATCTTGGTGAAGGTTATGCCTCTGAAGCCAAGATATTTATTTATCCGTTTTATCACATATTTGCTCCTTTCCCTTCATATTTTGTTCAAAAATCTATATATATAGATTTGAAATTGACAAAGTGACAACACATCTCTTTGACAAAAAATTATATTTTTCTTTTTAAAAAAAAGAAAGTTGCCTCTTTTCTAGAAATAAATCAGCTCAATAATTTCTTCGACCCCTAGTTAGCCTTTTTTATTACACTCTTTAAGCTACTAAAGTTTAAAACTGATAAAAAGGAAGAGAACGATTTATTATTTTTCTTTGCCTTATAATTAATGTATGTTATAATGTATATTAACCTAGTGATGAATTTACAATAGTCATGCATTTTTCTTCTACACCTATGCACATAGTGTCAACTTGTAAATTTGATATCTTTTTGTATTTCATGATTAAGAAGTTTTGATATAAATTTGTTCATAATTGCATAATTTATACGTTTGTTGTAATGCAAGTAAAGATTTACAAGAAAAAAGAAGAAAGAAAATGACATCTAATTTGGGACAAACATATGTTTAATTATACATTGGTATATGTCAAAAACGTTATATTTGTTGTTTTTCGCGATAAAGCTTTTGGCTATAATATTCTTCATTAGATGACAATCACGAGTAGGAATTCGTATTTGATTTAGGAGGACTATTTTTATAAGAGGTGCAACGAATTTACAAGTGGATAGTTTATTTCTATTTTCGATTGAAATATATACACAAAAAATAATGCTCCTTTTGATCCACTTTTATAATTTGATTTGAAATATGAGGATCAAACCTTTTAATTTTTTACGTGGATTCGAACAAAATATCTTTAATTTCTTTAAAATAAAATTTATATACTTATAAACTATATAAAAAGTACTATAAACTATGATAAAAAGTACTTTTTCCTCTCATGATCTTAAAAATAAATATTACTTTCAACGCAATGTGGTGTCATGTTGGCATGAGATACATTTTTGAAAAATATATAGTAATTTAATAGGGATGTACAAAATCGAACCGCAAATCGAATCAAACCGCAAAAAAAAACTCGACTAGTGGTTTGGTATTGAAAAAAAAAATGACTATAATTGGTTTGGTTTGATTTTAACTAAAAAAAGTCAAACCGAACCGAACCAACCCGATATTATATATATACTATTTTTAAAACTATTTTATACATAAAAATATTTTTTGTGATGTAATTTATAAATATTTTTTCAACTTTTTCATAGTTTTTATCTTTCAACATATTATTTCAAGTTTAAACTTAGAATTTTAAATGGTCCAATAAGTCTTTTTACAACTCATAGATATTGGTAACTCAAATAAAGCCCAAATCAATACGAATGTTAACAAAAGATTATTCAATCCAACACTAGGAATGACAATCATGTTAGATATTTATTCTTTAATTTTACATAAATACATAAACTAATTTATTTTTCTATTTAATATTTAGTCATGTAGTTAATACTTATTAGATAATACTTTTTAATTATGATTATTTTTATTATGACTTATTAATATGCAATATTTATTCTATGCGATTTCATTATTTTTTGGTTGAATATTTTATTGTCATCACTCACTTCATAAATTTCAAATAAAATGAATATATTTTGTGTTATTTTTTTAAGAAATACCTTAGATAGTTGTATTTTGCTCGGGCTAAAGAAATATTTGAAGCACAAGTTAATTATATGTTTGTATGAAGACTTTACCGAAAAAAATCCGAAAAAACCCGAGGAAACCGAAAAAATTCGAAAAAACCCGAGGATGGAAAACCCGACTTTTATTGGTTTGGTTTGGTTTGCTTTGCTTTATAAATTTAAAAAAATGACACTAATGATTTGGTTTGGTATTTAAAAAATCCGAACCAACCCGATCCATGTACACCCTACTAATATGTGTTCTTCGGTAATGCTGAGAAATGTTTTAGTTTTGTATTATCCCTTCCTTTTAAATTTTAAATTAGGAAGAATTATGAAATTATTAAAATTAAAACTCAGTGTGAAAAGAAAAAAGACAAGTACTTACGTATATATATAAAGTAGTACACAATAAAATGTGTTAAAAGTTTATTACTCATCCACACATAAAAAGCTCAATTTTATTTAAATTGTAAAAGACTAACAATTGTTAAATGATAACAAATTAGAGAAAAATATAAATTTAAATGTTCATAAATAATAATAAAGAAGACTAAAACTTGAATCTAGATTACTTAAATTTGATGACTAACTTTTTAATATTCATATATTAAAAAAAAAAAATTAGTTCCTTTCTTAACGCGCACGGTCAATTTCACTAGTAATCTTATAAACGAGTATGTCCATTAACAAAACTAACAAAATTACAGTACTTTACCACGAGAATTCCAAATGTGCTCAGTATTCTTTTCCGATATGAGGTCATGATAAAGTTGTTTTCATGTGATCATGAGGTCACGGGTTCAAGCCTTGGAAACAGACTCTTGCGGAAATACAACGAGCAATAGACCCTTGTGGTCGGCCCTTCCTCAAACTGCATAGTTTCACACTCCACAGTACACATGAAACAAGTCAAAAGCATGCGTTCGATCGGTAGACTACTAGAATTCCCAATACATTTATGTGACAAAGCCCAGAGAGCTTCTCTGTCCACAAGTCCTTCTCTGCAAGTGGATTATCAATAGCTAGTTGGGCAGCACTGTGCACTGAAGTTCCCGCTATGCACAGGGTCCGGCTCTATTGTATGCAGTCTTACCTTATATTTTTGCAAAAGGCTATTTCCAAGGCTTGAACTTGTGACCTCCTGGTCACATGACAACAACTTTTACCAATCCCTCTGAGACTCCCCTTCTATCAATAACTAGTTGGTCCACTTCAAACCTCAGAGTCAATACTCTGCAAATTAAGAATCACAAATTATTAGTATATGATTGAACAGATCAAAGATGTGGACCACTCTCTTTTGGACTATGTGATTCTACTTTTCAAACTCTTTAAATAAGATTGAGACATATAGCCTAAACTTTCAAGAAGCCAAAAGTGCATATTTTAGGGAGTTTGAGGTGTTTGTCCAAACTTTTAGGAAATAAAAAAGTGTTTTAAGTTGTAGCAGAAGTTGTTTTTTAGTAGCCGAAAAAAATAATTTTTCCCGAAAAAAACACTTTTGGAACATTGGCTAAGCACAAATTACCGCTCCAATATTGGCTAAACAGGCTGTTATTTTCAGTCCTTTAGTACTGTTAGTTTAACCACGTAAAAGGCAGTCTATCCACTAGGTTATTATCTTCCTTTGTTGAATCCTTGAAAAATAGTCCTATATAAAGTCAGTGTTTTCTTTCACAACATTCACAACCATATACATTTTCTACAATAGTCAAGTATGATTTGCAGAGTGCTCATTCATGTTGCCTTGTTTTTCTGCTTGTTATTATCAGATTACAATAATGCAGAAACAGACACATTAAAACAAGGTGGTCTAGTTAGAGACTGGGAGAATCTAACTTCTGCTAAAGGCATTTTCAAATTAGGCTTTTTTACCTTGTCATCATCTACTTATCCAACTATGTCAACAAATCACTACTTGGGTATTTTCTATGTACAAGTGCCTAACAATCCTGTCTGGGTTGCCAATCACGATGTTCCTGTTCTTGATTCATCTGGTGCAGTTAAAGTCGATACTGATGGGAGATTGAAGATCAGTCATGTTGGAGGAACGATTACCATATCAAATAATCCCACGGCCAGCAGGAACATTAATGTGAGTGCTACACTGTTGGATTCCGGAAACTTAGTCCTCCGAGAATCATATGCAAATGGAAGTAGTTTTGGACAAGTTCTGTGGCAGAGTTTTGATTATCCAACAAATAGTCTCATACCAGGAATGAAACTAGGGGTGAATTTGAAGACAGGACACCGTTGGACACTCACGTCTTGGTTGAGTGACATAGTCCCTAGTTCAGGGGCATTTGAGCTTGGTATAGACCCGAATGGTGCCAACAACTTGGTTATTTCGCGAAGAGGAGAGGTGTACTGGAAAAGTGGGGAATGGAAAAACGGAACCTTTGAAAATACACCGGATATATCTCAAACAAACTATGAATTCGGATTTAGGTTTGTGTCTAATGAGAAAGAGAAGTACTTTTCTTACTATGTGAAACATGACATTAACAACGCAAGGTGGGAGCTGGATCTTTTGGGACAAATCATGCAATTCTATTGTATTTCAAACACTAGTATGAGCAGTTGGAATTGGAGATATGCGGCTGAATGTCTGCCAAATGTGGCGTATAATGATGCAGTGTGCTTGAAGGAAAAGCCAGTTGTTTGTAGGAAGAGTTCTGATGTGTTTGTAAAGACGAGGGGTTATTTTACAGATGGTCAAATGAGTTACGAGGGATCATCTAATTTGGCTCTCAGTGATTGTCATGCCATTTGCTGGAAGAATTGCTCCTGCACAGCCTACACATCATCTACTACTGATGGCACTGGCTGCATCCTTTGGACAAATACCTCTAAATTCACCCTAGATGTGAATAATGAGCTCAACACATATGTTCTTAATCATAATTTATACTAAGGTATTATAACTGTTAGCAAGCTCAAGCGTCTTCAACACTTTGCCATGTGTGCAAGTTAGTATTCAAAATCATGAAATATATAGCCTCTTGATGTTATGATCAGAAATAATAGTATCAACTGTTAATTATATGTATGTACATCCGGTGATATTTATGTTGTAACACAGTTTCATCAAGAAATAATGGACTGTAATTTATGTTAACTAAATGCAACTTGGTGGTATCCTGTGTTCAAAACAGTAAAGCAGAAAATCGAAGTAAACTAGAAAACGGAAAAACAAAAACTTTAACTAAAATATACGAGTCCACAGAATTCACTATGTGTCTTTAAGAATTTAATCCCCTCATTGTACCCGAGGTTATGAATTACTTCCTCTCAGGATAAAACGGATATATATACATGTTGCTGGAGTAGCGGTACCTCAAACACCAACGGCTTTTTCGAATGCAAAAACGGTGACAAATCATACATGACTCTATATTTGTTTGTTTAGAAAATATGCAGAAGAAGTTCAGAAATTGGATATCAAAAACTGAAGCTAGTTCTCTGAATTTATAGCTAACGAAAAGGTAGTATGAAAAGGTGTTTATTGTGACTTATTCGAAAAGTCACAACATATAGGAAGAGTCACAAACAATAGGAAAAGTCACAACTCATCAGAAAGGTCACAACCCATCAAAAAGGTCACGATCCATTCAATATGGAAAAGAGCATCCTCAAAATGCAACCATTCTAAAAAACACTTATTCATTTTCATTCACGCCTCTTAAAAACCCTACACCACTATCTTTTCTTATTAAAACAAAGATTATTGTTTTAAGTAAATAAACAACAAGGTCGTTGTAGTATAGTGGTAAGTATTCCCGCCTGTCACGCGGGTGACCCGGGTTCGATCCCCGGCAACGGCGTTTATTTTGCAGTTTTTTTTGTGTGTTTGTGTGTTTGTGTTTCTTTGTTATTGGTTGTTTCAATTTTGTGGGGGATTTTTTTTCTTTTTTTTCTTTTTTTCTTCCTTCAATTTTGTGGGGGATTAACTTTGAAGAAATATTTGAAGTTTGCTTTATCTAGAACACAAGTTACTACCATTACTTACTTACCCTCTGGTTAAGTGATGTAACTATGATTATATTAGGCTAATTAATTTAACATTTTATACAAATTTCAAAAGGATTATTTATTTATTGGTGTTATGTGAATAAACATACGTTGTAAAATTAGTTATTGTCCTCACCAAAATAGAAAGCTTAAAATTCTTTTATACCCTACTAGTATATGTAGTCGCGCAATGCGTGGATAAAAGTATTATTTCTAAATCATTTCAAATTACAATATCTTATTCGAACATATTAAATCATATTATTTTTTAAAAGAAAATTATAATCATATTGTTCACTCAATGAAATGTAACACCCCCACCCACCCACATGGACACACCCCAATACTATCACAACCCCATAATCAAATCTGTATGAATAAACCTAATCATATAATTATCAAAAAAAATTATATTATTATTAGCTTATCACTTGGTTTAATATAATTTGTAATTTTTTTATATATATTTTTTATATTTTTATTAGCTTATTCATTAATTAGTATTCTTACATTAACTTTTTAATGGTAAAAACTTACTCATATCAGATGTTTACACCAAATTAATGTAACTTTAAATTATAATTCAAATTTTATTTAAATTTAAATTCAAATATTATCCTTATCACATCAAACTTAGTATATTTTTGAATTGTAGTGAATTCTCATTTTAGATAGCCATTGTTTCTAGGTCTCTATTGTATTCAACATATTTCATCCTTATCGCATTTTAACTAAACAATTATAAATAAGTTTAAAAAATACTTATCTTAAGCCACATTCAAATTTGAGAAAAAAAAATGCAAATAAATCTCATATTTCTGTTAAACATACTATCCATTTTGTGTAAGCCGTATTCAAATTTAAACACGTGTTAATTTCTCAAATAAAAGGTCTCCATACAGTTATAGAAAACTTATTGAAGAAATTTTATTTTTAACATTCAAATATATCTTCCCTCTATTAAAGATACTCTCCATTTTTAAAAGCTTAATATTTCAGTTTAAATTTTTTATTATAATATTTATTAATTTTGTCCTGAAATTACCAAGTGACTTCTCAATAACGTGTCACTTGACTTAATTACATTCAAAGTTTTCTCTTTTATTATATATATAGAAGATTAGGCTCCTATAGTTCAGTGATGAAGGAGGGAAGTAACAATAAGATTATCTTTATGTGATTTATAAGTTAAGAATTTTTGAGTGAAATCGGTCATTAATATTTGCATTTTAAATAAATTGTTTATATCACACTCCCTTATAGGTGCATTCCTTTTTGAACCTTGCATGAATGCAACATGGTAGTCGATCGGATTACCTTTTCTTTTTGTTAGGTCATTTGAAAGAAAATTACAATAAAATATAAGATGTATTTATCGTGTAAAAAAAATTAAAGCTCTCGTTTGGCCATGGATTTTGAAATTTGATTTTTTGAAGTTGTGATTTTGAAACTTAAAGTTGTGTTTAAACATGCATTTTACTTGGGAAAAAATTAAACTTTTGTGAGTGAAAGTGAAATTTCTCTCAAAAATTAATCTGGACCAGTTTTTGAAACTTTAAAAAATCTTTTGAAGACAATTTTCCAAACGACGGAATGCAACGATAAGATTATCTTCGTCTAATATATAAGACAAGAGTTTTCATCGTGAAAGTAGTTATTAATATTTGTATTAGAGCTATTTATATCACACACTTCCTTGTGGGTGCAGCCCGTTTCTTAACTCTGCATAAATGTGAAACGCTTAGGGCATAGAATTACCTTTTTTTTGTTAGGTCATTTGAAAGAAAATTACAATAAAACATTAGATATATTTATAGTGTAAAAATAATTTTAGCTCTCGTTTGGCCATAAATTTTGAAATTGAAACTTGAAAATTTGAGTTTTTGAAGTTGTGTTTGGACATGCATTTATTTGGAAAAAATTTAAAATTTTGTGAGTGAAAGTGAAATTTCTCCCAAAAATTGATTTGGACCCATTTTTGACACTTTGAAAATCTTTTGAAGACAGATTTTGAAAATCTAATCTAAAATTTATGATCAATCAGATATTTGAAGATAATTTTTTAAACTTTGATCCAAAATATATGGTCAAACACTAGCTTAATTACATTATAGTATAACACAAGTTAAATCCCAAACTTAAAAGCTACCAATTGGCACAATTAGGCACATCTCCAAGTTTATGCTAATACCAAGAATGCCGGCTAAGCTAAACAAACAAAACTAATCCTCAAACAAAACTCCTTTTTTGATTAAAATTAATCCTTAATTTCTCCTAACCCCCAAACATAATCCTTCTTGATGTCATTTGTTTTCTAACGTCTCTATCTCTATCCAAGTCCATCAACATTCAAAATTTTACATCCACATTTAAAAACCCAAAACTACCCTTCCCCTTCTCACCAAAATCTCCCCATATAAAGCCCTTTTTCGTAACTTCACACACCCATTCACCAGAAACCCTGTATTCATGCCGGCTTAGCATCCATTTTACCGCCACATTTTAAGTGTTTGTTTTTTAGCCTCATACATTTTCTGTAACAAACCAAAAAAAAATCTATCTTTTTCCCCTTTGAGATTATTGTTTGTTTGATTGTTAACAACAAGAATAATATATCAGTATAGTGTACACAGACGTTATCTCTACCTTGTTGTTAATATGAAGGAAAACGACTGTGAAAACATGGTTTTGGATCAATCATTGAAGCCAAAAAAGCCAAAATCTAGAGAAGTAAGTTCAAGATATCTTTCTCCAACTTCAAATTCCTCAATTCTTGATAACGAAAATCAGTCTCCACAAAACGTAGTACCAAAACCAAGATTATCTACTGATTATAAGAAGCATAAAAGTCTCGAGAATTCGGGATTAATGGGTAAACTTTGGCCATCTTCTAGTTCTTCGAGTTCAATGATGGATACTCTTGCTAATCACTTAGGAAATGAGAGGCTAAAAGACCTTGAAGAGCGAAAAAATTGCGAAAATCCCAACTCTCATCCCATGTTTCTGAGTAAGCAAAAGAGCTGCACGGAGTTTAGTAGGTTCGAGAATGCAAAAGAAGGGATGAAAGAAAAACGAAGATCATTTTTTGGTGGATCGATGAGGTACACTGGAAAAATCAAATTTCCGGGGAGATTTTCGACTAATTCATCAAAGTCAAATTTATCGGAAGATACTAGTGATCAGATTGCCCCTAGAATATTTTCTGTTGACGCGAATTCCCTTGGAAGAAGATGTAATTCTGCAAGAATTAGATCAGATATTTTATCAGATATAGCAAATGAATCGGAATCCGAATACAGTGACATTTGTTCAAACAACAGTTTTGATTCCCCTGTTTTTGGGAGAAATATTGTAGCACCATCATATATGGCACCAACAGTGAGTTCACGAAAAGCTGGTATCGAAGTCCCTTCGAAGTATATGCAAGATTCGTTATCAAAATCGCGAAGATGGAATGCAGATTCCAGCGTTCAGAAGCCAGATTCTCCGAAATTAGGACTCAAATTCAAGAATCCAATTCAAAGGGCTACTACTTCACTTAACACTAAAACTTCTAAATGGTCTTTGTCTCCTGGAAGGCCAAATTCTCCTCCTGTATTGATGGAAAACAAAGGGATTTTTACGTCGAATATGAAGCCTCCCACGAGTCCTTCCAAGGGGAAAAAAGTTGGGAATTTCCTTAGCATGGGGCTTGAATTGCTCAAAGGTAAGAAATTTTCTTCTGGTGCAGCATCTCCTCTTAGGCCAGGCATGACGGAGAGCGTTCATCATCTAAGGATACTTCATAATAGAGTGTTGCAGTGGAGATATGTAAATGCCAGAGCTGATTCAGTCCATCACAATATCACTAAACAAGCTGAGGTCAGTGGCGAAACCAAGAAATTTACTATTACGGGTGTTCAAGATTTAATATATACACAGTATTTGTGGTTCTTTTGCTTCATAAGAATTTCTTACTAGTTGTCAACTCATTATGTGGCTTAAAAGCTAATGACTTGTTTTGTTTTCTTTACTTTATTACAATTGAAATTTATTAGCTGCATTATATTAATCTTTTTCCTTAGTGTAAAATTTTGTGCGAGTACTAGGCCTTGGTCCCAAAATCAACTGATGTGTTTATTTGATTTTCTCAGGCAAACTTAGTATATGCTTTGGATGGTCTAACAAAATTGAGACAATCTGTGGTACAAAAGAAGCTGCAGCTACAGAGGCAAAAACTGGAGACGAAATTGAGTTTTGTTCTTCATTCTCAAGTAAGAACTAATTTACCCCTAATGAATATCGGTAAGACAGTAACAAAATCAATTAAAGATATGATTTTTTTCGCCATGTATTGTGCAGATATTGTTACTAGAAGCCTGGGGTTCTATGGAAAGGCAACATTCTTCAGCAGTGTCAAAATCCCTTGATTGTTTACAGTTTGCAGTCTGTAGGATTCCTCTCATTGAAGGAGCTACGGTAAGTCCAGTGGCAGAACCAAAAAATGTCGTTAAAGGATGTTCAAAATTTGATATATATGACTAAAAAGTAATTTTTCATCTGTATACACTAATTTTTTGTATTTCTAGTATAATTTTCGGATGGAGGGTGTTCAACTAACCACCCTTTACGTTATGTGGCTATGTATACGCCATAGAGCATTTCACTGACAAGATTAAGCCTGTAGGTGGAACCACAATCGGCTATTATTGCTCTTCAACATGCATCAGATGTATCTTCATCGATCAAGTTGATATTATCCAATTTATCATCAGGAGTAAGATTTCGTTTTTTTTAGATTCTTGCATTGCTTATTTTGTCTCAGATTTGATCTATATACGCTGACATATAAAAGTTGTAGTTTAACTTATATCGTCAGTGTATAAAAGTTAAGTAGAAACTAAGTTCTACGTGAATTTTCGATTAGGCTGAAAAAACTGCAGAAGTAATTAAGGAAATGGCAGAGGTAGTTGTACAAGAGAAGTTGCTGTTAGAAGAATGCTTGGAGCTTTTCACGAACATTTCTACACTAGAGGTAGTTCATTGTTTGCATTATACAAAGTTTGTTACTTTATTCATATAATATACTTGATAAGATTAGGCATTTGAGTCCTCTTTGTAAAATTTCTCGTGTTTTGTATTGGCAGAGTCAAGAAAGGAATTTAATATGCAGCATTATTCAATTAAGACTGCAAGAAGAACAGTACTGTAAAAAAGAGAAGGAAATGGTATCTGCTTAGTCATGATCTCAGCAGACAAATGCTCGAGGATTTACCGTCAGAGGCAGAGTCAGGATTTCAATTTTATGGGTGCTGAATTTCAGAACGACGAGGTTCAAATGTTAATAACTGGATTCTAAATTTAATATTTGTATATATATAGTGAAATTTTTAATATAAACGTATTCAATTTTTATTTTCTGGAGGCAGAAACAAGAGTTGCATTATTTTGTTGATTTTTCCACTATATGTATATTAATGACGTACACAAATTTAGTGCAAGCGTGAAGATAGTGGCACATAACCAGCTTCAATTTTACTTTTCTTGGTTTTCCATCGGGTGTTAGCCTGTTAGGTACTCATATTAGGACCTCGATTAATCTGAATTCGCGCCGTGTAAAACCCATTTAAGGAGAAAGTGTTCTCGAACGAGATTTTTGCCAGACCTCTGATTGACGATGAAGAGATTGTATCCGTCTCATCACAATCTTTGTTGGTAGCTAACTTCAATTATAGCTTGGTAAACTGATCTTGCCTTCCGCTCTTTTTTTCCCTTCCTTATAAGCATTTCTTTTTTTACTCCTTTTTCTGTTAAAGATAGCAAAATAACGTTGTTTTGTCCCTAAGTTTTTCTTAAAACAACTTGAAAACGAATTATCAGAATTGGATTACTAGGTATGTTAAGTAGTTTAATTATTCAAACAGTTTCGCCCTCTGAAACAAGAAGTTCTTTTTAGGGAGGGATAATATCAATCACTTGACGGTCCTCCGATGCATCCGGTATGATTATCTCGTATTCCCTTCTTTTTTTGGTATGATTTTGCTTACTGTATCTGCTGTTGTATATCACTATAAACTACTATATTGTTACTTTTGCTGCTCGGTGCATAAATAATTCATGAATATATACCCTATTTATTATAAATGTTACAATTTGTTGAGGTCGTAACTTGTTTATTTAATACCACACACCTCTGGTTTATCTTTTTCCGTTACAAAAAAAAAAAAAAATAGTAAATGTGATTAAAATAAAATAATAGAATGAGCCTCAAAACCACCAGAATTGTGTCTTAATTTTAAGTTTATTTACAATAAAGGAAAAAAAAAACTCATCAAATAGCATAAAAAAATTTCTATTTGTCAAGTCGGTTTAATCTTTATTATATGTACTAGATTCATTTTTAATATAATTTTCTGTGTATATATGGTAATATTTTTTCAATGAAATTGGTTCATTTGAGTCCACATGTATGAAGCAAAGTCTCAAATTGATGTGCATGTAACATAATTTCTTCTATGCTATATACTACAAAGACCAAATATTAAATAAGAAAAATGTGAAAAAAGTTGATTATATACGTCTTTTTGAAAACCACGGTATTAATTTCATTTTATACGGTCAATAATAAAATTAAAAAATGTGAAAAAAAGATTCCGACCTACCGGATTCGAACCAGTGACCTAAGGATTAGCTGATAGGCTTTGCCCACTACAGTCCTCCGCTCTACCAACTGAGCTAAGGTCGGTTGCTGACACTAAGCTGCTTCTAAAATTATCACTACTTTCGAAAACACTTTTTGCTATTTTCCCTCAACACCTCTTGATTATACAAGTAATGATAAATATACCTTGTTTTGAATTATTATTTTTAATTTCACTCTTTTCATATATGCGGCATAATTAAAATATAAATGTATATTATAAAAGATGGGGTAAATTGTTAATTCTGATATCGTCAAGCTGTTCATGTTATTCCATTTAGAGTATGGACTCTGTTATGTGAATTGAATTTGTTATGTATTCGTTTAGATAGTCAGCGAATCTTAATAATATATGTATAGTCTCTTACAACTTCATTACCCAATATAACTAGATTATATTTTATCAATTATATACAATATTTATCTTTGTGAAATTTTTCTATGTGAACTTTAATTAACATGTTGTTAGAGGGATTTGAATCCTCTCCAATACCCCTTCTCTCCATTTTCTCAAGTGCATTTGTCGATGAGTGACACTTGCCATATTTAAAATTTAAAGATCTAGATTAAATTAATTTAACAAGCCTCTTCACCATAATTATACAAATAAATTAGGAAAAAACTCACCAACTTTGGTAAAAATAAATCTCATCTTCCACTAATTTTAACTCCTCATTAATATCATTATTTTCATGATATATGTTTTACATCCCCATTAATTTTATATTGGTCTAAATTTAATTAAGAATACTCTCGTTTTTTTTTTTATTATTTGAGCAAATAAAACAGAAAATAAAGGTTTAATGAGATAACACATGTGGTAAAGAAACAGTAAAATAATTAAGAAAAAAAAAGACTATCTTTATTTTTCAATAGAAAATATTCTAAAACATTTTACAAATACTACTATACAATATCTTCTTTCCTCTCCATTTTTTTTTAATTTCTGATATAATTATTTTATTAAGTAATGATCATTTTTCTCAACGAAAGTTAGATTTTAAAGAAAATATAACGTTATATGTTAAAGTAATTCAGAAAGTATAACAATTAAAGTGATGATATTAATGAGGAGTCAAAATTTATGGAAGATTGAGATTTTATTATCAAAGTTGGTGGATTTTTTTCCTCAACTTATTCTTTAACTATGATTAAGAAGTTTGTTAAATTAATTTAGTCTTGATCCTTAGATTTTAAATATGACAAGTGTCACTCGTCTAAATATGCACTTGAGGAAATGGAGAGAAGGGGTAATGGAGAGGAGTCAAATCCGTTGTTAGAGTATGAATATTAGTTACCATAATTTTTTTTTATAATATAAAAAGATGACAACTACGTATAACACTTGTACATTGCAGTTGTTAAAGTGAAAAAGGAAAAGGAAAAAAAGAAATTTGGTCGATAAATCCATTTTACCCACCGCATGTCTGCAGCTTCCATTTGAGACATTCTGGTTTGTGAAAACTGAAAAGTTACACTGCAAAATGGCAACTTCATTGGCAGCGATGACGGCGCGTCGAGCCACAACCTTCACGCGCTTCCCCTTCTCAAGCTCTACGTCTCTCAGTCAGCGCCGCGGCCTTGCCGGAGCTGCTGGTACTAAATCTCTCATATCTTCTTTTGTTCCCAAACTTTTAGATCTATTCAATCATTTCTCTTATAGATGCTGATTCCTGAATATCATAGTACCATCACTTTGTGTACGTGTGATGGCCACTGACGGTATTTGGAAAATTAATGTATTTCAGATCATCACGGGCCAGCTAAGGTCAATTGCTGGCAAGACCCTATGAGTCCCTCAAAATGGAAAGAGGAGCATGTGAGTTCTCTAATTATTAGTAGATGTTTTACTTATACATTTTGTTTCAACTTTTTATGTTACTCTGTATGTCTTACTTTTCTTTTTAGTCCGTTTCAAAAAGAAGTCTCTTTCCTTTTTTGGCAACTATTTAATGCTAACTTTCGTCATACATGACATGTTTAAGTACAAAAGATTAATGAATATTTTGGTACATTCTACATTTCTTTAATTAAGACCACAAGATTCAAAAGTCTTTGTCAAAACCAGGCAAACAAATTGAAATGGAGGGAATAATATATTTGGAGCTTCGAAAAACTAATGATTGTGCAAGTTGGTGTTTGTAACATGGATAGTGATTGGTTTGAATATAGAATTATAAATGCAAAGGTTGAAATGTTTGCCTGTATTCCTATTTCCTTTGCTTCCATGCCTATGATGTCTAAGTACTTTTGTTAGTTGATGAATTGATTTATTGAGATCTTAAATTCCACTTTACCAAGGGAAGAGAGTGTGTCTCATATATTGAGACACACAAAACTGTCCTTTCCAACTTAATGTCTTTTTTCCGCCTAAATAGATAGACCGGCGCTAACACTAACATAAAACTAATTGTCTGTTGTGAACTGGAAAAAGCAAATGCGTATTGATGGGAGGAGCCTAGCAACTTCAATAATCCTAGGGGGGAGTCTATTTAGGTCTCTGCTGTTGATAACCTATCTATTATGTGCATTTTTAGTTTTCATTTTCTTGAAGCTCAGAACCTTCTCGTTCTCAATTTTATGGAGTAGTAGATTGAATAACTTTAATAGGAAGCAGAAAACAATATGATAATAATAGACCAGCACTAACACTAACATAATAATAACATTTTTGTTTTCTTACTTCTTTTTCTTCTTCTACCAAAGACAGGTGTAAGTATATTTCAAACCTATCACACTAGCTTAATATTTGAAAGCCTGACTATATTTATAATTATGTAAGTAATGCAAGTACAGTACAATGTTTAATTAGGCAATATAGGCAGAGAATAATGCTATGATTAGAATTCATGAAACTCCTCATAAAGAGAAAATGTTGACACACCAAAGATTGACTTTGGATTTACGTCAAATGTCTTGATATAGTCACCATATAGACCTTCTGGAAAACTTCCTGAAACCCCCCCCCCCCCCCCCCCCCCCCCCCGGTAACAATGATGAAAAGTGCAGAATATGTCAATGAGTTTGCAGACCTTTATTAAGGGAAAGTTTCATAGAACCTTAAACACACTTAATATTTATGTGCCAACAAATTGGTTTTCTTAGTAGAGATGAAGAAAAAATATAAATCTAGTCTAGAAGATATAGAGTACTCTTAGCTGACTGTGACAATTGCAATTCTTGGAGTCGGTTGTCTCTTTTACACTCAATATGTCATTGTCTCTTTCACATTCAATATGTCATTGTCTCTTTCACATTCAATATGTCATTGTCTCTTTCACATTCAATATGTCATTGTCTCTTTCACATTCAATTGTCATGCTTTCGAGGTGTTTGATATAAGTTGCAATGTCAAATTTATGTGATCTGAAACTATGCAGTTTGTGATTGTATCTTTGTCTGGATGGGGCTTGCTTTTCTACGGTGGATACAAGTTATTCACTGGAGGCAAGAAGAACAAAGAAGAGGTACTTGCATGTTCCTTACAAACCCTGAACATTTGCTATACTTTTACTTTTCACAACTAGTCCAACTTCCAAGAATTGGAGAGAATCAAATCTTCTGCAAGAATAACGTGGCTTCCTAATCAAGCACTTCACACTGACCTGTTCAATTTGCAAATGGTAGATCTTTGTAAGCCCAGTCCAGTAAAATCTGATTAAAGAATAGATGAAGTCATAGACTATAGTAGCTTACTTTCCTATATTTGCGTGGAGCTATAATATTTGACAGGCATTACTGAAGACCAAATATGAAAATCTCATCCTGTCGGACGGTATGATAACAATTCAAGATTTATTTAACCATTAGAACTGTGCATCTAGTGGTTGAGCAAAACAGGATCCTGCATTTCTTGTTTAATGCTTCCTGAAAGCAGTGACCTTAGATTTTTTTTTTCCTGATGACGGTGGTGTCCTGGCCAGCATTCATATTATTGTCATTCTTTATCTAATTTTGTTTCGTTCAACTTTCATATCAGTTCTCAGAAAGTAAAAGAAGATCTTGTTTGACATTGATTCTCTTCTAACACAGTGCTTCTTAAGGAATGACTTTTAACTGATGTATCAAAAAAAAGGAATGTCTTTCAGTTGAATGACTATTCTAGTTTGAATGTCATTTCATTACCTGAATGAAACAGAACGGACATCAGGTTCAATGGCTTCTTGAAACTAGTAAGAGGCTTTCAGTGAACCAGTAGAAAAAAAGATTAAGGGCTGTTTAGGAACAACTATTAGACTTGAAACTTATGCTTGATTAGTTTTAGAAAACAATTCCCCAAAGGCAGTATTTCTATAAATTACTGAATACGTGCCTTCCATTGTTCATGATAAAAAGTTGAACAGAAAATTAAGAAAATCGGAAATGGACATGTCTTACTAATGGTTTTCCCTATAAGTGATCAATCTTTTACCAGTTCTTATGAGTGTTCACTAACATCGAATGTAATTGAGTCAATTTTCATGCAACTATTCTGGGCATCAAAGTTCTTTATGGGTCATAGTGGAAGAGAAAAAGCCCCACCCTGAGCAATATTAGATGAAAAGGACCAAAGAATGAGAGCCAGAAGCCCAGAACTATTTGTGAGCTTCCAATCTCCCATTTCTTTCAAAGTTATTCATTCCAAGTGTGGTTGACGGAAAAGTGAGAAAGATAGGGAGGTTGCAGTTTGGAGAGAAACATGAAAGTGAATGAAGTTCAAATTATTATGCTTATTCAAGCAATTAGCTAAAATACTCCTGCTATAGATAGTGTAGCCTATACAAGTATCACTTTTTGATTTTGCTCAGACCCTATTATTGAGTTTCCAAGAGCATTTGCTTTGATCAAATTGTTGAGAATAATTCCTGAAAAAGTGTGAGATGCCACTAGGGACGACTTGACTGAACTGGGATTTTGCTGGTTAGCACTCGGAAAGAGATTAGAAGATGTGATTGTAAAGGCTATCTTCTGAAATTGCATTCTTACTTCTGGTTGATGGATATACCAAATTAACTGGAGAAAAATTGAGTCTTGGAACAATGTTTTTATCCTAGTTGAATTCTTATTCTGGATTTGTACTTGCAAGCTAAGATATTACGGAAATCACAAATTTATCATACATACTTGGGTAATTGCAAGAGTTACAATTTTCTTGCTGGTACCTCTGTCATATTTTATGTCACACCATTATATTGAAGCGTATAATGTCACACAATTGCTCGACGCAGAACTGACATCATAATTCAAATTTGATTTGTAAAATGAATTTGATTTCTTGAAACTTGTGACAGGGGTACAAGGTACTGATATTAGTAGAATGGTGTTAGAACGGCACAAATTAGAATGAGTGTTCTATAAATTGGGACGGAGAGTATAATATGCCTTTTTGTGGGTGGTAGTTGGAACATTAATAGTTGTTACTAGAAATAGTTGCGGCCTATTTTTTGTGAAAGTGATTATATGCTGAAAAGTAATCATTTCATTTGTATATCGTTCTTTCTTGCCCAGGAATGGGAACTTTCTTTGATCGTGAGTAATGACATCCACCTTGTATTTATTTCTTATTTTTGCAGACATTGGTACAAGCAGCATAGTAAGGTGTGAATTTACAAGGCGTTATCCCAAGGTTGGGAATTTTTCAAGTCCTAGGTCCCAAAGTTTCTCTCTAATAATCCAATTGGTGGACATGACATAAGTTCCTTTCTTTTCGTTATATTGGCTTCTTCCTATTGTTATAAAATGACAATTATAGTTCTTGAGCCAGTAACTTTTAGACAAAAGTTGGTTGGATCACCATTACCGTGCAGTTATCCTTATATTATCACGATATACAAAATGGTTCTGCCCATTCGCTTCTCTTGACTATCTTCGTCTTGCTTATGCAGTGCCTAAATTATACATGCAATTCTGACCCCATAGTCTAAATATCATGCAGGCGGTGAATATCAATGACAGTGATGAGACATTCGTAAGGGTGTTTTAGTTTCGATCTGTATTCTTACCATATTTTTGTCTTCCAAAACCATGGGGCTAAAAGTTAAATGCCTCGATTTTGTCTTTACCCAGTGAAGATGAGGAAGCTTCCTTCCTTCCTTTGCTCTATTTTATACTACCTGATTATGCTTTTCTGATGTTCCTTTTCCAATATCTATTTGAGGGAATGAGTTCTTTTATGTGCATAAGGGGGTGAGTGCATGGGCTGGGGATATTGTGTTATTTTGAAAAGACATAAAGTGATTAGTGAATGGAAGCAACAAATGCCTAAACTTAACAGCTGCAAGGGGGCAGAAATGGAAGTATTTCCCAAAGCTTAGCTTAATTATGGAAACTTTCAGTGATCTAACTTCTAAATGGAGCATAACAATAGCAGTTTCTTACACTGCTGTTAGACTAGAATTCAGACCTCATTGTTGTGGTCTCCATCTTCTCCCTCCTCTCGCAAGCTGGCAGCAGACCCTGTCTTGCCTGTCTCTTCTTCTGTGTTCTTATCATTCTCAACTTCAAGGTAATCCTCTCTTACATCCCTTTCAGCAGTTTTTACATGTTTAGAAGGATAATGAAGATTGTCTGCACGCTTTTGTTCTCTATCTTCTCTGACTGTGTCGGTTTCTCGTTCAGTTCGTGCAGTGTTATCTGGTTTTTGATTTCTGGCATCTTGTGATCCTCCAGAATGAGCTCCCTCTTCTTGTGGTTCCTGATAATAGTCAACCTCTTGGTTGTCATCTTCTTTGACATCCCTTTCAGCAATTGTCACATGTTCAGAAGAATTTGAAAGATTTTGAGCTTGCCTTGGCTCTGCATCTTCTCCGATGGTGCTGGTTATTTCCTCTGATTGTACTATTTCATCGGATTTTTTATTTATGGTCTCTTCTGAGATGCTACTCTCCTTTGAAAAAGCTGTATTTACGGACCCTTCTTCTCGAGAACTCTGGAGCGGCTCAGTTTCTTTGTTGCTGACTTTTCTTTCTTGCGCTTTCTCAGTCTTCTGAGTCATATCATGATTCATGACTTCTTGGTTCCTTTCCTCTCCATCTGCAAAATTGTTAGGGTTTGGCCATGTCTTACCTGGTGGACTGTCATCATGATTTGTGCCAACATCTTGCATTCTGTGTCTCCCTGTATCTGAATTCGCTCCTTGTTCTGACCTTATCTGGTAATTGTATTGTAATGCTGAATCTTCACCTTGTTGAATTTTCTTGGTCATTTCGATCCCGTAATCTTCCTCGTCAGATTTCTTCCTCATGTCCACGTCCATGTCCTTGTCTTTCTGATGGTCCCTTATTTCCAGTTTACTGCCTCCAACCCTCATGATCCTTTCAGTTCCCATTTTTGCTTTCAAGAATTTTCTGTTTCTCATGCTTGCAATTCCACGACTTTCCGGATGCATGCTGCTTTCATCTACCTGGTGCTTAGCAATTATTTGTCGTCTCCTCCCTCTTGTTTTTCTCATGTGGTCCTTGGTCACTCTTGATGTTCCTCTGTTGTTTGAATTCTCTTGCATTTCTAACTTAGTCACGCCTTTATCATTCGCTCCAACTTCATTGTTACGCTTTTGCACTCGATTTCTATCATGCTCATTTTCCTTAGATGCATTGTCACTAGTGTATGTTTTCTCGTCTAGGTAAGATTCTTCCCCATTCTTATGATTGTCAGTGTTTTGTCTTTGGCCTTTATTAATTTGAAAAATGGTGTTGCTGCTTGGAACATCTTTTTGAGAAGTTTCCAGCTGCTGAGACTGCTCGTCTCCAGTTTTCCCTTTCACGTTGTCAAATCTCTCCCCAGTTTTTCCCGTGTCCTCACCTTCCCCATTGACTTCGTGGGCAGCTTCATTGGCCCTGCTGTCTATCTCTTCTACTGAATTTTTCTGGTCTTCTCTTTTGATTGATTCGTGCAACTCTTCACTTCCTCTTCTACCATCGTCCCTTCTTCCAGCAGCCTCGGTGCTGAAATTTGTTGCTGGATTTGATGGATCATCTGCACTTACTGACAAGACCTTTATTGGTGAAAATTCAAGACGGTGTTTTAAATCCTCAATTTCAGCCTCTTTCTGTCTCAAAGTTTCAGAAAGTATCGTAACCTGGGAATCATCTGACTTTGTTTCCATCTGTTTTTCCCTAAGCATCTTAATTTCACTCTGCTTTTCCTCAAGAGCAACTTCAATTGTTCTTTGTTCTTCTTTAAGGGAAGAGATTGTTGACTTCATCTCCGATATCCTACTGTCAAGATCCGTTTTCTGCGTACCAAGCCAGTGTATATTGGATTTCATGTCCTCTATTTGCCTTCTGGCTTCTTTTGCTTGTTCTCTTTCTTTCTGTCACAGGTGATAAATAATGTTAGCTTGGGTAGCATAATAAACACGAAAATATGCTAATGGTAGAAGATATAACTATTGTTATTAGTCTCATTAAAAAACTCTACTGATCATAGATTACTTTGTACAATTATTAGCTGCGTAACACGATATATTTAGAGATTCGTCATCCATCTTTTCCCTTTATGAAATTAAAATGCACTTTTGTTCATTCAATGATTGATTTAACATCCAGGGTCTGTGTTTTGTCACCTGAGCTGATTTAACATTAGATTTTGCTGAGAAGTTGTTACATAAAACCGTCTGTTTTATTCCCGTTAAGCAACGTGTATGCTTTCAGTTAGATGTTCGTTGTAGAGGCAGATACAGTTTCCATTCTAATTCCTGGCAGATACATTATCAGAAGAAGTCTAAGCTCAACCGTATATAAGACATCTAACAACAGAACCGTTGGGAAGTACTGATTCCTGTCTTTGGATTTCCACATTTACCAGTGAAAATACACCGTAAGTCTTTAGTTTCATTTTCTTGATGAAAAGTGAAGACTTGAGTCATATCAAACATGCATGTAAATAGATGTTAGCCATGGACAAGGTTTCCTTTTTCATTCAACACACACACACATACAGACAGAGGAGAGAAAGGAACCTGCAAAAGGAGTTTAAGGCCATTGAGTTCACGATCTTTCTCCTCGACAAAGTGGTTGCAGATGCGCCTGTCCCTGAGCTTGTGGAGAGTCATAACTCCAAATACGGCCGCACCAAATGCGAGCAGCAGCACAAGTCCGTATGATCTACCTGTGTTTTGACTGTGCAAGTGCCGTTTCATGCTTTTGCTCTATTTTATGTCCTTCAGGAAATGTGTAAAGAGTGGTGGATAAACAAACAAGAGTGGCCCTCCCTTGGCTCCCTCAGTAAATATAGTTTAGTGTGTCACAACTTGGGTGTTGCTCGTCATCTCAAATTGGTTCTCAAACTGCTCTCTCTCTCTCTCCCTCTCTCTCTCTCTCTCTCTAGAGCCACAGAATTTGTGATTCTGATTTATAAGGAACTAAGGAAGAGCAGAGGAAATAACGAGATTTTCAAGGAGACATGTGCATGGCACTGTGTACAAAGGGCAGCACATTTTTTTTCCCTTTCCAGTCAATTATTTTGCATCTTTTAGGGAATAGGCTAAATTTTCCTATCTGAAGGCAAAAGAGTTGGTTTTATGCCCCCAAAGGTGTGGCCTAGTGGTCAATGACGTGAGTTGAGCACCATGAGGTCTCAGTTTCAATTTCCAGCAAAGACAAAAACACTAGGTGGTTCTTCCCATATGTTCTAGCGTTGGTGGACAGAGTTACCTGGCACCTGTTGTTGGTGGGAGGTGGCACGTATCCCGTGGAATTAGTCGTGGTGCGCATAAACTGGCTCGGACACCATGGTTATCGGAAAAAAAGAGAGTAGGTTTTACTCCTTCAGGCTTCCCACCGAGGCTTAAACTGTAATAGTACGTTTCTGATCAACTAGGGGCAAGAGGTGACTTAATTAGTTTCCATTTGTTTTACCTTTTTCATACGTTACAACTTTTTTGTTTTCCGCACAAATCCTCATCTGTCCAAGATTTTAGAAGAGTGAAAAGATGGAAAATTGTAAATCTCTGATCTGCGTACTTAAGAAATCTAATACAATAACCATGTTTAATTCGAAGCAAGTGCAATCGGCTATATGAATCTAATAACTACACTTCAAAATTCTAAGCAAGTGGAATCAGCTATATGAATCTTCACTGACCATGCGGCTATTAAGTAAGAAACCTAAAGCTTGATGAAATAGGGGATGGAGTTATAGTACAAGTCCTCTGTTTGCACCAAATTATTAGTGCATAACATGTATCCTTGAGATAAAACTTTAATCACCAACTATAATCAAGTATATGTATAATTTGTTCTCTTATTAAGGTTAAATACTTGTAAAATAAGCCCTTTTTGTTATCCTCCCTCCACCAGTTTCTTTTTTCCAAATTGGTGTTTGTTGATTATGCAATGAGCCATAGGTCAAAAGGTTTGGCCTTATATTTAGCAACAAGCAATTTATCTGGACTATCTAGTTGGGTACCATTAGTCATAAGGATTATAATATGGTTGCAGTATGGTTGAGTAGAAACAAACAGATCTGATACAAAAGCCTAACTTCACTATTAAGTATAAAGCATGGATTATTCTGCACCCCTGGCGCCATTTGACATTCTTTTTCCTTCATATTTTTACTTGAAAGCCATATTCTTCTCCACATATACATAGTAACACCAAAAATGTTGTATTGAAATAGTGCAAGTGAAACTTCAGAAAATTTTCCTATTTCCCTTGAGTTTGAAATGATGCAAGTGGAAGTCCAGATATGACAATGTCCTAAAGTTTGAAAAGGAGACAATACAAATTCCTTGAATTTTTCTAAAGTTTGAACTGCACATTTCAAACTCAATGAATTTTTCGAATTTCAATATATTATGTTGGAGCGTCACATGTAAAAGTAGCTTCGAACACTAGCAGTATACTGGAGTTTTCCGCATTTTAGCTAAGAATATTTTTTTTGTGTTATTTTGTTCTCAAATTTTGTTTCATCATTAAAAAAGATTAATATTAAATAATTTTAGGAGAATAATTAAATATTAATTAACGGTCCAAAAAGTGTCTATTTGCACATTTCTTCCCATAAAAAAGGACTAAATTTCCTAGATGGGCTTCTAAAAAGCAGGTTTTGGATAACTACTAAAGCCCACTAGATAACCCAGATTACTGGCCCAAAATCCACAGAAACTAATCTCGAAAAACTGTGCATGTGGTGTATAGATGTTCCATGATCAATCTCTTCCTATACACTTAAACCAATTTTTTTTTATCCCAAGAAGAGGAACAAGAAAATGCTAAAATTGATGTTGGCTTGCTGCAAAGTGTACATATCAGAAAGCAGAAACAGGGCAGCTCTTGAATCAATTGAAAAAGCTGCCAAATTGTTTCCAGATTGTCCCATTGTCAACAAATTTGAAGATGAGATTTACAACAGAGTTGGATACACCCTTGTTTCCAAATTATCTACCAATTCCTCATCTGGGTATTGTCCCTTACCCTTAAAGAATGCATCTTTTGCAATGTTGAAAGCTGCATTTGAGACAATTGATCTCCAAGAACATTGTGGAACTCATCCTAGGCTTGGGGTTGTGGACCATATCTGTTTCCATCCCTTGGGTACAACTTCTTTGGACCTGGTTGCTTCCACTGCTAAGTCTTTGGCATTTGAAGTTGGTTCTAATCTTCAAGGTTTGTCTTTTAATCACTCTGGACTTTGCACGCAGCTTAAGAAACAATGATAAATACGAGTATTTTACCACAATGTTCATGTTATTTGATGTATAGTTTAAGTCATGATAAATGATTTGAGAAATAAGTAATTAATGTTGAGGATAAAATAAGATAAAAATAACTGTCTTTTCTTGAAAGTTACTTACAAAGCAAAAGTGAAAATCTATTTTTGGAATACTGGACAAGTAAAAGTGAATAAATAGGGTATCTTTTTAGTGATACACCCCATATAAGTGATGTTTTTTTTTTCATAATTGTGGTGTATAGACTAGCTTGTGTGAACCTTAACTAATTTCATGGGTACTGCACCTCTTATAAATGGTGTTTTTTTTTCATAATCATGATATCTGGACCACTTTGTACGCACCTCAACTAATTTCACGCTTACTAACTCTGTCCGTGTATTGCAGCTTTAAAAGATTGAATCTTGGTGTTTTGCATCAATAGATAACCTAATTTTATGTTTGGCATTTATTGCAGCTAGAAAGATTGAATCTTGGTTTTTGTATTAGTAGAAAGATTAATTTTATGGCACCCAAGGTTGTGTCCAGGTGGTCAATGAAGTGGGTTGAGAATTATGAGGTGTCTAAGGTTCAAATTTTAGTGGAGGCAAAAGTGTGCTTTCTTTCCATCCGTCCGGCTTGGTGGTGGGAGATAGCAAGTGCCCCTGGAATTAGTCGAGAGCTCAAACTAATCTGAACACCACAGTTATTAGAGAAAAAATAAAGTTTACTTTTGGTGTTTGAAGTTGGTCGAAATCTTCTCTAAGTCTTTCGAATATTTTCTAGTCCCACAGGATATATGGCCCTTGGAAGTGAAATTCCTCTAAATAAGATTTGAGTCTTGGTTTTGCATTAACACGAACATCAATTACATGAATACTTAGTTGTAGTTGATACATTTCCATCTCTTATTTTAAGTTGTAACCAATCTTCCTCCTTCTCAAAACCTTTAAAAATAATATTGATACTTTCTCCCAAAAAAAAAAATTATTTTGCAAAAGTATGTGGTTAATATGATACGGAGCCTGGGATAATTAGTGCTTATTGTGTTTTAATTTGAAACCATGGAAGAACCGTAGTAAATTTTAAGGCTTATTTTTCTTTAATTTCTAAATCTTGATATAATAGAGAGGTATTGATTGTGTTTCGTCTATGCTTGTTCATTGTTCAATGGTATAAAGATGAAAGGACAAAGAATGGCTGTTTGTTCTACATTGGTCACTAATTTACTTTTTTGTGGTCTAGTATGTGCTACTACGAACTTGAAATCAGCTTGTTGAGTGGTATATAGTTCTTACATTTGGAAAAGACACATGAGAAAAAGCTACCATTGGGATGGTGTTAGGTGGAGTATTTGGTGGTTGGTGATCTATAGCTGATTATTCTGCATCAAGTGAATCACAATACTTCATTAGTTATATGTCCATATGATGCAACAAAGGTGCTTCACCACTTTCGTGCTCGCTTTCATTCGTAGGATAATCTTGTACTTAGTGCTTTTTCAAGATGTAATAGGATAGTTTTTTTTTTTTGGTAACCAATGTAAACAATTACCGTTAACAAGCAAAAACCAATACACCTAAAGAGCACCTAAGCTTCTAACAACCTTCCAGGAAGAGTGTCAAAAGAGTTAGGCCTCCGACAACACACTAATTACATATAGAATCGCTGAATCAAAACATTATTCCTAGAAGCCTTCCTGGACAGTTTAACTACATCTAGCCTAGCCACAAATTCCTTCTTTATCTGCGCTATCACTACATCAGTATGTATTCTCTTGCCTTGGTGCAGCATACCGTTCCTGGCCCTCCAAACATGATATATAACTGCTCCCCAAAGTGCAGCAGTGACTTCCTTCCGAAACTGATTGCAATGTTTCCCTTTGATTCTCTCCATGACTTGTTTTGCACTTCCTGTGGGAATATGAATACCAGCCCATTGTGTAATTGCTTGTCTCACTCTCCTGATCCACACACAAGTGTCAAATAAATGGTTATGTGTCTCTACGGCCAACTCGTCACATAGACAACAAGTAGCATCCTCCACTGGAATATGAATTCTGCGTAGCCGTTCTTTTGTCAATAGTCTGTCTAGTACTGCCAGCCATAGAATGACCCTATGTTTAGGTTGGGCAACTCTCGTCCATATCAATTCAGCAATTCTAAACCTGCTCTGCACCCCCAACAGAGCATTATAGCTCTCAGTTATTGAATATTGCCCTCTTGGAGTAAGTATGTAAGTGCCATGATCATACCACCTCGCATATCCACTTTTAGGGAGTTCACCCTCTTCCAATACCAGCTGGAGTCCAGTGGAGGTGTATGAGTCCAAATATTCATACTTTGCTTCACGTATAGTCCATGCACCCATTTAACCCATAGGATATCCTTTTTCTTTGCTAGTTGCCACAATAGTTTTCCAACAGATGCCATGTTCCAAACATTACTCCCTTTCACATTTAGGCCACCTAGTTTCTTTGGACAACATATCCTTGCCCATGAGACTAGCGGCACCTTCCTTCCCTCTGTTGTACTCCCCCATAGATAATCCCTACATTTTTTATCGACCTCCTTAAGTATACTTTGGGGTAACAGAAAGACTGAACTCCAAAAATTGAACACTGAAAACAGTACAGCGTTGATTATTTTGAAGTCTGCCTGCATAAGACAACTGCTTAGAGTAGGCTGTAGTAATCCTACTTGTTATCTTGTCAATTAGTCCTTGGCATTCCATCTTTTTCCACCCTTTAGAAGAGAGAGGCAATCCCAGGTACTTGATTGGAAAAGTACCCACCACGAATCCAGTCTTCTGTATCAAATCAGCTTTGGTCTGTTCATCAACTCCTGCCACAAACAAGTTAAATTTCTCCATATTAGCTCTCAGTCCAGTAACATTACCAAAGTGAGACAAGGCCTCCTTAACTCTTGACACTGAATTCAGGTCACCTTTACAGAAAACCATTAGGTCATCTGCGAAGATCAAGTGAGTTAGTTTTAAGGTCTTGCACATAGGATGATAGTGGAAATCAGGCAATTCTCCCATACACTTTAATATTCTTGACAAATATTCCATTACCAGGACGTATAGCAATGGGGACATAGGATCCCCCTGTCGAAGACCCCTTTGTACAGTAAAGAATCCATGTCCTTCTCCATTTACTTTGACAGTGAACATAGGAGATGAAACACAAGTCATAATCAGATGATAATAGGATAGTTAATACAGTTCCAATGATTCCCGGAGCTTAATTTGTCTCTTTCCTGTAAACTTTCCTTGAAGATGTTGTTTTGAATTTTGACTAGTATAGGTAAGCATTAGCTGGTATGTATGATTCTCTTTAGTGTTCCATCATTAGTGCCATTATTGAAACTTGAATTAAACCACAGCATAGATGGTGTGAAATTGCATGTAGAGCTCTAAATAAACTTAAGATCTAGTAGAAAAGGAATTTTGACACCTTGTAGATAACTGCCATTAATCGATTAAATCATTTAACAATAGTGGATTTTCTTGTTTCATACTCCTGGAAAGAGCTTATATCAAGCAAGGTTTTATCTAAATTGTAGAAATTACCTCGAATATGTACCATCACAGCCTTTAGTTATGTGCTACTTAAGGTGTTTGAAAATAATTGCTAGTCTTTGTTGCATTTCTCTCATATTACATTCAGAGATCTACATAAATGGATGATGTTTTTGGACCAGCTTTGATGGATCAAATCATTATACAAAAGCTGTTTCTTAAGACAAGTCTCTTTTTTTTATTTTTGTATCTCCTGGAGAAGAGCTGATATTAAGCAAGACTTTATAAGATTGTGGAGATAATTACCTCTAACACCGACCATCATAGCCTTCAATTAAGTGCTACTTTAGTTCTTTGAACATAATTTCTTCGTGTCTTTGTTACATTTTACTATATGTCAGTAAATCCATTTCATGGTAATAAGATGAAGTTGTGCTTTACATTGTAAAAGTTGTTACTTCTCTATTCATTTTAATGTCACTAAGTGGTCTTAAACGTAGACTGCAGTCCCAACCTTCTTATATGGAGCAGCACATCAAGAGGGAAGGTCTCTTGATTCAATCAGAAGGGAGTTGGGATATTTCCGTCCTAATTCAAATGAGAATCAGTGGAGAGGCGGGACAGAATTGGAGACCTTGCAACTAAAGCCTGATGAGGGTCCTTCCCTAGCAACTCGAGCCAAAGGTGTTATTACAATTGGAGCTACAAGGTGGGTTGACAACTATAACATTCCAGTCTTCACGAATGATATATCCATTGTTCGTAAAATTGCAAAGAGAGTCAGTGGAAGGGGAGGTGGACTTCCATCCGTGCAATCCATGGCATTAACTCACGGAGGTGGCACAATTGAGGTTGCTTGCAACTTACTGGAACCAGCTAGGATTGGTGGTGACCAAGTACAGCTTGAAGTTGAGCGAATTGCCAGGGAAGAGGGTATTTCTGTGGGGAAGGGATACTATACGGATTTCTCTGAAGAAAAAATAATTGAAAGTTACTTGAAACTAGTTCAACATTCTGACTAGAGAAGCTAGAGGGAAAAATTATTCTATTCCTTGTTCTGTTTTTTCTTCTTTCTTTTCGCGCATTTGGCTAAGATTTCGAAGCTTTCTGGCTTTTGAGCTCCAGAGATGAGCAATATGTGTTTGTGTAAAATCCTCTTTTTTTTGCATTTGGTAATTATAGCACACAGTATTGTGCTCTTACTGTATTTCTCTTAAACATTCTTATTGTATTTCCAACTTTTGTAATCCTAATGCTAACTATTTTCTACAAAAGGATTCTCTCCATATTTAGAGAGAGAACTATATTGAGAACCAACGACGGGGCTAGAATTTGAATTTTATGGATTCTGAACTTGCCACCGAAGTCAGATCCTTTTAGTTACTGAGCTTGCAATTACATATTTATACATAATTCCATGGATTCCTAATACAAATATAGGGCCTAAGCAGAAGCTATTGGATTCGTATGAACCGCTACCTAAAACCCTGTTGAGAACGGGATGGCATTGATCTTCATTCTAATGTGGTTGACTGGACCTTCTTGATCAAGAAAGAAGCATGTCCAGAGGTATCAGACAAGAAATGGATTCTTAGTGTGGAAAAGGTGAGGTTTTTGTAATAGAAAATGAGTTTGTCATAAAGCTAGAACACCAAATATTTTGTACATGAATAGATAAGGTTAGATGAAGCTTTGTTATTTTCTGGTTAGTCCTTGTCATTGCCTTGTCACCCCCATCAACTCATTAAATTTCTTCTTGTCCTCGTGTACATTATACCCTATCAATTACTATCATATTTCTTGATATCAGAAAATTGTGGCTTCAATTTCTTCCCACAATATCTTTTATCAAGATTCTGAGATGATATTTTTCCAATAGTAGATTGAGTACCCGTGCAGATCAGAAACTAGACAACGTGACTTAAATATGTTAGGTGGGATGGGATTCAAACAACTATTTGTTCGTTCATCCTTAACTAGACTTAATAAACGAACGAATATGTGTACTATTCAACAGGATTAAACGAATCCAATGATATTCATATTATAATACTCCCTCCGTCTCATTTTATTAGTCCGTTTTAAAAAGAATGTCACCTAGTCAATGCTAATCAAAAAGTCAAAATCGAGCTATCTGGTGGAATTTAGTTTCCGGCCTCCAAAAAAGAACTCTAGCATTGCCTTGTGTTGGGGTTGGGGGTTGTGGTGGGGAGGGGGGATGCCATTGGGATAGGGTGGGTGAGGTGGATAAGGAAACCCAATGTAACCCAAATTTATTAATTATTGTGTGAGATCATACAACTCAAAAGACTATAATTTAAGTTGATGGATTCCCATTTATTGAAGAAAAAAATAAAAGGGACTAAAGACTCTCTGTCTTCAATGTCTTTGTTGCCTTTGAATTGTTTTACTTGAATCGAGGGTCTTTCGAAAATAGTTTTTCTGTCTTGTGAATATAGGGGTAAGGTCTTGCGTACACACCATCATCTTCAAACTCCGTTTGTGAGACTTCGTGTAATTAACACTTGGGCTGATATCATTAAATGTGTACCTGGCCGAAATAGAGGCAAAAGACCTATTTGAGGTCAAGGTCAAGATTATAAGGATCATGGCGGTCCTTGATCCAACAGGGAATTGGCTGGGACGGGGAGCTCGGGCCCTCGAGAATCCGCGTACCCGCCACGAACTGGTATATTATTGTTATTATTGTATTTGATTACGTTATCGATTCACGTGTTTTTGGTTGTATTCAATATTTGAAAACTAAGACTGCCTTACTTCAATCATGCATTTCTTAATTAAATTGTTGATTGAATAATAACATTAACTAATAAAAGAGAATTAATTTAGTAGCCTATTTTATACTCCTAACTCTAATTTGAGAGCAATCAAGCTCCCCCAAATGTCAAAAGGAATTATTTTATTTTATCATATGAGATCCTTTTCTGTTTTTTATTAGATGGGGGTGGATAAGAAACCCCATTTAACGCAATTTTATTAATTATCATCACGCCATCATATATAAATTTCAAAAGACTTATAGTTTTAAGTTAATGAATTGACATTTATTGGAGAAAAAAAAGGACTCAGATTATTTATCTTCAATGGGTTTGGTTACGTTATCTCTTCACATGCGTTTGTTTGTATCCAATATTTTTTTCATCAGTATTTGAAACTAATTTAAGACAGCTCTATTTCAATAATCCATTTGATAATTAAATTTTTTGCTTGTTTAGTAACGTTAGCAATTAAGCTGTTCATTTGTACTCTTAACTGTAGTTTAAGAAGCAATTAAGCTTAATTCTATTTTTTATTTTTTATGTTTTATTCGGTATCCTTATCCGCATTAAAATTCAACGAAGTTCAAATTTTCACGACCGAAAATTACAGTCAGTGACCTTAAAAATGGATAATTTTAAATTTTTGAACCCTATTTATTTCATGGGTAAATCCTCAAAAGTCAAAAATCAAAATTTATTAAAATTAACATTTTGTCAATGGGACAAACAATGCCAAATGTTTAAGACCATTCACTTTCAAAACTATTCTGATAAATTAGGGAAAAGACATTTTAATCCAACAAAGAGCGTTCTTGTTTCCTAAACAGAAATGATAAAACAATAATCAAGAAGATACTACTCTCTTCATTTTGATTTGTTTGTTTTATTTTAACTTGACATAGAGTTTGAAAAAAGAAAAAAGACTTTTGAATCTTGTGGTTTTAAATTAAAAATACATCAAATGTACCAAAATGTCTTTTAATCTTGTGATCTTAAATATGTTATATGAAAAGTTGGAATCAAGGAGTTATTAAAAGGAGAAAATGATATTTTTTTGAAAGAGACTAAAACGAAAAATAGAACAAACAAATTGAAACAGAGCGTATGTATGATAAGAATGTTTAACTAATCAAGAAGAGGGTTGTTTCTTCTAAAGGCTAAACATACTTGCTGATAAAAAAGCAAGCATTAGACATAGCATGTGTGGCCACTGGCCAGGCTAACTGTTCTTTTAATATTTTCTTCTGGAATTAGGCATTTAGGCTCATGGACTATTATTAATCTAAGAAAAATTGGTAGTATTTGTTTATTGGGATTGTGGGGACATTTGATTTGTAATGTGTCACCATCATTGCTGAGTCAATAATAATAAACCCAACATATCTATGATAAAAACTCGTATGACCTATATATAAAACACCTTCTTCCTCCTCTCAATTCATTCTAAAAGAAAAACAATATTCATCATCATCAACAAAACACAAAAAAAATAAATAGAAGAGAAGCAAAAGCTCATCAAAGCACTAAAGAAAAAAAATGGATTCCAACTCAGACTGCAAGGTAAGTTATGAACATTTCTTGATTCTGTAATTCTCTTTTCTAGTTGTATAACTTCTAGTAATTTTTCTCTTTTCATTTTGGTCTTACTTGCTAATGTCAACTTTTGAATTTTCTTTCTTGCTGCTTCAACATTCTTTAATTTTCTTTCTTTCTTTTGGTCTAGTCAGCTCCTAATATTTTTCAACTTAGGTTAACACTCATATTTTTCGTGATAATCATGATGTCCGGTTCAGTTTGAGAAAACTTTGAGACACTCATCATTTTTTTGTAATAATCATGATGTTCGGTTCGGTTCGGTTTGCGCAAATTTAGAGACATTCATCTTTTTCGTGATAATCATGATGTCCGGTTCAGTTTGCGCAAATTTAAAGACACATTTTTTAATAATCGTGATGTCCAGATCATTTTCCACGAACTTAGGAACACCCATCCTTGTTCTTTGTTTTCCAGTTTTTCTCAATTTGTACGGTAACCATCAATTCTTTCATTATCATTATTTGTTTTTTGTTTCTGTCGGTCCATTATATTTTGTATATTACAAATTGCTAAAGGATAAGATTTCTTTTGGATATTTACTCAAGGAAAGGTCACATTGTACTAGCATTGTGTTATTTGTATTTGTATTTTCTCTATCTGTGTACTAATATGAAAACAGAGATGGGACAACACGTGTCCACTTTCTAGAACTACCTTTGTGAGACACGTGATTCTCGTTTGTCTGAACCTTTAATATTTGGGCCTCAAGATGGGCTCAAAAGATCCAAGTGGCCCAATCCCATCCTTTGAAATACTAGACTGAATGAATGATCCATAAAACGCCTTGGACACTTTATTTAGGGTGATTTACAAGAATGACCTTTCTAGACTGTTTTTGTCTTGAGTCTAGGGTCTATCGGAAATAGCTTCTCTACCTCGTTCTGAGGTACTAGTATGGATTGCATACATTCTACTCTCCCTAAACCCTACTTTGTGGGAATATACTGGGTATATTCTTGTTGTTGTTACAAGAGTGACCTTGGAGGTGGTGATCTTGAAATTTTGACCTTGGTTACCTTGCTTGTCCCATGGACAAAATTTTATAACAAGTCTCGACTTTTGATCTGACGGAGTTGTTTCGTAGGATGTATAAGATTAGTGTTGAATAGGTGTATTAGCAATCTGACATTAGAAATGCTAGTATTAGTTATGTTGACATTAGTTATGTTAAGATTATTCTTATGCACGATTTGTTTTTTGGTGTATTATAAATAACATGCATTGCATAATTTCTTAAAAGAAATATTTGTTTTCAAAAATACCCTCAACAAATACGGTGGAAAAGATATGAAAAAGGTTTTGAGGGACAATTGTGTCTTTAACTATGCTAATGCATGCATTAAAAACTAACAAATGCCATGGTTTGTCATGCATTAGTTATACATAGGTTGAAAAAGTGTGCCAAATAAAGTATTAATAATACATAAAGCTAATGCAAAATAGGCCAAGGAAGGAAGAATAATCTACTTGACAAATGACAATACACCTTATGGAGTTGCAACATTTACTTCCCCTTTTGCAGTTATTATGCACAATGGCATGGCATATAGTTCCAAATACCAAAGAAGTCTTGATTTTCAAACATTTTCATGGAAGCACCATATCACCTTGAATTGATACTAGTGTCATTATTTGTTAGGACAAGAAGAAAAGTGTAATGCAATCAATGCTGCTCTGCTGCAAGCTGTACATATCCGAATCACGCAACAGAGAAGCTCTTGAACCCATTGAGCGCGCTGCCAAACTTGATCCGGAAACAGTCATTATTAACAAATTTCAGGACCGCGATTACAATCGTGTGAACTATACTCTTGTATCATATGTTATTCATGACAGCACAGGCTGTCCCATTTATAGCCCCTTGCATCAAACTGTGGTGGCCATGGTTTCTGCTGCCTATGACGCCATAAACCTTGAGCAGCACTCTGGTGCTCATCCTCGCCTTGGTGTCGTGGATGACATTCTCATTCATCCACTGGCGCGAGCCTCACTGGATGAAGCTGCTTGGCTTGCTAAAAAGGTTGCAGCTGATATTGGAAACCGGTTTCAAGGTTAGTAAAAAGTTTGTAATTAGATGATCTTTTTTTTCTATCAAATGATATGCTTTACTGACTTGAAAATGCAAATGAACCGGTTCTGTGAGTTCAACTGAATGTATTGTTTTAGGGCACAAAATATGTGAATATGTATGAAAAAACTCACACTCATTCTTGACCCTCTGACTTTAAATTCTTGATTTGCCTCTGAATACAGTACCGGTTTATTTATATGCTGCTGCTCACCCCATGGGGAAAGCACTGGACACCATAAGGAGGGAGCTAGGCTATTACCGGCCTAACTTCAGGGGCATCCAGTGGGCAGGGTGGGCTCAACCAGAGCAGGTCCCAGTCAAACCCGATGAAGGTCCAGAGGTGGTGTCTCGTGCTAGAGGTGTCGTGATGATTGGAGCTCATCAATGGGTAGCCATGTACAACATCCCAATCATGTCCACGGATCTCTCAGCTGCTAGACGAATTGCTCAGAGGGTGAGTGCTCGAGGTGGAGGCTTACCCACCGTGCAAACTCTAGGCCTGTTTCACGGAGAGGACTCAACCGAGATAGCTTGCATTCTGCTGGAACCGAACCAAATTGGAGCGGATCGCGTCCAGAACCATGTCGAGACACTGGCATCTCAAGAAAACTTGGATGTAGAGAAAGGGTATTTTACTGATTTGTCACCTGAAATGATCATTGAAAGATATAGGAAATTAATTTCCAACTCAACAAACTGATTCATTGGTGTAAGATGTGTATAAAGCTACTCACTCTGCTTTAAGCTTCTATCAATAAGAGAATGCATTGACATATCATTCTTTCTGAATGTAATAGTACATTGCAAAATGGAATGGTTACTTTCTAGTGGTTAATTTTGAAATTTGTACTTGTATGGTTGTTTGTGAGATTTGCATTACTAAGCAAGAGTCATAATCTTTCTCATGAATGGTTGAGGATACAGTAACATTGAATCCTTATGTGTCAATTTGTTGCATTATTGAGCATGTAAACTAGGAAAGCTAGGCTTATTCATCTGTTGATAATGCAAAAAACATAATGTTGCAGTGGTCATGCATGTATGGCTGCGTACATTTGCTTCAAAAGATATCACTAGATGTTGAACAGATTAAATTATTGTCTACATATTTTCATGGAACTGATCTTTCATGTTATGTTAGGTTATATTATATATTTTCTATTAACAATATTTTGCTTATCATCCGAAAAAATATTCGGACAAACAATGATGCTATAGAGAAGTTTGACCTGAGATGATTCTTATGGCGACTACAACTAATTTACAATTGAGGCTTAACTGATTCTTACAAATTCCATTTATCATTTTGACAATGGAGTAACAAAGTACTTTAAATCATCCAATGATTCACACACTTGTCCGCAGGGAGAAATCATTGCAATTCTTTTTGCATGCCCAGAGTTTTTATATTGTTAAAAAAAATGTGCAAGTGATAGTAGGGGTTAGTACTAAACTTGAAAGATCATTGCCAACTGAGATAAGGGAAAAAGGGAAATTTTACATTAGAAACTGTGGTCTATCCATACAACCATGTACAATTTGGGGTCATCTGAACTCTCACCTATGAGACAAAACTACATCTCAAATGGTCCCTAATCATTTGCAGCCAACAATGGCACCAATCACTTGTGATTTTCTTTGATTAGTAATATAGAAAACATCATGAACAAGGCGAAAACAACGTTAGCAATCTTTAACTCTTAGTTGAGCATTGTTTACTACGAAAATCTTCAGATAGCAGTTTGTTCATTAGCTCACGCAACCTGTTGGCACCAGGACCAGGCCTAAACACCGAGTCATCTCCTATCACGGAGCAGGGATCAGCTCCATCAGCTGAGGTTCCGTTACACCATGCTCCTGGTGCAAAACGATGTGTACGACCAAGTAATTCTTTATCAATCTTGTCCAAAACAGGATCATCCTTGCGGAATTTGCGAGCAAATGGTGCACTGCTATTAACCATTTTGTTGAAGTCCTTCACAGTCAGTGAAATAGGATGCTGCTTGGGAGGGGTGTCCCAAGCAATGTAATGTAGATCATGGCCTATTGCAGTGCTACGAAACTCTTCGGTGTTGCAGATTACTGTGTGAAAGTAGCCTTCTGGTGAAGAAACAAAATTTGTGTAGTACATGAGCAGAGTTCTTGGAAAGTTATCCCATCCCCATATGCAGTACTCCACAAAAGAGCGTGTCAGAACCACCCAAGCTGAGCCTAACCACCAAAAACAAAGAATTTTAGATATAAGAACAAGATCAATAGAAATTTCAAAGTGCATCCTGCTTCAATAATTTCAAAAAGGGAGAAAAATCCCGTGGCTAGAAGTCAAGCGGAGTATATCATCACTAGCAGAGCAGGTCATGAAAGAATAAGCGAAAGAAAATGTTAAATTTAGTTTGAGAAGCGTCTCATAATTCAAAACTCAAGTAAAACGTGCAAACTGAACATAACAGGTAAAAAACGTAATCCTTGTGATTAGTTGGGTTCACTTTCAAATTCCGACTGTTAAATAAAGTTACCTGTAAACAATGTAAAAGCTGTAGGTAATGATCGCCGTTGAGAAGTTGTGGCAAGGTCAGATTTCTTAGACAAATAAAGACCAGGATCAATAATAATAGGTTTAGCTCTCTGGTTCCTGCAACACAACAACAGCACCCAAATTAACATTTCAAGTATTTTATGTACAAATAGAAAACATATCATGCTTGGGCACTTGAAATTGAATATTTTAACTTACAGTTTCCACCCATGAAGCAGCATATTTTCAATGAAATTCAGGTTTCTGGACAAATTAGAGAAAACATGGAGCAAATCTGCAACATTTAATAGCCAAATGAACTTCATTTTCCATGAAAGAAAGGAGTGAAAAGTTTATAAATCACACAATGCCCTAGAACCTAACAATTTGAAAAGATTTATTTCCCAAAAACTCCTAAACAAATAGATAAGTCCAATCAAAAGATATACTTAAGACTGAAAATTGGATACCAGTATATTGAACAACCATTTGCAACACTTGCCAATGTATCATTTATATCTCTCTCTTTCAATTTTCCGCAGAAGGTTACAATGTCCATATGAGACCAGCAAAATCCTTTAGTTAGCGAGTGATAGGGTGAAGTGCATCAGCCCCTAGTAATTTTGCATTAAACATACCTCCTTGCTCTTCTCTGGTTCCATCCTCCTTTTTTTCCTCCTGGACCATCCTACCGCTCACCTTCTATGAGCCACCCCTCTGTCCCAGTTCTCCCCAACCATCATCTCCAACACTTCACATCCCTGTTTCTAACTTCCATAGTCCACCATCTCTTTCCCCCTTGGGGTCCAAAACACCACCTTATTCCCCCAAGTTTTCCATCTTTAAACCAAATGCAAGCACCATAATGCCAATGATGCATGTGTAATAGATTTGGTGAACGTACTAGTGGGAACAAAGGAATTGGGTGCAGTAAGGAAGAAGGTATATTTAGGGTTAATCAAATTAATCACCCTTCTTATGTGGTTTAAGTATTACAAGAAACCTTTGTTAGAGTCTTTTCTCCCTCTTGTTTTCTGCCTTCCTCCCCATCCTCAACGTCACTCTATCATCCCACCACATAATTCCTGAAAATCATAGTTTCATGCTAGGCTCCCCCTATATCTTCAAAGTTTTCATGTCTTCATATCCACCACAATATTTATTTTTTTGAAACTGGTAACTTATATCCACCACAGTATTATTTTTTTGACAATTGATCCACCACAATATTATTTATGGTATATGTTCCATCTTCGTCGGTTTAAACTTCTCTGAACTTTTAAAGCACATTGTTTGCTTCCAAATTATCTCCATAATATTCAACATTTTAACTCTAAAACCAAACATGAAGATGGAGATGATCTCAATCCATGCTAAATAATCTGGAAGTTTAGAGGAGAAACTTTCCCGTCCTTGACAGCGAACCTGGCAAACTCCTGAATGTAGCATTTTCTTATATATATTTTTTTGAACCAAAATAAAATATGTTTCCTTATTTCCTGCTACTTTCATCATTCCTCACCTTATTTTCAAGATATTTTTTTCTTCCCTGGTCCTAGGTTGCTATTATTCAGTGTCATTTGAAGAAGTCTTTCCCTACTATTTTCTAAGGATGTCACGACTCACGCGACAACAAAGTTCTCCTCGCACTTGCCAGTATTTATTGTTTTCTCCACCAAATTGAAGGGCAGAATCGTATTGATTGTCAGAGATGTACCATGATTTTTGTTTTTATAGGTGTGACCCTTATGCCATAACTTGAACAGGATTGTGTTATGTTCTTGCGAGGAAGAGAAAATTTAGAGGTCAGCAAAAGGACACAGGGATCAAAACATTGATATAAAATGATTTACTGCTACATTTATTTAGCTTTAGATGTTGGTATCAACTTCCACATACTCATTTTCCGACTTCAATCAAATATTGTCCAAAAATCCTATGTCCCACATTGGTTGAAGGAATGTGTTGTTATCTCCTTATATAGTTTGGGGCAATCGGCAAATCATGGTTGAGGGAATGAGTTGCCAAAAATCCCACATGGGTCAAGGGAATGAGTTGCCAAAGGTCCATGTTAACATGATATCAGAGCCAAACGCCCAAACCATCCCTATTCTTAGTTTACCTAATGATGGGCGCCCATGTTATATTGTTCACGCTCCAAATGTCTGGTTCTAGGCACGTGGGTGTAAAAAGGTCCCACATTTAGTTGAGGCAAAGGGTTGTCTCCTTATATGGTCGTGGCAATCCTCATTTTATGAGCTAACCTTTGGAGTTACCTTAGAGCCAAATGTCTATTTTCTTAACATGTACAAACGAAACATCTAATAATGTTTGATTGGCTGAGCGGGAAGTTTAGGAAGATTTGCACTTGTTGGAAACTTGGAATAGAGAAAAAAATCCAGGAAGAGCGAATATGTGATCACTAAAACTGATATAAAAGAGAGAAACTGATAATCAAAGAGTAAATAAGAGATAGGAGAAGGAAATTATTGATTGCTATTAATTCTTTTTGGTATAACCAAACTCATATGCAAGAAGGTGCTTCTACAGGCACAAGCACCTCTTGACAATAGTTTTATGTCGAGACAAAAGTTCATTTGACAGATGAATTGCACCTAAAGTTGCATTTTCCCATCAGAAATATGATTACTTTTAACAATTTATGTCTAAGAGTCCTTTTTTGAAATTAGAACTGCAATTCTAATATTAGGTGACGCGTTTCGCATTCTGTAAGTAATTCCTCGAATTTGTCTCCTTCCTTATTTTTACCACCTTCAACTCTGTAATTCCAGCCCAATTCTCTGTGTTCTTGATATTTTGATAACCTTCTGTCAGTTCTTGATATCTCAATCAGTTTCTTTGAGAACCCAAAAGATTCGTAAGTCTTAACTAGTTCAAAATCAATCAGGAACTGAGAGTTCTATACAATAATATTGAAGCACTAAGAATAGCCCTACTTCCCTATTTTTTATTTTAATGCCCATTCCTATCACCTCCATCAAACATCATAAGTTATTTTTCATATTTTGAGCCACAAGATGACTTTAAAGCCCCAAAACCCCTGTATTGAGATGAGTCGTCATGATGATCTATTTGGTTCAACAAAAGGAAGACCCTCACAATTGTTCTACATGACAAAACTATAACTAATTTCCATAAGAAACAGATCTTAAGCATGATAAGGAATGGACAACCAATCCAACCTTGTCATGCAAGGTTGATACTCACCAGCTATTTTCAGCATCATGGACAATAACAACATTTAAGTCCCATAGGTTGCCATTGATAATCAGTTTCGCGCTTAGACTGGTAAAGCACAATATACATTGAAATGGCATTGTTTTTGACCCACGATAGAATGGAGCTTGACCTATATGTAAGTGGATTTCTAGTTCCATATTGTTCTGAAGTGGAACCAAGTGCATCCTTGTGGTCATTGGCTTGCAAACCGGCAACCACATTAGATTTCCACCCCTTTGTAGCTAATTATACTTTATTACTACCTCCATCCTATATAAACAAACCAGCTTGACTAAAGCACAATGTGAGAGAAGAGAGTCTAAATGTGTCATTGGCTCATTGCACTTGCTTTGCTGGAGATATTTTAAAGTGATTGTTGAAGAAATCAGGAAGAGTATAAAGATGTCATTCCAAACCGTAGTACGTAAGGTTGTAAGGTATCTTGACAGTTGGAATATCACTAAACTTGGCATTTAATGAAGAACAGTCTTTTGGGATTAAGCGAATCTGGAAACTGGATCAACCATCAAAAAGGTATCTGATTTGTCAAACAAATAAACTCTATAGTCTATACATTGACTTAGTCACCACTTCATCAATACAATTTGACTCTTCCCTACTATCCTGCCAAGCATACCAAACAAGTTCCTAAGAATGCCAGCCACAGAAGGTAGGCACACGAGCAGGGACTACGAACTAGAAATAATAGAACCTATTGAACTACTTCTCAGAAAAAAAAGAACCTATTCAACAAATCTCATTCATTCGATTTTTCTTTTACAATTTAGGCATTTTCCAAAAAAGAGCTTCAGCATTAGATAAAAAACTTACTTGAAGGGACCCTAGAGAATAGGTACTTGCTCTATAAACTGGTTAAAAACCTAGAACTACATTTTAGTGTCTCGATCACTGTAACAATAATTTGGAAAAGTATGTCATGCTAAATCATCCTAAACACTGAGTCTAAAGATTGCAATAATTGGGATGTCATAATTATGTAAATTGGCAATGAATGCACCTAATGCGCTAATTGCACTAACGACTATCTACCAGTAGTAGTCAGAAGGTTCTGTAAGGGTGAATATTTTTATTTAATTTTTTTGATGACCGTGGTGTCCGGGCCAGCTTTCGTGCACCTCGACTAAATCCACGGGATACCTGCCACCTCCCACCAGCAACAGGTACCAGGTAACTCTGTCCACCAAGGCTAGAGCAGATGGGAAGAATCACCTAGTGTTTTTTTTGTCTCCGTTGGGATTTGAACCAGAGACCTCAGGCCTCAAGGCTCTTTAACCCACAAACTGTATTGACAGGGAATATTTTAAGGGTGCTATCGATAGTCTAGAGTAGGAAATGGTTTGCACACTAGGTTCTGGAAGGATAGGTGGTTGAACAGCACTATCCTGATAAATGATTTCCCCAGCCTCTTTAAATTATCATGTGAACCAAACTCCACTGTATCTCAGAACAGGGAGAACAACACATGGAGACTTCTTTAGAGAAGGAACCCATAAGACTCTGAGATTGTTCATATAAGAAATCTGTTATACAGGCTAGAAGGTTACAAGATTAATATGCAGGCACCAGACAAGCTAAGATGGGGCAATGACAAGGAAGGAAGATATTCAATGAAAGCTAGCTATTCCAGAATAGGTGCTAGTGTGACGGACCTGATTGATAACTGGCCATGGAAGTATATATGGAAGACCAAGCTGCCGACAAAGATAATATGTTCCAGTTGGACAACCCTTTATAAAGCATGTCTAGCCCAGGAAAATCTTAGATGTTAATAGATGTTATATGTGCCAGCAGGATTTTGAGTCAACCAACCACCTATTCCTTCATTGTAAAGTGACTTCAGCCATATGGAATATGTTCTTCTCTATCTTTGGGCTGAGCTGGGGAATACTAAAGAAGCATTTGAACGATGGTGTAGTTGGAGAGTTGGTAAGGCCATCAAACAAGTACGCAAGATGATCCCTGCAAGTATTTTTTGGTGTGTCTGGACAGAAGGGATCAGAAGATGTTTTGATGATTTATCAACTCCAATTCATTTCCCCAAGGCTCGATGTTTAGTATATTTATATAGATGGTAAAAGGCCTCACCAGATAACTTTTTTGGTCTTTGTTATCTCTCTAGTCCTAACATAGTCTCTGATCTAAAGCATGTAACAAAGTCTTTTGTGCTTACCAAATTTTGTATTTTATGCATCTACTTGATGCCAGTAATGAAATTTAGTATTACTCATCAAAAAAAAAAAATGTTGCAACTGAACCTTCAAATAACCAAGAAAGAAGCTAATAAAGAGACTATATAGAAATATATAATCGACATATGGAAGTAGCACACTTACCATCTTGAGTCATTAGTGGATAATCTGAAGCACTAAGATTGATAAACCAGTCCCACTTTGAACTTTCCTTCAGTAGAATGGATATAGCTTGAAGAGTACAAGCAAACATCGTAGGGCCCTTATAGGTCACTAAATTTGATTGTGCCATTACTCGGACATTCTCTACTTTGCGGAACGTGGGATCATTCTTTACAGACATTGTTAAGTTCAGCCTTTCTTTAGGTGGAGCCTCAAGATCCATATGTAGAATGTACTGATTCCTCGGGTGATAAACCGCTTGCAAAGTCCTCATCATTCTATGACTATCACCCTTTGTGCCTGATATGAGATAAGCAAACCTAGGTGGTTCATTTTTGGCAAATCCATTTGACTGAAATGACTGGAAATCAGATTCCACAAAATATCCCTCCGACTCCTCCGCAGGCCTAGCAAAAGAAACCATATCCAACTGCACTTGATCTCTTCCATAGGATGATGAATATAACCCAAAAATTGTTGCTGTGAACAGAGTAATAGACACAAGCAAGCTCACAAAGAATGGTATTTTCCAATGTCTATCGCCATATACCCTTCCGGAGTGAGAATTCGAATTTTTATCATTAAATACTCTTCCTGAATAAGAATTGGCATGTTTCCTCATGCTCATCAATTGAAGAGAAGCCAAAGTTTACAAATGAGTTGCAAGCAAAAAGTTTCCAAGACTCAAGCTTTTCGCCTCGATCTTCTCGAAAGAGAAGAAAGAAAAGGATGGAGCTTTACCATCAAAGTGAAAAAAAGATGATATGGGCTATCAGCAGAAATGGAAATGAACTTCTGTAGAAAGAGCACTGAAGCTCAAAAGCTTCCAAATTTCCACCGACGAAAAAGTAAAATTATTGGTTTGGGGTTTTACTATCCAAAGAAACTAGCCAATACAAGTAAACAAACCAATAAGGGCAATGTTGAAAATGGAAAAAAAAAGTGAAAACAACAATGTACGACTATACTGTAGTGGAGTACAGAAAAGGGGAAAAAACAATGCAAATAGCAGACCAAATTCAAACCAAATAACCAGATTTCACACAAACAATAAATAAGATTCCCCTGCTTAACCCCCTTTCCTTAAACCTCAGATCTAATGACCCCAGTAGACAAGTTAGTTCAACAAGGGTTTCAAGAACCTCGCAGAACTAAAATCAAATAGGTGAGGATCTAACCAATACAAGAAACTCAAACCCCAAATGGAGTTGATTCAAGAACTGATCTTTTAGTATAAAATCCAAGAAAATTTGCAGAAAAATGAATTGGGAAGGAAAAAATGGCAGCTAAAGTTTAAAGAAACCCCTTTTAGCTCAATTAACCAGAACTTTCCAGGAATTGATTTTGCTCTCACAGAACTAAAATCAAATAGGTGGGTATCTAAACAAACAAAAGAAACTCAAAACCCAAATGGGGTTGATTCAAGAACTGATCTTTTAGTATAAAAATCCAAGAAAATTTGCAGAACAATGAATTGGGTAAGAAAACAATGGCAGCTAAAGCTTAAAGAAACCCCTTTTTTAGCTCAATTAATCAGAACTTTCCAAGAATTGATTTTTCTGTTTTGCAAGATTGGAGAGGGCTGGGGTTGAGGGGCAGGAGAGGGAGAGGTGACCGTATAGATTGCTTAAAGTGTAGGTAATGACCTAATCTGTATGATTATACACTTGATTAGTACAGTATTATATATATAATGAGTATTGATAAGACTGATAATTTGGAGTTAAGAACAAGGAAGACATAGTTGTTACTACTTATTATTAGTAAAAGAAGCAAAAGCTTATTAAACTACTTGTTGCGGGTAACAAGAAAGTAGAGGGGTTTTAGCCTTTTAGGTTTCTACACTTGTACATTCAATTGAATATATGCAGAAATTTGGAGTTTTTGATTTTGATGGTTAGTTTTTTACATGGTGAATTATGACGTATTGAACTTCACTTTTTTTTTTTTTTAGATGTTTTAGATTTTTTTTACTTGTACATTCAATTAAGACATATCTAAAAATTTAGAGTTTTTTATTTTGGATATTAGTTTCTACGTAGTGAGTTATGACGTGTTGAATTCTTTTTTTTTTTTTTTTTGAGATTTTAGATTTTTTTTACTTGTACATTCAATTAGACATATGCAGAAATTTAGAATTTTTGGTTTTGAATATTAGTTCTTACATAGTGAGTTGTGACGTATTGAACTTTATTTTCTTCTTTTTTTGAGATTTTAGATTTTTTCACTTGTACATTCAATTAGACATATGCAGAAATTTAGAGCTTTTGATTTTGATGTTAGTTTCTATGTTGTGAGTTATGACGTTTTAAACTCTATTTCTCTAGAGTTTTAAAGTTTCTTCACTTGTACATTCAATTGGACATATGCAAAAATTCGGAGATTTTGGTTTTGAATATTAGTTTTTATATTGTGAGTTATGACGTGTTAAACTTTATTGTTCTTTGATTTTGACCTAATTGATAGACTCTGATTTTAACTTAATTGATAATCTCAAAATTTAGCATATGTTGAGGAGAGATGATTGTGGCTATGTGACTATCATGATTATATAGTAACCTAAAACTTGTTTGAATAGTTGTTACATATTATTTTACAATATATCATATTATATTGTATTGTGTTAAATATAATACCACATATTAATAGTTTGAAGAATAAACCAATAAAAAAAGTAGAGTATGAGACAAAACTACTATAAAAAAAATAGAATAAGAGATATAACAAGATTATTAATTTGTAAATAAAAATAGAAAGAGCAGAAAAAAATAAAAAAATAAAAAATTCATCATTATTTAATAATGAAATTAACGATATAAAATAATAAAATTAACAATCAAAATAAATATTATATTTAATTAACAACTATCCAAACAAGTTGTTGTTAAACTACTTATTGGGGTAACAAGAAAGTAGAAGTCATAGATTTCTTCACTTGTACATTCAAATTCAATTGGATATATGCAGGAATTTGGAGTTTTTGGTTTTGAATGTTATTTTCTATCTTTGTGAGTTGTGACGTATTGAAACTCTATTTACTTGATTTTAACTTAATTGATAGGCGCAAAATAAGCATATGTCAAGGAGATGATTATGGTTTATGACTTATGTGTCACGAGTAGTATTTGATAACCTAAGGGGTTGTGTTGGTTATTGTGATAGGATAAATAAGGATATCCCAATAAAATTCGTTATCTTATTTTTTATATGAAATAACTAATTTCTTTGTTTTAGTACAAGATGATTTTCAGAATTAATTAATACTTATAATTAAACACGAAATAAAATAATCTCACATTTTATTCCGAAATTGTTATTTCTTATCCACCAACCAAACAACCCCTAAATGAGTTGCCACTAATTCTCGAGTCGTACTTTTTAGCTAGCGTTTAATCAAAGATTTAGTTGAAACTCTAAGAAACTGAGTTTTTAAAGTTGTGTTGAAAAATAATTTTTTGGAAGTAAAAGTTGTATTTGAATATACATTTTACTTGGAAAAAAAATTAAGATTTTGTGAGGGAAATGGAATTTCACCCAAAAACTGACTGAGTCGTTTTTTGAAAAACTTACCAAATTTCATAAATAAATAATATTTTTGAAGAAAAAAAAATTACTCCCAAAAATTTATGACCAAACGGGAATTTAATTAATTTTTGCTAGCAAAATGAGTAAGAACAACACTAGGATCTAATAAAGGGTTAAAAAGGAGTTAAGAAGGGATAGATTAAATCTATCTATCCATAATTAGAAATTTCGAGTTCGAACCTTAATAAATATGGAAAAAGATTGATACTCTAAGAAACTTTTCGTTTAACAAAATCTTTTGCAACGCGAATTCAAATTAGTACCTAAAACTAAAAAAAAATGTATTTCTCTTCGAATGTATCTTACGAGTTGGTATTATTCCTCTTAGTTGGATTATTATGTACATATGCATTAGAATCTTTACCAAATTTTGGAGAAGAATTCATCTCATTTTCTTTTTCAATTTAACCAAAGTTCACCCTCAAATTAATCAAAATAAATGGCGTATGCCTTTTTTTTACAATTTCAATTACCATCAATTTCAGTCCTCGATCAACATGGATTGTGGTGACTGGTGAGATGGTTGGGGTTACTCCACCCTTAACTAGAAATCTTGAGTTCAAGAATGGTCCTTGCAATACGCAATCCAAGGTGAGAAATCCAAAAAAAAATATAAAAAAAATTCAGTCCTCGAATATGAATCAAGAGATTTTTACAATTTTTTATTAATGTAGTTTTTGAATAATGAATTTACTTTTTTAAAACAAATGTTCTTTTTTGAGGTAATGCAACATATTCAAAATTTTGTACTTTCATATTAATGACAGAGAACTTTCACCTAACTGAAATTTGATAATTTTTTCAATCTAAAATAATTATTTTATTATACAAAGAAGTTTACCAAACTATAATTTGATCAGATTATAAAATAGGCTTTGGACATAATTATGTTGATAATATAAAATACACCTGAAAGATTCACCTAACTCTTCTTTATAAAAAAATCAAGTCTAACTCGATTTTAAGAATTATTCCATGATCAAAAAATTATTCAAGATTATATAAAGAGACATGAAAATATTATCTCCATTGATGAATTCAGTCTCATTACTATATTGGAAGAAATTGTGTCATTTCTTCGCTCGCTAATTAAGTTTTAGCCGGCATTTTAAAATTATTCAGTGTTTAGTCACCTTTTTAGGAGTTTGAACTTTACAAAATGTTTATGGAGTTTAAAATTCTAACAAAATTTTACACTTCAATTTTAAAAGTTTGAATTTTATGAATTATTCTTGAAGTTAAAATTCATTAAGGTTTGAACTTCACGAATCATTCATTGAGTTTGAAACTCTGACAATTTTTTACATTTAAATTGTGAAAGGTGAACTCCATGAATCGTTCATGGAGTTTGAAATAACGATACAAACTCCATAAATTGTTCATAGACTTTCAAACTCCAACAATTTTTTTTTTGTTGGTAAATAAACTCTAACGAATTTGTGAAAATTTGAACTCCATGAATAATTCATGGAGTTTAGAACTCCAACATATTGTGTAGGAGTTTCACTTACCGAAATTTCACTCCCACATCGTGTGATGAAGTTGTTTCACGTTTTAGCTATGAATATTATTTTTATGATAAAAATAATTATTTTTCAACTACATTTCATATTATAACTAAATATAAACAAGCAACCCGAAAACTCGTCATTCAAACTACTCCTCTCGTTCATTTTTATTTATCACTTATTTTATAATAAATTTTCATTTTTATTTGTCACTTTCGACATATCAAGAAAAAACAAAAAAAATAATCATATTTTTACCCTTAGCATTAGTTACTTATTTCTCAAATCATTTTCAAGATTTAATACTAAATATTAATTAATAAAAATAGTGTAATAAAATAATCATGTCAATCATTATTTTCTTAATAGATATGTCAAGTCCAAATATAAGAAGTAAAAATGTACGAGTGAGTATGTTAAACTACCAAAAGAGACATACCTCCTTACCATATTTATTAACTCTCTCACTACTTTATTTTAATTACTTAATATACCACATGTAAGCACTCTGATACATCGCTTCAGGTCGTGATACATCGTCTCACCTCGTGATACATCGCCCCGATGTATCAAAGGTAATTATCCAGAGGTGAGGAGTTGTATCACGCCTTTGGCGATGTATCACGCCTTGAGGCGATATATCCGAGCGAAATGAGGTGAATAAAAAAGTAATTAGCTCCAAAAGATATGTGTTTTATGTAAGTTACCCTATATTTTACTCACAGTACTATGGAATCTAATGGATCTTGTCTGTTGGGCTTTTCAAGGTTGTACACTTCTGTTTGATTGCACACAAAACGGTGCATTGTTATGTTTTGTAAATTTTTGAAACTCATACAATCAATCTTTGTCCTCATTGTTTTTTTTTTCTTTTCTAGATTGTGTTTTTTATTTCTTTTTTTTTTCTTCAGCAAAGTATTTAAAAGTAGGTCTTGAAAAAGTCTAACTTCAGATAGATATCTGAAATTTTATATATGTAAAGTTCAAACACATACGACTGAAGTTCAGTCAGTTTGACTCACTTTAGTGATTTTTACTTGAACTTTAGTCATTATTATCTTATGCTAGGCACATATAACTTAAGTTTTAAGCAAAAATGGTTGAAATCAAACGAAAATGATTGAACTTCAGTCATATATGATTAAAGTTTTGGCAAGAATGACTGAAGTTCAATCATTTTTGCCTAAATTTTAGACTTGTCAAGCCTAAACTTAAGCACTGCATATTCGAAGTGAATATATGAGCCAAAAAAAATTAAAAAATGAATACATATTAAATAACGGTATCAAAATAGGTTGTCCCGTAAAATTTCTACTTGTTATCCGATGTGTTGGGGGCCCTTCAACAATGTATAGTAAGTCCCTGGTGGGCTTGGCCCATTATCTGGATAGATGAAAGAATACTTGGGTCCAATTGACAATAACCACTTTCTAATTAAAACTAAACTACCATTTTGAAACTATTCAAACAATAATTGTTTTTAATACGAAAATAAAATTTAAACAAAATATCTTTAGCTAAGAACACGAACTTTAGCATATATGAAACTTCAGTATAGTGTGTTGAGTCGAGAGTTCGAGCATTAAATAATTTCACTTGTAAAAGTTCGAATTTAAGTACATCATATTAGAATTGTACTGGAGTTTCATAATTGTGAGTTTCAAACTTCAACACATTGTGCAGGATTTTATTCGTGTCTTAACTAAGATTATTTTGTTCTAAATTTTATTTTTGCATTATAAGCAAATAACTACACTCTTTTCTCATTTATTTGACTATTTTAAAAAAATCTAGGATTTCATTAATGTACACATATATTTGATTTGAGTGGAATTATTTATTAAAAGAAAATGTTTCTTTTTTGGAAGTTAATATACAGACCATAACAATGACAACGATAACAAAAAAAGAAGAAGAGAGAACTATAAAAACAAATGAAAACAGCTCAATTTTAGTTTTTAGTCAATAATTGTGACTGGAAGTTAGGTTTCCATTTACTTTTTGTTTGATTGAAAATAATAATAATTCCAATTTGAATTGAAACTTTACAGATCATTTATTTGGCTTATTGTCGTTAACATGCTACTACAGAAACTTTGGATTAATTTACTGAATGAGTTATCAATATCACTTGATTGATATATGTACATACACTTACCAATTCACATTTGATATCTGATATCCATATTATAATTTGATTAAATCAAATTTGCACATTACATGACTCATTTTTAGGAATAACACTCTCAACACGATTTTTTCAATACTATTATTTTGACGACACTAATGTTAAATATTAATAATTCAATTCAATACTAAAGTAGGCTAAACTACAATTGGCTAGGTAGGGGTGAATATTTTCATGTGCAGCCAACTTTACCCTATAAAATTTCACACGAAATCACGTTTAGTTTATAGTAGGTAGCCGCTAAAATAAAGTGGATTTAATAGACTAATTTCAAACAAAATTATTAAAAGAAATATTTGTGGATCTATAGATAAGATATTTCACAGAAAAGAGCAGCATTACGTACAGAAATGTGAAAATAAATGAATTGGGTAATTCACGATTTTAGTTGAATCGACAAATTCTTAATTATTATAGTCTTTGTGATTGATTCCTAACTAAAAACATTTGACCTTTAACTGATTGAAATATCCACTTTTAATCTCTCTACTTATGAATACTTAAAAATTTACTAAATTATTAATCGCTACATCATTTAACTACTCATCGTTATGTTGAATTTGTGATGTTAATCCATATTAGAGAGTACTATGTTTTATTTTAAAATAGTCTAAGTGTAATATTTTGGAAAAATGGCTTAAAACACACACTTAAATTATGCACATTTTTGTTGTTACACACTCTAACTTTGCGGAGGTCCTATGAATCCTTAATTAACTCCTTTTAGTGTATTATTCCATGATAAAAGTATCTTATTTAATGATAAAAATGTAATCCATATTTCACGATAACCAAAATAAGAAATTAGTGTAATAATTGACGGACCAAAAAAGCCTTTTTTTTTTTATGATCGTGGTGTTCGGGCCAGCCTTGACTAAATTCACGGGATACCTGTCACCTCCACCAGCAACACATACCAAGTAACTCTGTCCACCAAGGCTAGAACAGATGGAAAAAATCACCTAGTGTTTTCTTGTCTCCACTGGAGATTTTTAACCTACTTCATTGATCACTAGGCCACACCCTTCGGTGCGGACCAAAAAAGCTATTCTTCCAAACAAATTTGAAGGGACCTCTAAAAACTACATCATACATTTACCCTTAAATATTTTTGTAAAAAAAATTTGGTCTCTTTTGTAACAAAATTAACTTGTTTGCCTCCTCATTAATCCTGCTTTTGCCATTGCCAGCAAGGTACCCCTAATAGTTTCCATGAGCTAGCATATTAAAAAAAAAAATCATAAATTGTTCCTTTGAGCAAGCATTTTAATTTTAATTTTTCCCTCTAGTTTTTTCAGTTTCTCTTCTTAGAGTGCGTTCTTAATGTTTTTTAGAAAAATAAATGATTTTTTTTGGTGTGTGTTCAGTACCTAAGCAAAAATAAATTATTTTAAAAATATTTATATATAATTTAAATAAATATTATGAAAGGTGGGGTGAAGATTATTGTCGGAGCCACCTCAGACAAAGGGTAGTTGGGTGAATACTCTTCGCCAATCTTTTTTTTAATTTAGCACACTCTTAATACAATTGAAAAGAAAATTTGCACACCCTTCATCAAATTTTTGGCTCTTCACGGTGAAGATGAGGTGTGTTGGAGGATAGTGATGACACAATCAATGTAAAAACGTCAATTATGAGTTTTTTCTACTTCCACTAGAAAAATTATCTCCCTTATTTTTAACAAACTTGTTTTCCTAGAAAAAATATTTCAAAAAAATTTAACCAACTGAACATGAAAAAATTAAAAATCTTTCTAAAAATATTTTTCCTCCGTACCAAACGCACCCTTACTTTTTAGTTTTAACTTATGCTAGTAGAGGAAGAGCTATGAATTGACCCCTCCCCCCCCCCAAAAAAAAAAAACTACTCCAATCATTATGCATTTGCATGTAAGTTACATGCAATAATATATACATATATATATAATTTATAATATGCTACACAATGCAGATATGGTAATAATTAATTAACAAACATCATAATATATTAACCAATTGACATATATCAATTCAGCAAACATGTTTAGAGACTTGTCGCTATCATTGGGCTATATATATAAAATTGAAATTGTAAATTAAACATTACAAGCTGGCATCAACAAAATCAATACAGTAACATTATATATATATATAGTATAATCTTGTTAGGAAAATGATACCATATGATACTGAAGGGAAATAAAAAAAGTAAAATTTTATCACAAATAATATTGTGTTGTGACAAGTTACTATCGTAAAAGCGATTTTGATCCGACTGGAATGCATATTGTATGATGAAGAAAACATATTCCAATGTGTGTGAAACTGGACATATGATCCCTCCTCTTTGTACGAATGTTTAATTAATATAATCTTTATTTTTATTACCGAAAAAGAAAATCAAAGTAATGAAGAAAAGTCAAAGAAATGGATAAGAGTTTTCGCAAATCCTACTTAAAATGGACGATGTGAGTTTGTCAAATACTTGACAAACCTCTACATTAACAACGCATAAAAAGCTGTCATTTAATGTTGAGTAATGAGCTTTTGACCGATTATTAAAATTTTGGGTAAACTCAAAATATCAAAAATATTTCTTGCGAAATCGAATTTGGATTTGGCCTCACACATATCTTGTGAGGCAGGAGAAAGGGGCAAATAAATCTTTTTTTGCCTTATTAATCCATTTCTCATGTGCATGAGATTACTTTCTTCTACTAGTTTTTTACAAGTTCATAAAACACAATTTAATATAAGAAGAAAAAAAAAAATACTTTTTCTAATCAATAAGAGATTGTTATCTTTCATACGAGACAAGAAAATGAGATGAAAAAAGATTCACAAGAATAAAGGGAGGGGAAAAGGACCCACAAGAAATTTTCTTCTTCTTTGTATATCAAAATATAAAAGAAGAAAGATTAAAAGGAATAATTCCAACATAAATCAATGGAACAAAGCTTAAATCCATTGGATTCTAATTAAAGGAAAAAAGTTATAGTTATATATGTACTATAATATAAAGTTAGGAGCCACATTATATACATACTTAGGACTAGCTCATTTGGTCATAGTTTTTGGATTAGTTTTTAAAATTTTATCTCCAAATATTTGTTTGATTATAATTTTTTGAAAATCCATCTTTAAAATATCAAGTTCCAAAAATTGTTTTGGATAAGTTTCTGAGAGAAATTTGATTTTCAAATATAAAATATATGTCCAAACATAATTTTAAGTTTCAAAAATTATAATTTCAAAAACTTAATTTTTAAAATTTTTAATTTTAACTATAAAATTCATGATCAAACGGGAGCTTATATATGTGAAGTAAAATATATAGTGGAGTACATAAATTTAAAAGGTTAAAAAGACTAGCATTATTAGCAGACTAGGTAGCACAAATCCAAAACGGTAGGCCAACTATATCAAAGCTGGACTTTATTTTTTGGGTAGTTATTCAATGTATACTTTCATTTCAAACATACAAGTCAATTAGTATAATAATTAATTAATTAGTTCCAATCCCAAATTAATACTACTAAATATTTGAAGCATGGATACAAATATTTTATTCCATTTTACACAATATATAGTACTCTATCTATTTTAATTTGTTTTTCCTTATTTTCTTTAGGCCCTTTTAAAAGTAATGCCTCTTTACTTTTGGACAACTCTTTAATTCTAATTTTTCATATGACATGTAAGACCATAAAATTAAAAGACATTTCGATATATTTTACACATAGTTAATTTAAGATTACAAGATTCAAAAAATTCTTTTTACTTTCTTAAATTTTGTTTCAAATCAAAATCACACAAACAAATTGAAACATAAAGAGTATTATATTGTATTCCATTACGTTGTCATTTGCCAAGATAATAATTTTGTATATAATAACTAGCTCTGCATGTGGAAGTCGTCGATGTCTCTAAGTCAACCCTTGGATTAGGTTATTGACTTTCAAGAAATTAATTAATATCATACTTAATAGTTAATTAAGTTGCATAAATGTTGTTATTAGTTAGGTGGCTGTTAATGTTAGGCAGCTAATTACAGCTTATTTTAAAATTTGAAGTGGTGAAAACGAAGTTTATATATGAATTCTAACTATTTACTCAAAAAAACCGGCACAATACGCCTAATCGATTAGAATTGAAAAAATTCTGTCCTTATTGATCGTTGAATTAAGATAGGCGATTTAATTCATGATAATGTGCAATGATCTTATTTAGGCATGGAATTGACATGTAATGGAGATGCGCATAAAATGACCCGAACATTATAAAAAGTCAAAAACTAGCATGTTCATATTCAGCTGATCATTCTAATTCGGACAAAGGTGAGGAATGTAGATTGTTATTTATGGGTTCATTCAAATTCAATTATTTTGATTTGGAGCCTTAAAATTCATTAAATAAGTAGAAATAGTTATTTTCTAAATCAGTAAATTAAAACAAATGAGTTAGTGGTAAAATTTCAAACTCAAAACCCCTCTGGGGGTTAGCTCTATTGAGTATTGACAAAGATTGAAAGATTTGTATTTAAGCTACGACTAAACTTAGTATTTAAGTGTAGAAAAGTAGGGGGGGGGGGGGGGCAGTTAACCTATTTTGTGGTCCTTTTATGTTAGTAGTCATAGTATTATCGCTTCAGTAGTTTTTGTCTTTCGATTTTTGTTACTCTCCATTGTACCATGTACCTCGATTATCGTATTATTATAGTTTCTGTTTTGTTATTATCTGTTGTTTTTGTTATTATTTACTGCTTCTATTTTCGTTACATCTTTTTCTAGACTGCTTTGAACTGTCTTTCTTTGAACCAAGAGTCTATCGAAAAAATAGTCTCTCTATCTCTAAAGTATGGATAAGGTCTGTTGGGATTGAAATCGAGAGGGCGTCATGCGGAAGCTATTAATTGCAAACTATCAAGGCGATAAATTAGACGACACAAAAAACTATATTAAAAAAAACATATTATTGATAATATACGGTCAAGTGACCTACATATTATGAAAACTATAGAGGGAAAATCTCCTTCTAAACAAAACTCTCAAATCTCAAAGGACTACATTGTGGATACTATTGTGTTGTCGTGGGAAAAAGAGAATCTCAGTCCAAACTTTTTCTCCAAGAAAGATTTAACCAAATATGGAAGAGTTATTTTAAACCTTTTCTATCAAGAAAACTTTTTTGAAGCAAAAACACAATTATGGACAAATCCTAAAAGTGACAAGTAAAGTTGAACAGAGAGAATAATTTAGATAAAGTAGAAAATTCAAGACAAATCCTAACAATGTCTACGTACAGTCTACCCTCCTTCCAACCCCTATTTTATGGAGCTACGCTGAATATATTTGTTGTTGTAAGATTGACCTGAAAAGTTGGCTCCAAATGAATTTCTCCATATCATGAAAAACAAAGCATGGTAACTAATAAAGCTTGTTAAAGGGATTAGGAGGGCGATGAATTTGCACATTAAAATGTTTATCTTTTGCAAAAATAGAATCTTGAAAAACATAGCAAGTATCATATCATCAACGTACTTCAAGCTGCAGCAAAGCAGGAACAGATAGCTAGGCTGAAACTAGGTTAGAAAAGACAAGCAGAGAATCAGAGAATAAAGAAGAATATCTTTTGAGTTTTGTATACCGATAAGGATAATAATCTCGGGATAAATTTGAAATTAATTTTATCTTATGTTTGATTAATTTAAGGCATTAGTTAATTGCAGAGTTATTTTTCCTACTAAAATAGTGGGATTAGTACTACTCTACATAAAAAGGTGTGATAAAATAATTTCACAATTTTTTTTTATTTATCCCATCTCGCGTACCAAATGACCCAACCATTTATTACACTACTAGAAACAGTTGTTTTTCCCTATGCGAATCAATGAAAAATTGTATTATAAAATATAATTTTCCCATCTATTTTCTTACTGAACCAATTCACTGGAAAAACACATGGTGAAAAACAAATTCTCATTAAAACACTGGAAGTTTCCTAATTTTCATGTGAAAACACTACTATTTATTTTTTCATTGATTCAATCAAAATATCTATGAGAATAGCCATCGAACATTTTTCGATGGAAAATTTCAGTGGGAAAATAATGGTCTTTTAATAGTGACACTAGAAAATAACAATGTTTTCATATGAAAAAAAATTAGAAAATTCCCCACTATTTCGGTGAGAATCTATTTTCTGTCATGCATTTTTTTAGTGAGCTAATTCGATAAAAAAAATGAGTAAATCATGTTTTATAATACAAAATTTTCACCGAAAAACTTTTATTTCCAGTGGTGTGTTAGTACTGTATAAAACAGTGGGTAATAACTTATAGGGTGCAAACTGCAAATTATAGCTTGGATTTTAGAACTCTGTTTGCATTAGTAAATAGTAGTGCAAGACTTGATTATTCACCATGTAAATTTAAAGTTGATGTGCTATATATCAGCTAGCTAGATGAGCACATTAAACAGAAGTTCACAATTAAAGCGTAAATGAGCCATACTTCCTCCGTCCAACAATACTTATCCATTATTGACTTTGTATATTTTTAAGAAATTATAAATAAAAGGGTAATTTATCATATCACTCTTTGAATATAATAAATACAATATCTTGAAAAATGTAATAGGAAAATAACTGTAATTAATAATAAGGATAAATTAGGAACTAAGTGTAAAATTATCTCTTGATTTCATAAGCTGAACGAGTATTGTTGAACATTTATTTTTAATATAATGGACAAGTAAAAATGAACGGAGTGAGTAATTCATCAAGTGGGAAGGAATATATTTGTAGCCCCCTGCAGGCGCCCTTTTTGTCTTTTAAGCCCCATAACTTGTAACCTCTCAACATGACAACTTGATTCTCTAATGTTGTTTCATAGCTTTCAAATTTAAAATATTACTACTACTATCTCCACAAGTGGGTTGATGGTATTGCGTTGTAGTAGACAATAATATACTCCCTCCGTTCTTTTTTAATTGTCATGTATATTAAAAATAGTTGTTCTAAAATACTTGTCAATTTAAAAAATCAAGAGAGAATTAATTTTTTTTTTTCAACTTTGCCCTTAGCATTAATTATTCTAGAACTTAGAGACACATAAGTAGACAAAGATTAATAAGGGGTATATAAGTCAAATTACACTACTAATTAATTTTTCTTAATGATTGTATAAAGTCTTACCATGACAACTAAAAAGAAACGAAAGAAATATGTATTAATATTAATATTTTATTTGATAGTATTTTCAAGGTATGTATATGCAATAGATTCCATTGATTATTATGAGGTATATAACTAATTATATATAATAACTAATGATATTAGCAATATCTGAATTATTAATATATGAGTAAGCATGGTCAGAGATAAAAAATTCATCCTATATATCAGACTAATCCGTGTATATAATATAATCCTACATAACTAATTTCAACATAAATAATTTTGAGATTACTAATCTCAAAATAATATTAATATATTTTATTTAATATTATTTTTATACACCCTAGCAAATGATCCATTAGTGTTAATGCTGGCAGTCCGCAACAGAAAGTATGCCCTTATTATGAACACTAGTTTCTAGTGAAAAGGGGGGGAAAAGAAGGAGAAATTAATTATTGTGTAGGCCATATGTCCATATATAAAGAAGTGTCTTGTCAAGACAATTTTCACATCTTGAGGTAATTTTGAAATTGAAGTTGGATTCAATATTTAAACTTTTTTTATTATGGTAGTAAAGTCAAATCTGCCTAATTCTTGTTTCACTCACTACTAAACCCTTATATTATCTTGTTCATGCTTCAATTGACAGATTTTAAACGTACAAATGTTAAACTATCTCATATTGATGAATAAAGATGCGTCTCCTTATATGATCTTATGCATTATCACCTTTTAAACGAGTTTGTATAGGGTTAAATTAGTAAGTGTAAGGTGTATTTTTCTTATTCCATCTTTGGGTGATCATAAAGAAAGGAGGAAAATTTGGCGTCTATAATACTCCCTTTGTTTCAATTTGTTTGACCTACTTTCTATTTTAGTCCGTTTTAAAAAGAATGAGCCTTTCCCTTTTTAGTAGCTTTTTAATTTCAACTTTCCACATGGCATGTTTAAGACCACAAGATTAAAAGACATTTTGGTATATTCCACACATCTTTAATTTAAGATCATAAAATTTAAATTTTTTTTTTATTTTTTTAAACTCCATGTTAAATTAAAATAGATCAATCAATTTAAAACGAAGGAAGTAATAGAAGAGCACATAAAAGAAGAAGAAAATGAAAGGATTCTCCAAAAATGAGAGAAGTTTATAGCACCATACTAAAAGGGCACCAATACGCAAAAGCCCTTTAAGGGCCAATGGCTGATATATACACTCCACCTACTTGCCCTACTTTTTATTACTACTCCATCGGTCTCAATTAACACACTTTTCTTTTTAGTTCATTCAAAAAAAAAATATTTAATTATAATTAGAAATAATTTTACTTAAAAATTTTCCTTTTTATATTTAATAAAGTGATTTACAAGCATACAAATAATCAAAGGGTATTTTAAACTACAAATTTCAAAAGTCTTTTTTTTAAAAGAAAAGTTATGTATAACGTTAAACTCCATCACGTAAATTAGGATAGAGAGAGTAATAACTTAACAACTGTCGATATACTTTTCAACAACAACAACAACAACAACATACACAGTGTATTCCCACAGCGTGGGGTCTGGGGAGGGTAGAGTGTACGCAGTCCATACCACTACCTCAGATGTGAGGTAGAGAGGCTGTTTCCGATAGACCCCCGGCTCAAGACAAAACAGTCTAAAAATAGGCTAAAAAGGACGTAACAATGATAGTCGATATACTTTTACTGTTTCATATTACTTGACCCATATTGACCTGACACACCCTTTAAGAATTTTTTATTTAAAAGTATATTTTACTAAACTAACCTTATTAGTGATGTTTTGAAACTCTAAATTTGACTACTCCTACTTTATGTAGTTATTTAGTATCGAGGATAGTATGAGAAAAAAAGTAGTAACAAAATTCTCTTACTCCTTTCGTTTCTAAATACTTGTCATATTTTTTATGGGTAACTTAAATAAAACACACATCTTTAGAACTCAATTACTCCTTAAAACACTAGTTTACCTAATTATATTTTTTACCACTTTTCATGCTTCAGATACATGCATATTTCATGTTGATTGCATGTATTTCATATACATGAATAATTAATTATGAAAATTTTAATTAATCAAATTCCTTAACATAAGGCGAAAATCAAGGTATGTATATGTGTTTAATTAATTTTATTTTATTACTTTTTAAAAATAATAAATTCATTAATTTCATTAATATAAGATGAAAACATGTATATCTTGGTTATGTAGTTTGATTAATTTTCATCTAATGTATCATTTTGTATGTATCTAATATTAATTTAATGTATATTTTAATATATATCAAGTATTAATTTCATGTATCTGTTTATATATATCTAATATTAATTTTATGTATATTTTAATATGTATCAAGTATTAATTTGATGTATATATTTATATGTATCTAGTATTAATTTGATGTATCAAATATAAATTTCATTACGTGAATCCAAAAAATACACGTATCTAGTAACAAGTTGACCCATCAGAACTTTTGATACATGTATATGTGCATAGATACATGCTTAAAAGAAGAAAATGATGATGCAGAATAAGAAGAAACACAGATCTGGCCGAAAAAGAAGAAAAAATAATGCAGAATAAGAAGAAACACAGATCTAAATTTAAATTCACACAAAGTTCAACAATATGAGAGCCCTCGTTAATGGAGGAAAGAGGAAGAGTAGAGGATGAGTGTTGTAATCATCTTTCACCAATAATCTCAATTTCTCTAAAAGGAAAAAATCACAATTCAAAATCAAATGGTTGAGTCAATTAAATGACTAGCATATCTATTTATGGCCAGCGTATCCATTTATGATTGAAATATTAAATGACCAGCATATCTATTTATGGTTAAGCTTGAGGGAGGGGTAGAGAAAGAGAAGGAGAGAGAGAAAGTGACGTGTATCTGGCAACAAAAATGGTAGAAATTATTAAGATGTGGGATATTATGAAATTAATTTAAAGTAGAGAGAGATTTAATAATTATGATAAGGATGTATAGCTATTTAAGTAATTTACCCATTTTTTATTTGCACGCTCTTTAAGAATAATATTAACTAGAGAGTAATTTGACTAAATTATCTTTATTTATTACTTCTTTCTTTGTATTATATTAATATCTCTTCAGTCTTCATATTTATGACTAAGGATAAAGGTAAAAATAAATAATTAATTATGTCTTAGTTTTATAAAATGATAAGTATTATAGTATATCTATTTTCAGTAAGGATGATAAATATTTAGAAATAGATTAAATGGAGAGAATAAATAATTAAAATAAATAAAATGAAATGAAAGGAGTATATATGCTACTCCCTCCGTCTATTTTTACTTATCCATTATACTAAACATAGATGTCCAATAATATTTGTTCAATTTATGAAATCAAGAAATAATTTTACACTTAGTTCCTAATTTACCTTTATCATTAATTATAGTCATTTTTCTATTACATTTTTCAAGACATTGTATTTATTATACTCAAAGGGTAATATGATAAAATTATCCTTCTATTTATACTTTCTTAAGAAGTATGCAAAGTCAATAGTAAATAAATAAAGATGGACGGAGTGAGAACTAATATATGGCTGGCACATAGCTAACCACTTTACCTATGCAAATAAATGAATAATAGTTGGTCTCATTTCCGTTGGAAAAAGGGCAAAAACAGAGTCACATGGGCCATTGACAACCTTTTCCTATGCAATAATGAAAACTTTTTTCATGTTTCATTTTTATCCAATGGCTGACTCTGTATATGTGGTTTAACATTTTGCTATACACAAAATTCTCTTTATGGGAACTTTATTTACTTACGTAAAGTAAATAACAATTCAACTAGTAAAAATGTGTATTCAGTATTCTAGCAATATTGCTTGAATTAGGATAGTTGTACTTTGCGTTTGTGTAAAGCTAACAATTCTACATTTGTGCCTCTACATAATAAAAGTTAGTTGGTGGACGATGACATTGTTAAAGAATTTAAGTTATATATATATATTATTGATATAAATTTAGTTTACTTTTATCGGTTATAGCAAATAAGTTATCTTATTGGGAAAAAAGAGGAAACTAGGAAACATATGTTAAAAAATAAAAATTAAAAAGTATTTCAAGTTCACAATTTTTTTGTATGTCTTTTAAGGAATTTTAACCCTTTAACTGGTGTCAAGGTATTTGAATTGATTTCTCACAATATAAAATTAAAAAACGTTTATGTAATAGTAACAATGCAAATTATAGAATTTTGGTGAACTCAACATATAGCGTAAATCACATATAACACTTACTTTTATATTAAAAGTAGTGCAGAAGAAGAGCGCACCCAAAAGTGTGACATAGTAATCAATGAAGTGCACCATAAACTGCGAGCGCAAATAAAATGATATTTACGTCAATTAATACCCATTGTAATTTCATTCAGTTAACAATTAAAAAATATCATAAAAATAGATTTCCCCCTGATCATGTCGATAAAGTCATAAAATTCTTTAATATTTTTTTATAAAAATAATGAATTTATCTGAATCAATACACGATTTTCTTGTAATTTTTAAAGTAAATTTAATAACGTAAAAATAATTATTTACATTATATAGCTTAATTTCATTATCAAGTAATTAAAGCAATCAATTAAAAGAGTCGTGAAGGAATCTTCTTTTCCCTTGAAAAGAAACAAAACTAAAATCCAAAATGGAGTTTGGTTTATAGTATTAAGGTAATATAAACTATTTCAATTTTCGTCGTGAATGATAGTTCCCCAAAAAAATAAAAAATAAAAAAACATAGACCCCCAAGTCACTACGACTACGAGACTAATAAGTAACTAATAAGCATGCAACAAAAGTTCACACTACAACAATTAAAACTTTGATTAAAGGGGCAGCCCGGTGCACTAAAGCTCCCGCTATGCGCGGGGTCCGGAGAAGGGCCGGACCACAAAGGTCTATTGTACGCAGCCTCACCTTATATTTCTGCAAAGGGCTGTTTCCAAACAATTAAAACTTTGATTAAAACAGCAAAATGAACGACGCAATACAAATGCAGCAGCCATCTATGCTATTCCTCCATTTCTCCATCATCACCATACTCTTAATACTTTTTTCACTAAGTTTTTGTCTTGATTTTTTTTCATCCAAAATCATGACTCAAGGTAAAAAGAGTTCGGAGAATTTTAATAGCACAGTTGATCACAATGATGGAGCCAAAGATTTCACGAAGAAGCTAATGAGTGTCAATATGCAATATATATACATAAAAGATGTTTTTACCAAGCTATACAATGTAATTTTCTGAATACATGTGGTTCTGCCACTGGTTGGTCGGCGACTATTTTAATTTGCACCTTATTAGTGAGAATCTATTCTCCATTTTATAATTCCTCTTCTCATTTTTCCTTCTTACAACTATTTTTTTTTTCAAAAAAAAAATGTTAAAAGGAGTCTAAACAGAGACAGATCCAAAGTTTAGAGTCATTAAATTCAAAATGAATGTCTTTCTTGCACGTAATTTTAACCAAAAATTATAGGCTACCATTTGACCATAGATTTTGGAAAAGTTATTGTTAGATATTTGTTTAGCCATGAAGTTTAATCAAATTTTCAAAAACTATTTTAGACTTCTACTCACAGTCTTCAAACTTTTCAAGCAAAATGCATATTCAGCACGACTTTAAAAATTCAAATTTCATAGCCGGACAGGAGCCAAGTTTAATTGAACTCATAAAATTGGCCTTAAATCCGAGTAAGACGATTGGGCTGAAGTAGGGTCGTAGTGCATTGAATAGAAGTGATGGCACAGAGTTAAAAACGTCTTTGCGTTTCACTGTTAAATCTGTAAAAGCCTCCATGAAAACAGTGCCTAAAACTGCTAAGTACTAGTTATAATATTGGCAAAGTACACTTCTCAAAACAAACCTCGTCCTCTTCCCCATGTGAAGGATTTTCATTTTTTCAACATTCAAAAACACCATCATGGAATATAAACAAATACAGATGATAATGCACCCTACGTGTTTGTATAAATTACTCACAGAAGAAAAAAAAACTGTATATGTATTTTTTCTATTGGAACTCCCAAGAAAATCCACCATCGCTATTCTTTGGGTACAACAACAACAACAAATGAGATTTGCGGAGGGTAAAATGTAGGCAGATCATACCTCTACCTCATAGAGAACGATCGCTATTCTTCGGGTACGCAACACATTTGTCTGCAATGTTTGGCCAACCCAGTTATTTCAATTCTTGGTAAACCAAAAGAGCCCCATCTAATTAGATTAGAAAAACACACATACATACACACTCTTTCTCTCTCTCTATCTCAAGGGCACCCACGCCCACCCCACCCCCCTTTTTACTACCCCCACCCACGTCGTAAAGAGACTCGTCTCTCTATAAAAAGCCCTAAAGCTCCTCCTTTTCAACGCTTTTCCCACCAGATCTCTTGGACTGACTCCTTGGAGCTGCGTGCTTGCTGAGAGAGAGAGGTCATTTCTACCATCTACTCTTTTCTGGGTCCTTCTCTCTTTCTCTCTCTGCAAATGCATTTGCAGTCATAATAATCTGTATATACTAATCTTGCATCGACACACATAAACACACACAAAAGCACACGCATATATATGGCAAGTGGTGTGATGTGGTGACACACCCATTTGTTGTATTCGATTCTTTTTGGTTTCTTATAGGTAGAAGTTTCGATTTTGATGTGAAACGCTTTGTGGGTGTGGCTCTAAAAACCTCCTTTTTTTTTCTTTTTTTGGTTTTGAGATAACAGAGATCAATGGAGAAGGGTGTGGAGAAGAGAGAGAGTAGTAACGGGTTGTTCACGGAAGAAGAGTTGCGTGAGATAAGTGGGGTCAAGAAAGGCGATGATTACGTGGAAGTGATGTGTGGGTGCACCAGCCACCGCTATGGTGATGCTGTTGCTAGACTTAGGGTTTTCTCTTCTGGTGAACTTGAAATCACCTGTGATTGTACCCCTGGCTGCCAAGAAGGTTTACTTACCTACATTTTTTACTCTCTGGGTTTGCGTCAAATGCATGTTATGCGTGGCTTTTATTCTATCGTCCACTCTGTGTTCTGACCCGTTTTGCTTTCTGTATAACATTTTATGTGTATGTTTATTTGCCTGAGAGAGCATGAGTTCTTTGTGATATTTATGATGTCTGCTTAGCTTCATCCTTCTTGTGGTAGTGTGTAGTTTGGTGTTGTGCCTTGAAGTTTTGATCTTTCTTTGGCAATAAGCATGTAACAACTCTCTATCTCTCAAGGTAATGTTAATGTCTGTGTACACTCTACCCTCTCCAGATATGTTCAGATATGTTGTTGTTGATAAGCATGTCAACAAAGGTAGAAATACATTGCGTGTTCAATATGTGATAATGGTTCTTTGGTTGCAGATTTAGCTGTTAAAGGTCTGATCTTTGATGCAGAGTTCTTGTTGTGTCTTCAAAGCTTGTTCTTTTTGGTTGATGACAGTTTTCTTTTTCTGATGGTATCAACTTATGATGCAATATTGGCTAAACATCTCATTGGTTCTATCTACCATTTCTAAAAAATTGTCCTAGTAACCATGACAACTTTCTGAAAACTATCAACTCTTAATTTATTAATGCTTATCGTGGGGCTTGTGCAGGGACTAGTGCACTGTTTTTGGTTGAATATTTAGCTGTGATATCAAAAAGAAATCTTATACTATCATTCAGCAGATTCTCTCGACACAATTTGTTGTCAGAGGATATCTCCCTTTTTCATCATTCACTATGTATCTTCTCGGTTTCCTCCTTTCTTTATTACAATCGTAAGCCACAAAGAATCGATTATGTACTTGATAAATAACACCTCCCACAAGAGGAATTATCTGATAAAGTACATTAAGTCCTACACTTGTACTTGTGCTACTTAACAAGTGTCTTTTTCTCTGTCTGGAATCTAGATAGTCAGCTTCTTAGTTGTTATATTTCTTGTATGTGCTGAACATAGAAGTGAATAAAAATGAGCTGTGAGTTAATTGAACGTGTTATGTAGAATTTTATGCATATGTTGTTCTCTCTTTTACATTATTTCATAGTCTTGTTGTGGACTGTACTTACTGCTTCTATTAAGAGTTGATGTTTTGTGAACAGACAAGCTTACCCCGGCTGCATTTGAGAAGCACTCTGGGAGAGAAACTGCTAGGAAATGGAAAAATAATATATGGATCATTGTCAATGGTGACAAAGTTCCTGTGGTAAAGACTCCGCTGCTAAAATATTATAACCAGTCTTCAAAGCATGCTAATGGATCAAATAGGTCTCAAAATGGAAAAGCTTGTCATCGTGATGAGTTTCTAAGATGCACCGAGTGCAAGAAAGAACGCAGGTTCCGTCTCCGTTCAAAGGAAGAGTGCAAAAATTACCATGATGCTTTGGCGAATGTGCATTGGAAATGCTCTTGTATTCCTTATGACAAGTATGTTTCTCTTATTCAAGTTTGTTATTCTGTTCTTCATTTTCTGGATTCACCATCCTCTTATACATACATACTGCAGTTGATTTTTCCCTAAAAGAAAATTTCTTTAATTGACCAAAATTACAAAATTTATATCTTGTCCATGGTTGCAGAAGTCATGGAATGGAAAAATAGTTGCGTCTTGTTAGATTGTCTTGGAAGTCTTTAGTTAATTCATGAGTGCTCTTACCTTTGTAAAATCCGTGTATGGTTTGCTTTCCCACTTGCCTTTTAGTCCAGCTTGATGAAAGACCAGGCAGTTTGTATTTATCGATATCATATCCATTCTAGTTCTGCTCCTCCTCCACTCCCCCCTTCCCCAAATAAAATAAAAACTTCATATGATAATGGTGAAATCCAGAAAATGGAGGAAAGTCAAGAAAGATCAAAGGTCAAATGATCCTTTGATAACCTTTTATATCAAACAGAACTAAAGACATACAACTTTTGCATGCCATGCAACTTGCATGTTGGGGAGAAGGATTCAAAGAAATATTTGATCTTCATCCTAGTGAACCGTCATTAGCACAGTACTTTATTATCTGACTGTTCCTGGTAGGACAAAACGAAGAGCAGTAAAGAGAATTAGCATCATTTCTGTTAATGCCTTCCTTTTCAAGTGTGAAACTAATTGGGTTTAAATGTAGTGTTGTAGTTGAGTGCCTTCAGCAGGGTATTCTTAGTCTAAAATGGACAAGAAAGCTCTTCTGGAAACGCTCTAAATTTCAAGTTAATGATATTTGGAGTGCAGCTCTTCTACTTTTATTTTGGAAGTAGATTTCCGTGTCCAATATACTATTCTGTATTTGCATACAAAGTGATATGTATCTGAATGTGAGTACTTATTCACCCTCTAAGGCTAAACATTCATGTATGACCGATATCATAGAAGTACCGTGAAGGTAAAGTGAAAGAACCTTATTTTATAGTAGTGAATTTGAGAGAAAATCTCTTTTTGATCAATGTAATGATATGCTCTATTTTCTTTTTCTCCTTGTATGCTCTAGAGATGGAAAGAGCAGCTCTTACACTAAAATGTACACCTGAGGATTGTTTTACAAAATGTGGTTTCATATTAGTTTGGTAGCAGATATTCAAGTAATATCTTACACTCACACCACCAACCACAAAAAGAAAAAGAAAAAAATGTGCTTATGGTCAGAACTTGCTTAATTACTGATATTACTGCATTAAAATAGCTATCAATTTCATTTCCAGAAGTAGCGTCTCTAAAAGGAGTCCTGTTTTCCTATCGTACACCCATGGGATCTCTGCTTATGGTCAGAACATGCTTCTCTAGTTAAGGGTACTTTTTGTTTTGTTAGATTTTGAAAGTCAATCACTTATTCTTGAGAGAAATAACTATTTATTGCGAGAATTGTAATCTAAAATGTTGTCCTAGAATTGAGTTGGAATATTAGGCATTAAGAAACCTGGTCTTGATGCCTTGTAATTGCATATACTCCCCTGCACATGCCATCTACTTTCTTAGTTTGTATTAGTGAGCGTCCCTTTCACTCTGTTGGATCTGAAATGTTGTAGTTCCAAGTGGTGTAAGACAGCTTCTTGATGCTTGTCTCACCGTATTAGTTGGAAGAATGCCAAGTGATGTAATGGAGTTTGCTGATGCATGTTCATCTTATTAGGTGGTAAAAAGCTTTCTTTGTTATTTCTTACTTGACATGCGTGTGACGATCTGTCATTTTGCTATTGTTGAACTAACAAAAGCATTCAATTTCAATGTTATCAAAATGTGCTGATTTATTTGTAGACTGGCAACTTCCTTTTATCATTTCTTTTTCTTTCTCTTGGAACCTGTCTAAGAGTGATTGCTGGCTTGTCCTTGTTTTTTCGTGTTTTTAATTTATGGACTTATTGGATTGCTGGCTTCTATGTATCAGAGTTTCATGTGATGATGAAGAAGAACGAGGAAGCCGCAGGGTGTACAGGGGATGTTGTCGTTCTCCGACATGTAAAGGTTGCACAACCTGTGTTTGTTTTGGTTGTGAAATATGCCGATTTTCAGACTGCAGTTGCCAGACGTGCAGTGACTTCACAAGAAATGCAAAAGCCTGAATTATTCTATAATTTGTTACCAATGGGGTATGTTTCCCCCCATTATTAATTCATCTGAACCCCTTCCCTCCTCTTCCTGCTGCCCTTCATGTTTTTGCTGACATATCTAAGACCCATTAAACCCAAATTTATCGTTTTACATTCACTATCAAAGGCTTCTTCTATCTATAATGTATTGATGCATGCGCAGACGCTTGACTATTTTCCTTTTGATATATTTGGACACGGAATATAAATTTACGACTTAAAATTCATTAAAATTGCAATAAATGGTATGTCTGAACCCAAAATTTTTAAAATACATAAATGTACATGTTACATTTGTGTCCATTTGACGAAGAATAAACCTCTTATCTCTGGTGATAGTCATTAAAGTATTTCCAAAATGATGTCTCCCACTATCCTAATAATGCGTTACAATGTGCACCCAATATTTTTTGTTGTTGTAAAACTCTTTATTAATGGAGGATGAATTTGCAAGACTGAATCAGACTTTTGTCCATGAAAGCACACAAAGTCTCGACCTAGTCACTAATAAAGCAAAAGCTTAAAAGCTTGTAATACTACTTTTTTGGCTAACGAAGTGGATCTTTAGGGTGCGTTTGGTATGAATTTCATAATTGAATTTCATTGCACACAAGGCCCTGAACCCCATCCCTTAACTCCCACTCTTCACTCCATTCGATTTTGCTAGATTATATATAAATGTTTTTGAAATAATTTTTTTGTGAATTTATCAAATACTAGAAAATAAGTAAGAAATGCATTTTGTTTTTCAAGAAAATATTTTTTTCCATACCAAATGAGCCCTAAGGGTGTGTGTGGTATGAGGGATAAGGGATAATTAATTTCAAAATTAATTCTAGGATGATTTATCTCATGTTGGTTAAAACCGCGATATAACTTATCCCTGAATTGTATTGAGACTTGAGAGTGTGATAACAATCCTGAAATAATCAATTCTGAGATAATTTGTTCCTCAACCAAACAAGCCCTTAGTGACTAAGTAGCAAATATATATGCTAAAAGGCAAAAGCTAACGAGAGAGAAATTGAAGGATATGTACCCACCCCCACGTACGCCTTTCCCAACTAGACAGTTTTGCAAAAAACAATTTTTTTATCCTTTTCTCAATATTTATATCAAGTCAATAAATTCATTAAATACATTTTATCACCTCACACCATATGTGCTCTTAACATCAATTTATTTAGTTGGCGGAAATCATCGGTGGCTTCTAAAAGTTGGCACGATTTTTAACTTAGACACCTCAACTAAGAGTTGTTCATTTTAAACACCTTAAGCAGGGGTCCGCGGTGTCATTTTGATACTTTTTGCTGACATGGCAAAGAAAGTATTGCTCACTTTCCTTAGACGCGTTAAATGAATTTCAAACAATATTTTTCTCTTTTTTTTTTGGCAAAAAATTCATTTTTTCTCTTGTCAAGTTTGAAAGTTGTCTTCTCCGGCAACGCTACTGTTCCAACAACGCCTGCTCTTCAAACTTTTTTTTTCTTTTTGTTTATCCCTTTTCTCTTAAATAAACTACTTAAAAATAATTTATGAGTTAAATATTTCTTTTCAATCACCATTTTCTTTATTTTTTTTGAGATCTAAAAAATACGTTATGATCATTTGTTCGTCAGAGAACATGAAAAATTCACCATCGATATCACCATCTCCATTGATATCTCAAAAGCATCATCACCATCATCATCTTCTTCTTCTTTTTCTTTAAATTTAACAATTGCAAAAAAAAAAAGAATCAAAATTTTAATAAAATTCAAAGAAGAACACTACTAAAAACAGTTCAAAAAGGGACGGATAGAAAAGCAACGGAAAGCGTCGTTAAGGAAAAGCGACGTTGTCCGTCGCTTTTTTTTTTTTTTAATTCATAATTATTTTTTTACATAAACGACGGACAGCGTCTCTATTTTCGTTGCTTTTTTTTGGCGGATTTTTGCGCAAAAATATTTATAAATAATTAATTTTTATTTTTTAATATAAGCGACGAACAGCGTCGCAAATATTAAAAAAAAAAAGCGACGGACAACGTCGCAAATATTAAAAAAAAAAAAAGCGACGGACAGAAGCGACGTTGTCCGTCGCTTCTTTAATTATACAGAGACCCGATGGGGGTCTCTTTCCCTCATTTCTCTCTTTCTCTTTTCTCTCCTCCTCTCTTCCGTCACTGCCCCGCCGCTCCCTCCACCGCCGGTTCCTCCACCGCCGGTCCCTCCACCACTTGCTCAATCTTCTTCCTCCAACCTCCTCCAATTTTGAGGTTAGTTGTGTTGTTTATTTGAAGGTTAGGGTTTAATTTGGGTATTTTTTTCTTCAAAAATTGATAGTGTATTCTAGACTAGGGTATGTTGTTGTTGTTGAATTCTAGACTAGGGTGTATATGTTGTTGTTGTTGTTGTTGGTTTTTGAGAAATTGATAGTGAAAAATTTCATTTTTAGATTATATTCTTAATTTATGAACTTTAATTAGTTTAGGCTTACTATTAGTTTGTGAACCTTAGTTTAGGCTTGCTATTAGTTTGTGAACCTTAGTTTAGGCTTGCTATTAGTTTGTGAACCTTTGTTTAGGCTTGCTAATTAGTTTGTGAACCTTAGTTTAGGCTTGCTATTAGTTTGTGAACCTTAGTTTAGGTAATGCTTGCTATTAGCTTGTGAACCTTAATTAGTTTAGGTTCTTTTTTGAACATGAATTATATATGTTCTTGAATTAGGTTGGTTCTTGAATTTGAAATTATGTTCTTGAATTAGATTATTAACTTGAATTTGAGAACTTTGAATTTGAAATACGTTCTTGAATTAGTTTTGGGTTTTGTTTTAGAATCGTGAATTAGTATTTAACTTTAACCTTTTGAATTAGGTAATTGAATCTTAGCTTTTTTTAAGTTAAGTTTGTTAGTTTAAATTGTTAGTTTTGAGTTAAGAATTAGTTTTCAACTTTAGGAATTATTTTTTGAACTAAAATTAGGTTGGTTCTTGAATTTGGAATTATGTTCTTGAATAAGATTATTGACTTGAATTTGGGAACTTTGAATTTGAAATAGGTTCTTGAATTAGTTTTGAGTTTTGTTTTAGAATCTTGAATTAGTATTTAACTTTAACCTTTTGAATTAGGTTCTTGAATCTATGTTTTTTTAAGTTAAGCTTTTTTAAGTTAAGTTTGTTAGTTTAAATTGTTAGTTTTGGGGTCGAGCTTGCACATACGTCGCAGCAGATCGCAGATCTTACTAGGGCCTTGGCAGAATCCGAGAAAAAATGGACTGAGGACACTGATGATTTGTCCAAGACCGTCCAGACTCTTCAACAACAAATGTCGTCCGTTGTTGGTTGTCGCCGTCGTAGTATAGATCCTACTCCTTCCTCCTCGTCATCAAGTGACGACGTTACTGAGACTAGTGAAAATGCCACACTACTCCCCATTAGGATTGCTTTATTTCCTTCTATATTTTGACATAATTTGACACTTTTTTTATTGTTATTGAATACTTTATAGGTCCTTTTGGTGGACTTTTTATGTTATTAGTATATTTTTACTTCATTTTTAGTTTGTTGTTGATGTTTTAATTATTTTATGAATTGTAATTGCTGGTTTGGGTTGTATTGAATAGGTTTTTGAAATAGCAGGTGGTGCATATTGAAAATGCAGATTTTTGCTACTAAAAAAAATGCAGAAAAGCGACGGACAACGTCTCTTTTGTCCATCGCTTTTCTGGAATTTTTTTAAAAAATTACCAGAAAAAGCGGCGGACATCGTCGCTTTTCTGGGAAAAAAAAGAAGTCATCGCTTTTGCCTTTGCGTCATTGTCCGTCGCTTTTAAAGCGACGCTGTCCATCGTTTCTGGAAAAGCGACAGACCATTTTCCCACGGTAGTGAGGCCGTCGCTTTTCTGTCGCTTTTGGCCAAAAAAGCGACGGCCAACGTCTCTTTTGACCGTCTCTTTTTGACGTTTTGCAATTTTTTTTAAAAAATGGTCTTCCAATTATTTAGGGAAATATGCCACCTGTTTTTTTAAAATTAAAATGCCACGTGTAATTATTTAATTGGTTGTTTTGCCACAACATCGTGAGTGTATTACACTCTACTTCTTGTTGTTGTTGATTGTTAAAAAAGTGTCAAAATGACACAGCACACCCCTACATAAGGTGTCTAAAATGAACAACCCTAAATTGAGGTGTCTAAGTTAAAAATGGTGCCAACTTTAGAGGACCGCTAATGGATTCCGTCTATTTAGTTTGATGCAATCACCATATATGAGTAATGATATCTTCTAACAAAATTTACCTGTTATATCTCTAATTAATGTTTTCTTTTACGAATATTCATGGGGTAGTAAAATTATTTTCTCAATCATATTACATAAAAAAAAATTATCCATGTCATTCTCTCAAACACAAATCACCATTAATCATGTGTATGGGGAATAAATAAAGGAAGTTTTTAAGAAGAGACTTAACGAGCCAAAAGGAACTACTTTGCCATGTTCTTTTGTTATTTCTTCTTTTAATTGTCGATTGTGTTCTTATTATTTTTTAACTACGCTTCAATCCCGAACAAGTTAGGATCGATTGCATATGAACATTCCTTCAGAATTGATTTATGTTCATATTATTCAAATATTATGCGAAATAAAAACAAACATTATTTCGTCGAGAGAATAGTCGATTTATTAAGTCTACCACTTTAAACTTGTCCTTTCCTTTAACCGAATAAAGCTGAAACCCAACATCAACACCACTAAAAGTTAACCGGCTCGTTTATGAGCGAGGCACTTAGAAAATTCTTAAGGCTAATGTGTGTTTGAAAATAGTACACGCAGCGAAAGCATTTTAGGAACATACTTCTTACATGAATTATAGACAATAAATACCAACACGTAGTACACATAAAGCCTGCTGTAAATTAACCAAGAATTACCTCTTGAAGCGTGAGCAGAAATCTTGAAGCAAGTCCAACTTCAATTCTACGGTCTTCTCCAGTGATCCCAAATTCACAGCTGAACTCTTTCAATACTTGGGTGGACAAGTATTGTATAGAAAATCAATTCTCCTTTCTAGGTTGGAGGAACCCCTATTTATAGAGGAGCTCTCCCAATTCAGAAGGGAGAGCCAAAAAAGAAAACGAGTGCCTTTTCCAAATTGAAAAGAACAAAACCACACGTATGGTTTCTTTTGAAAATAGAAAACACATGCTTGTTTTCCTCTTCTTCTTTTTTCCCCCTAGAAAATAGGATTCTGAGTTCTAATTAAATATGGGCACTGTAGGGACCACATATTAATTACTGAGGCTCCCTATTGTGGAAATAATTTAAAATATTAATTTAAATTATTCTTACCATAATAAATTACAAATCATTCCACTAAAAATTCGTAATTGCACTCCTCTATTTATATTTCATAATTCTCTATTAAACACTTATGTAATTCTCCATGTTAAGATTACAGATACTAATCAATAAATTAAATTACTAACGAATTTAATTAATGATTAATTTTCTTTAGAGCAATACTTAACTTATTTCATATGTCGGATTCATAAATCCACCGGCCGGGTTTACATATGAAAACTTATAAGCTTCTCATAAAAGGCGTATGATCAATTTCTATATCGAGGCATGGATTCTATCAACTAACTTATTATTTCACCAATATATATTATTATCATCCAATCTATCAGGCATGTTGACCCATCTCAGGATCTCGCCTTTTAATAAATCAAAACGATAATTAACATACACAGCTCATAATAGTTATATCAAGATTGAGAATATAAGTACATTTAATAGTTTAGAGAATATGTTTTTATCAGTTAGTCTAAAACATCTATCTCTACTCGGTCATGTTCAACACATACAAAATGCACTAGCACGAGAAGTTAGAAGTATACCATTCTCGTAATCAAGATAAATTACTTTTAATCTCGTGTTACAATCATTCTGATGGTTTGTCCAAATTTTCATCTACGATTGTGAACTATAACTTTAACTTATAAGAACTGATGATTTAATCTTCTGTGTATAAGCTCAAACTCTATACACCAAATCATCTATTATATAAGTTGAGGACACATATATGACAAGATGATCTATTTAATGTAACACTTTATTGAATTAAATAAATAAATAAATAATCATTCAATAAATAATACTATATCAAAACCGTATGGTTAATAGTATATCCTAACAATGTGTGGGGCTTTATTTTGTGAGACTTGCACGTTAAATGCCTAATTGTATGTAAATTCTAAGCACGTCTAACAATCAACACTTGGGGCTTGCCGAAGAATTCTTACAAATCATGTGTTAAATTAACTAATTAACACAGTTGACCCACAAAATTCTTGAACAAATATGATAGAAGTTTATTCATTTAGGAAATATGAATATTGAGAGAAATTAATTAATACACGAACCAAGGTCACATTGGCCTTGCCCGCACTCTCAAATAATACACCCCATTTGCTTCTATCTTCTAGCCCAGGAAATTACATGGAGTGTCCTCAAAAGTGAGTGGTCTTCAATTTATGCCCCTCATAAGAAAAGTCTTTAAAAAATACCCTTCCTTCCTTTTTATGTATAGAACATATACATTTTTGCCCCTCTACACCATAACTCTCCATGTTCATTTGTCTCTCAACTCTTAATTTTTTTTTTCTTTTTTCTTTTATCTTTTTAATTTTTTATCTTTTTTTTTCTTTTCTCAATTTTTTTTTAATTCTCGTTTTCTTTTTTCTCAACCTTTATTTTCTTTTCTTTTTTCTTTTTTTCTCTTAACTTTTTTTTTGTTCTTTTTTTTTCTCAACCTTTATTTTTTTTATTCTTTTTTTTTTTTTTTTTTTTTTTTTTTTTTTTTTTTTTTTTTTTTTTTTTTTTTTTTTTTTTTTTTTTTTTTTTTTTTTTTTTTTTTTCTTTTTTTTTTTTTTTTTTCTCTTTTTTTTTTTTCTTTTTTTTTTTCTTTTCTCTTTTATTCTTCTCTTTTTTTCTTTTTTCTTAACCTCTATTATTTTTTGCTAATGAACAAAAAAAGTTGGATAATCCGCAAAGAAGATCTTCTTTCTTTGAAATCGAAGTAAACTTAAGAGCGTGCTTTGTTGTTTGGAGGTCCTTTGGAACAAGTCTTGCCTCTAAGACAAATGTTATAGAACATCTCATAAATCAAGACAGAATGAGGTAGTGTCAATCCTTGCTCGTGGGGCATAACTTGTTGTTTGAAAAATTCTTGAGCTAAGTCTTACCTCTAAGGCAAGAGTTATAGAGCATCTCATAAATTAAGACACAATGAAGTAGTGTTAACTCTTGCCCATGTGGCATAACTTATTTTTTGGGAGGCCCTTGGGCTAAGTCTTGCCTCTAAGGCAAACGTTATAGAGCATCTCATGATCAAGACATAATGTGCTAGTGTCAACTCTTGCCAATGAGGCGTAACTTGTTGTTTGAAAGTCTTTGAGTTAAGTTTTGCCTCTAACGCAAGAGTTATAGAGCATCGCATAAATCAAGACACAATGTGGCAGTGTCAACTCTTGCCCATGGTGCGTAATTTGTTATTTGAAAGTCCTTGGACTAAGTCTTGCCTCTTAGGCAAGCGTTATAGAGCATCCCATAAATCCAGCACAATATGATAGTGTCAACTCTTGCCCATGGGGCGTAACTTGTTGTTTGAAAGTCCTTGGGCTAAGTCTTGTCTCTAAGGCAAGAGTTATAGAATGTCTCATAAATCAAGACACAATGAGGTAGTGTCAAGCCTTGCTCGTGGGGCATAACTTGTTGTTTGAAAATCCTTGAGCTAAGTCTTGCCTCTAAGGCAAGAGTTATAGAGCATCTCATAAATTAAGACACAATGAAGTAGTGTTAACTCTTACCCACGGGGCATAACTTATTTTTTGGGAGGCCTTTGGGCTAAGTCTTGCCTCTAAGGCAAACGTTATAGAGCATCTCATGATTAAGACATAATGTGCTAGTGTCAACTCTTGCCAATGAGGCGTAATTTGTTGTTTGAAAGTCTTTGAGCTAAGTTTTGCCTCTAAGGCAAGAGTTATAGAGCATCTCATAAAAAAATAAAGGTCAAAAAAATTGATTAAAAAAAAAGAGAAAAGAAAAATTAAAAACCAAAGAAAAAATAAAAAAATAGAAGTTGAGAGAAAAAAATAAATATTGAGAAAAAAAGAAAATAAATGAAGAAAAAAAAGACAACAAAAAATAAATGTTGAGAAAAATAAAAAAATAAAAAATAAAAGGAGAAAAAAATAGAATTGAGAGGAGAAAAGAAAAAAAATAAAGATTGAGAAAAAAGAAAAAACGTAGAAGAAAGAATAAAATAAAAAATAAAAAATAAAAGAAAAATAAAGGTTGAGAAAAAAAGAAAATAAAATAGAAATAAAAAAAAGAAAAAATAGAAATAAAAAAAAAGAAAAGAAAAAAGAGAAAAAGAGAAAAAGAAATATATATAAAAGTTGAGAGACAAATGAGCATTAAGAGTTATTTAAAAATATTTGAGGTGTAGAGGGGCAAAAAGGTAGTTGCTCTATACATAAAAAACAAGGAAGGCTATTTTTGTAAGACCATTTTTATGGGGGGCAAAAATATAAAGCCACTCCCTTTAAAGGGCATTTATGTAGTTGTCCCCTTCTAGCCAGGGTGTAAGGCTAGTAAAGCGTTTGCTTTAGGCCCTAAAAAATTTTAATAGTAAATTTTATGAGTTTAATTTAAGTTAAAACAATATTGAAGATTGTAAAAAATAAAAGGTACAAAATTTAAATAAAAGAAGAAAGAAAGAAGAACTTTTTACTTTTATTCAAAAATATTTTAGAACTTTGAATTAAACAACTCAAATCTTCATATTAATAAATAATCTTTTTGCAATAACATCCAAGGTAATGCATTGCAAACAAATGTTTAACATCGTCTCATTAACCAGAAGTAATCCTACTTTAATAAATAACAATTTACAATGTGAAGTTAAACGTCCAATGTATTTTAAAATACTATGCTAGAAACAAGTAGCATGTTAAAAAGAAAAACTCTAAATTATTAGTATTATTATTGTGTGTATATGCATATATTTAAGTCCTTTTATTAAAATTTTACTTTAGGCTACTAATTTTATTGAGACGCTCTTATTTCTAACTCTTCCATTATGTCAGAAATGCATTTTGCATGCGTCTTTGTCAATGGAAGATTCTGGGACTGGGAAATGTTTCTTAGTCAACAAGGATTCATAAATAGCATTGACCCCTTTTATGAACATTTGCAAGAGTCTTGGACGACTTTGGTTATTTCGTGGCAGGTTGCTCCAATGTTGCATCTTGTTTTGGAGTCAACTTTTGCTTGTCTTTTTCCTTTGGCCTCACTTGGAGACTTCGATGGTTTAGTATATGTAACGAACAGTCATATTAAATCACATTACAATTTTCATTTTGTCTAATTAAATATCTCGTAAAACGTCAAATGCTCTGTTTGTACTTTAGATAAAGTTTATATGGGCAAATATTTGACCATTTCCTTGACAATTAGAGGCATTTTATAAGGGAAATGAATCATGTGGTTGCTCGTGAGCCTCTTGAGTGACTTAAATGATGCATTTATATTAATGTAAGTACAACGAATACTTGCTAGTTATACCTTTAATTAATAAGAAGAAAAAGTGAAGAGGTCTTGGGAATAATAACTCATGAAATGTTTCTTAGGAGTTGTTACTGAAATATTTCTTTAATTGCTTATTTGTGTAATAGGTCGTGTCCTTTCGCTTTTTCGTAGTCTGAGCCAAACGTTTACAGAAAAGGGAATTAACCAAAAAGTAATACTCCTTACTAAAAATGAAAAGGAAATAGTAACAAAGTTCAGACGTTAACTTTCGTAAGTATTAAATTGTTTAGTTTTTTACTTTTTTTCTTTCGTAGCCTTTTCCTTCTCTCTCTCCTGGTAAGAATCTTATTTTTCAACACCCAAGTTTTCTTCAAGAGATTCCTAAATTAATTTTCTTCAACTGTCAGCCCTTCCTTTTCATTTAAACTCGTCTAAAGAGCAAAAACGAAACCATAAAATAGAATGATGAAAGCAAAAAAAAAAAAAAAAACCTTAAAAGCATGTGTCTCTATCATGTTTGGACTTTGGAGAACTGACACATAAATTAAGTGGACTTTGGAGAACTGACACATAAATTAAGTTCCAAATTCTGAAACAATCAAAAGAGAAAAGTTCAGTAGAATGAAGTAGTAAGAAAGAGGGGGAAAAGAAATACTACCAACTAAAAGGAGAAAAAGTTAAGCAAATTGTTTAATTAGCATGCACTTTTCTTCTTAATTTGTTACACAAGAATGATATCTGGTTATATTTAAAAATAATTTAATATTAGACTCATGCTTTTACTCTTAATGAAATGATTTATAACTATGCAAATATCAATGACTTATCTAAATAATGAGATCTGAGTATATTTGGACACCAGAAAACATATAGAGAAAAGGGAAAAAATGAAGAAAGAATTCAGGAAAACATGTTGTTTGTCTCACCAAGGAATCAGTACAAGTCTGTTACCACCCAAGGTTGTGATGGAGGTGGGGGGGGGGGGGGGCAGGGGGTTAAATACCCCTCCGTCCTTATCAGAGGACTCAAGTTCAAGTACTGAAAATATGGTCGCCTTTGGCAGAGAGCGCTTTACCTTCCAAAGTAGGACCTCCCAGCACAAATCCGAATTAATTGAGCCCCGCAAGTATCAAATGCCTGGTGGAAAACCAAAAAAGGAAGAACCCAAGTCTGGTTCTTTGCATCGAGTACCCGACTCTATCACTCCAAGATCATTCAAGACAAAAAATGAGAACAAATGCCTAAGGCCAAAGCTTTTGTGCATCGAGTTCGTTTTAGAGCGAGGAGAGTACTGGTGGAAAGTAAACACTTAGAATTTGGGACAAAATTCATTACATTGATGAAGCCATAAAAAGGTGGATAAGTCCTGCACACACTTGATCCCTAAAGGAGAAGGGAAAGCAAAACCGTAAAATCTACTACTACTTTTTTAATGGAAGTTACAAAGTAAAAGGTTTTTCACCTTCAGTTACGTTGTGACCTGCCTCTCCTACTGCCAAAACGGCCACCACCCCTGTGATTCCCTCTCCGACCACCACCAGAATGAGCACCTCGATTGAAGTTAGCATGTGGTTGTGAATTATTGTTCTGTCCTGATTTTGGTCCGTTCTCCGGTACCTGACCTCCCAAATTCATGGGTGGAGTAAATTGGCCTGGAAAGCTCATTGGCAAAGGTGATTGACCTTGAGAGAAGTTTGGAGAGCCATTAATATAGCCAGGAACCACAGCATTTGGTTGTGAATTATTGTTCTGTCCTGATTGCGGTCCATTCGCTGGAACCTGACCTTCCAAATTCATGGGTGCAGGAGTAAATTGGCCTGGTAAGCCCATCGCCATAGGTGATTGACCCAAAACATTTTGTCCAAAGGTAGGCCAAGGTGCAAATGATGGCCCTGCACCAAAATTTGGTAGTCCACCTGGGAACATAAAGCTAGACGGAAGAGTTGGATTTATTTGCTGCTCAAAAGGAAATGCATTTGGCAAAGGCATTTGAAAGAATTGCTGTGGATGACCTTGCTGGGGCCATTGCATACCAATATTCGGTAGTATGTTAGGAAAGCCCATATTCTGGGGCTGCTGATATGGGATTCCATTAGTCCAAACTCCATTTGACGGTGCTGCTAAGCCAGGGGAATTTTGCATATGAGGGAATGGAGGGACTGATGGAGGCCTAATACTCTGTCCATGTCCTTGATGAGAGGCGCTTTGATGAATGCCTTGATCCAGTGGAGCAGCAGCAGTTGGGATGAAACGTTGACCTTGGTCAACTGATGGCTTACCATTTTCACGTTGCACATCTGTAACCGCACCTTGATCCTGTTTCCAGCTCTTAGATCGATTTTTGAGATTCCTTTTGTCCTTTTTCTTGTTTCCTGGTTTCTGGTCATTCGTGATGCCCCTCTTTTTCATTTTCAGCATTCTCTTGTATTCAGCCTCCTTCTCATCATCTGAAAATTCGTCCTCAGACGCCTCTTCATCATTTTCACCAGATGCATCATACCCTTTCTTGTAAAGACTGTTATCATTGAAGATATGATTTGAAAATTCAGGGACGAAAGAGATCAAGGTGCCTGGGTGGATTCCAGGGGGAACTTCGTGGTCAGAATTGAATCTCACAATGTAGTACGGGTTCTTGACAGGCCCAAAAATCTCATCTACTATACCGAGTGGAGATCTGCTTTCTGTTATCCAGAGAATAGAACCATCATAAAGAGGAGTATGCTTCTCCACCCCTTCTACTACAACTTGGGCCCCAATAATCTGTCACACCATAGACAGATGAAATAAGCCCATTTTTAAATAACAAATTGAATTAACTATAAGAAAATTTAAATTAAATACAAGCAAGCACCATTTACATAATCTTTTTTGGTTCTTGCTGCTTAAAATAAAAGAACCATCACATTGCGTAGTTTGCCTTTCAGCTTTTTAGTCTTACCGATGACACAACTCCTACAGGCTGCATCTGGTGATGTGGTTGTAAGGTTGCAGTCACTTCCGGAACTGGGGGTAGAGCCTGCAATTAGCAAGATGATTGAATATTTTGCGTGTTGACATAAAACATGAAAAGCAAATCCAAAACATCACTTTTACGTGCTAATCATCCATGCAGGGTGTAAGAAACATGTTCCCAAATTATTACTGTGACTTATTTTTTTTTTATAAGGTAAAGTAATTTATAGATGATGTACCAAGATGGTACTCACTTATACTACAGCCAGTCCTTATATCCCCAAGAAATCACATTATTCTATGAACTAGGACAATTTTTCAGTCGTCCTATTCCTACACTAAAAATAAAGATTCTGCAAACATCTATTCTTAATAAAAGAAACATGGATTTTTTTGTCTTCTAAGGATCTCTTCTTTCTCTCTTACTCAGGAGATATATGACAGATTCTGGCATCACCCAATGCACCCCACAAATTTTCAAAAAAAAAACATCCCAGGTGGTCCGTATTTCTATAAACTGCTTTACTTTATGTATTTTTTTTTTATTAAAACATACTTCTATTAACTGCTTCACCATTCTAATGGGCCAGCAGACTGATTATAGAGCATTACCATAGGGTTCAAGTAACAGCAGAAAATATCACCTAAGCAACCTAAACATCACCATGAAGTTGACTTGGATGCAAGTTAGGGTTCCTTGAAGAGAAGAAACTTGATTTGCTAGTTACGTTTCTGAAACGTAGATTAATATCAACCGACAGTGATTGATCAAGATGTCCTTCGAAGATAAGCAGACAGATATAAATAGAGACAACACAATCTTTTTCTTCTTCAAAACTATGTTCTTCCATTCTCTAATTTAGTATGCATTTGCAAAGTCTTCCAAAAGCAACATGATACCCGTGAAGATAGGAGGTGGCGGTTAAAACAGAAAAATCTCATTAAACAAGTTGAAGTACTTGACAATAATCTAAATGTATAATTAACAGCAAAAAAGTTAATTATATAGACTACACGTCAAAAATAAGGAAAACTAATTTTTATACAGGACTTTTTTGTTACACCTTAATCCACAATGAAAATTCAATCTCCCTACAGCCAGCTTTGCATGTGTTCTCTCATTAAGAAGAAATCATTTTTCCTGTGGTAGAAGGTTTTCCTAACAACTTTGAGGCATTGATCACCGTTTCCCAACCCAATCCTAGTCAAGATATTTTGTTGTTGTAAATACTCTTCTCGTCACATAATACTTACCTGATGAGGACTTCTATAATACTTTAGTTCGATACAACTACAGAAACATGCTCGTGAGGTCATGTGCATATCAACTATACCAAACCGTAGATAAAAGGAAAATTTATTTCGATAATAATCCCTTTAGGTCATTCAAGACTTGTTTTTTCAACTGTTCGCCACTTCATCTTTAGGTATGGCCAATAACTGGGACTTTGGATGCATAATCAGGGAGATAGATGAACTCCACTTCGCACAAAGTTCTGTATTACATCTTTAGACTACTCACACTAGATAAAAGAATATCAAGCTATGAATTGAATGCTAACAGTTGCAACATTTAGACATTTACATACGTAAGTGACTCTGGTTCAATTCTACTACAATGATCAAAGATTTGTGTTTCAGAGTTGACTATACTTAGGCCAGTCATTCTTTACTCGAAAATCCCGTTCATCTTTCATTGACATGAAAGCTCTTCAAATAAACATTGTATAGTTGCATACTAATATTAATACTGTAGAAGCCCTAAAAAGGGTGTCTTTTCTTGCTATCTAAACATTTTTCCATTGCATTCCATAAGGTGCAGAAGCATTAAGCACTTACAAGTGTTGCTGCAACAATTAGTAATTCATATGCACTAGCATTTACATATGAAGTGATTAATTATTACCTGAACCTCGTTCTTAGACCTGATAGGTCCTTTAACACCAGTGTCCTCATCGTCGTCATCCCAATCAACCACCACATCGTGATCAGATGCTAGAATCTCGCCTTCTTCCATATCAACCTCCCCTTCTGCTTCATCATTTGAACTGCTCTCATCTTCTTCCTCCTCGTCGTCATCGCTGTCACTACTAGAGGCCGAGGCCGAGGAAGAGGATTGACTTTCACTCTCAGACTCCGTATCAGTATTAGTCACATCTTTATCACCTTTTAACACAATTCTTTCCTCACCCTTACTACTACTGATGTCAACTTTATTATCACTCTCCTCATTCTTGCTAATCACCGGGGCCACCGCCGCCACATTGCCACTGACAACAATGCTGCTCTCATTCTCTTTCCCACTTATACTAACTCTCCCCATCTCCTTCTCAACTATACAACCCAAGTCCCCCTCAGAAACCCCAATTTGATTCAAACAACTCAAAGAACCCAACTTTAAAGAATCCTCAGTTTGAACTTCACTTTTCTCAGAAACCCCAATTTGAACCTCAGTTTGAACTTCACTTTTCTCAGAAATTGTCTCAACTACTACAGAACCAAGCTCAGTGGGTTCTTGCTTTGTATCATCCATAGGGCTATCTGCGATCAAATCTCTGAGGGAATCAAAATCAAGCAAAGAATCAGCAAAAGACAAAGAAAATTCGTCAAAATCAGGGAGGCTTAAAGGGTCATTTTCTTTCTTAAGGTCAGAAAAAGATTGATTTTTTTTATCTTCTTCAACCTCTTCACCTGTCGAATTGTACAGAAAATCCACCATATTCAAGTGACAAAAATTGGGTTTTCAACAATTTTCTCATAGTAAAAAGTTCAAATAGGAGAATACCTGGGCTTTATAAACGTATGGAAAAGAGTTGTATGCGAATTTTGGGGGCTTTCCGCTTTCATTCAGCAATCAAGAATTCTTCTTAAACCCTAGTAGGGTTTAACAGAGTAATTTACAAGGCCAAAAATGTCCATGAAGTTTTGAAATAGAACAAATAGGTCCTTATTTTGGTTATTGGTTCCAAAGTGCTCTTGAATGATTAGAAATGGGACAAAATGTTCCCTTTCATTCATGCTTCAATTCAAAATTTTCGTCCTCAAATTTTAGCAATATTATCTTGAGCCGGGGGTCTATCGAAAACAGTCTCTCTACCTCACTTCCGAGGTAGTGGTATGGACTGCGTACATTCTACCCTCCCCAGACCCCACTTTGTGAAAAATATACTGAGTATGTTGTTGTATTAGTATCACTATATTGTATCATGAAACTCTAATCACACGAAAACAAATGATTTATGAAACTCTAATCACACGAAAACAAATGATTTATTCTCCTATTTACTATGATTTTTAATGTTGAAGAGAGAGTACTCAATTCATATATACCACCAATTCGTTTTTGGTCTCTCTAGTGTAAAAAAATATTTTTTAACTCAAGTTTTGTTATATGAGAAACTAATGTGAATATGAGAGCGCAATTATAAAACACGTTAGTAATTTACGAATCGAGAGAAATTAATGTAGGCCACTATCCCTCTTTTTGAAGAAAGAAAATGTATAATATCATTTATAGACACTACTTATGAAAATATTTGAAAGCTTATGAGTTTCATTAAAAAGATACATATTATACATATTTCCAGATCCTGGAATATGCTTATGCACAATTTAGCTAAGTTTTCTTTGTTTCGTTGTTACATAAGGTTACATTTGGGTTTCTATTTTCTCTAATTGGATTGTAATTGATGATGATACAACTCTTTAAGACTATTTATACATTAATATAATAAGATTGATTGTTTTTTTTAAAAAAACACCATGCATTTATTGGATTTATTTTCTGAAACTTTTTTATTTCCTAAGCGATAGAGTACATTAGTTGATAAACGAGCTAGAAATTTATAAAATGCGAAATATAATAGAGGGTAAAGTGTATAAAGAAATAAAGAGCATGTGTGTGTCACAATTTTAATCATCTTTTTTGTATTAATGATAATAAGTTTATAATTGAGTATTTTAATAGATGCATTTTTCTGAACAATGATACGTTTAAGTTAGGGAAGTTTAACAGGATCTCTAGTTGTTCATGTCCATTTATTATGAACAGTATGAGACAGTTGGGTAAAATGTTTATAAAGTGTATATCATGTATATATTCTTTTATTCAATTTTCATTGTCTGATGAATATGTGTCTTTAGTAGAATTTCTAGCCTCAAGAAGAGTCTAACTTCAGATTCGATGATTTGAAGTTCATCCATGTTTAATATAAGATAAATCTTTTATCAAAATTTTGATTATATTTTTAAAAGTGACTAAATATAAATAATATTTACAAACTACCTATGTTTTAAAACGGTTCCCCTAAAATGGACTATTTGTGCACTTCATTGGCCCATTGTAATCTTTGGAAGATACAGGAACAGCCCAACTAGCCCAATTCAATGTGTATCCATGATTTTAGGGAATTTTGCACTACTTTTTAAAATTTATATGCTTAATTTGTGACTTAATCATGCTAAATATGTAGTATATAGTATATATGATGTGGTGCAAACATTGAGTACGAATAAATTTTTACTGGTCTAATTAACCAATCCCCAAGGTTACTGAAGGATGGTTAAAATGAAATTTTAATATGAAGGAACAATTTTAACAAAATTAGGGATTGTTCGGTGTGGAGGAAAATGTTTTACAGAAAAATAAGTATTTTTTACTTATTTTCTTGTGTTCGATACATAATAATAAAAAATATTATCTTAAAAATATTTGTATACAATCTAATACAAATGCTATAGGACTTGAGAGTTTCGTACGAAAGCACTCTCGCTCAACCAATTAAAGGTACGCCCAAAAATAACAAGATAGACTATAATATTGAGAAGATTGAATTTTTAAAAATATTTTAGTAGGTGTAGCCCAACAATGACATGCTCAAAGAACATTTTCTTAATGATAACATTTCATGAGATGTTGCTATTTTAGAGTTAATATTTCAAATGGTCACTCAACTAAGGAGTCTTTACTTAGAAAGTTACTCAATTTTGATTTTTACTTTAAAAGTCACTCAACTAATAATTCTTCTCTCAGAAAGTCAATCAACTTTGATTTTTACTCCAAAAGTCACTCAACTATAGATGTTTTACTTAGAAAGTCACTCAACCCATTTAATTAATTTTTTATTAAAATTTGCTAATATGAAATTTTTATTTAAAACTATAACTCTAAGAAATAAAAGAATATTTTTTTTATAGAATTTTTTTTTGGTTTAAATAAAAAAAAGATAACAAAATTATATATATATATATATTGGAGTATTAATATTATATTACTTTAAGAGCCAACTTCTTTCTTCTTATCTTTAATTTTTTTTTAAAACATATTCTAATATTTGTTGATATAATATTTTTAAATAGTGTAATCAGTGATATTCATAATTTTTACTAAAAAAGAATAAACAAACAAAAATTTAAGAAGGTTCAATATATTTATTGTCACATTTATTTTATATATTTATTCTTTTATTATCTCTTTTATTTCTTCAATTAAGAAAATGAAAGAGAATAAATAAGATTAATATTTTTGAATAGTGTAATAAGTGATATTCATAATTTTTACTAAAAAAGAATAAGCAAACAAAAATTTAAGGAGGTTCAATATATTTGTTGTTAGAAAAAATAAATATTTGTTGTCACATTTATTTTATATATTTATTATTTTATTATCTCTCTTACTTTATTTTTAAACCAAAATTCCATTCTATAAAAAGAATATATTTTTTATTTTCAAAATTTAAATGAATATTCTTTTATTTCTTAGAATTTTTGTTTTAAATAAACATTTCATATTAGTATATTTTAATGAAAAAATCAATTAAAAAGGTTGAGTGACTTTGTAAGTAAAACATCTATAGTTGAGTGATTTTTGGAGTGAAAATCAAAGTTGAGTGACTTTGTGAGAGAAGAGTTGTTAGTTGAGTGACTTTTGGAGTAAAAATCAAAGTTGAGTGACTTTCTAAGTAAAAACTCCTTAGTTGAGTGACCATTTGGGATATTATCTCTGCCATTTTATGGACACATGCTCCAGAAGAAAAATCAAGATTGTATTAACTAATTTGAAAAAGACTTGTGTGATCAATTACAGCACTAGTTATAGTTATCATAATTAAGTTGAGGAAATAATCCCCACTTTACCCCACATGGGATAGTGATCTTAAGTAATGAAGGCCTTAAAATAGAATTTAGCAAGAGTGGTTGCTTGTTTGAATTGTCAAGTGTTGTTTTTGGTCTGAAAAGTCTAGCAATTAGAAAATAATATAGGCTCAATCATATTGTCAATTACATCTTCTGTTAGTTGGGGGTTGGGTTGATTACTAGTGAAGTTGGAAGTGAGATTTTCTTGAATAATTTTTTTTTTCAAAGAAGATTCTGGATGGCAAATTAGGTTCAAATTTTAGCGGAGACAAAACGAGAGGTGATTTCTTTTCACCTATTCTAACCTTGGTGGATAGAGTTACCTGATACCTGTTATTAGTGGGAGGTGACAGATATCTTGTGAAATTAATTTAGGTGCGTGCAAGCTGGCCCGAACACCACGATTATCAAAAATAAAAAATTAAGTGCCTTGAGTTGAGGCAATTTAATTTTGAATCATATGATTGATTTGTACTTGGAAGGATCTATAACTATCTAAATATTACTCCTTTCCTTCTGATATAGTAATTTTAATTTGACTAGGCATGAAGTTCAAATTAAAAAAACTTTTAAATTTATATTAATTTTAAAATAAAGATGTAAATAATTTATCAAAATGTCGCTCTTAAAATTTTGTGATCTAAAATAACTTAAGTACTATTTTTGAAACAAGCTAAAAATAAAAAAGGCAAGATACTTAAATTAAAACCCCGAGGGTATTATATTTTTTATATATATGACTAACACAATTACACAAATACTATATATTAGTAATACCTATATTGAGAAATTATAGTACCAAACATGAGATTAATGACACTAAAGCTAATACATATATTAATTTTTATTTAATACATCCTACCAAACGCCCGAACTTGTCACAAACGTAGAGTCTGATTATATAGGAAACAGTGTGCTATGAACCAAACGTAGCTAAAGTTAGTCCACAGAATACAGTAAATTAATGACAGTTGTTGAAGTAATTGTTTATCTTGAAGTTGGATTAATGTAATTTAGCAGAGTGTGAGTTGGCAAGTTATTGGTGATTAATTAATTTCAGAGCCAATTTGTTTGACTAAAAGCCTATTGTGTATTTATTTAATTAAAAGAATGAAACCTTAGCTTTAAAGAGCCACCGTTTCATTCATGTATTTATTACTCCACTATTATTCTTTGTTGACATATCCATCATTTTATACTCCTCCGTTCCTTTTTAGTTGTCAGGTAAAGAATTTGCATAACCATTAAAAAAAAAAATTAAAAATATAATTTGACTCATATACCCCTTATTAGTCTTTATCTATTTATGTATCTCTTAGTTCTAGAATAATTAATACTAAAGGCAAAGTTGCAAGAAAGTAATTAATTCTCTCTTAATTTTTTAAATTGACAAGTAATTTGAAATAATTATTTTTAATATACATGACAACTAAAAAGGAACGGGGAGAGAGTAGCTGACACAGGAAAATATATATATGATATAAATTTTGCAGTGAGAAAGTCAAAACACTCTAGACGTAATTGGTTGCATGTAATAATTGAACAAAAAGTATGGCAACCCATCATTCCATAATCACTCATAGGATAACACGTCTACCCAAATAAATTAAGAAAAAAATAATCATTTATCAATTTAAAATTTGGTCCAATAGTCTCAGAGCTTTTCCCGTTTCTGTTAAGATTATTAGTACTATTTTTTAAAGTTATGAATTCATATTTTTTATTTATTGTAATTTTAGTGAAATTTTTACATATAAATATATGTTACGCATAAATATTGTGATCCGACCTTGTTCATGGATAATTGATCCACCCTGCTATCCACTTCTACTGAGACTAAGTTTAATAGGAGCAGGAAACACTATTAGAAAATTATTTTTTTCCCATTAAAATTCACTGAAAAATATTTAGTGGTTGTTCTCACAGATATTTTGACTAAATCAGTGATAAAGGAAAAAATAGTACTCCCTTCATTTCAATTTGAAAGCTTCCTAATGAGAATCTTTATTGCACCATTCGTTTTTTCACTAATCTGGTTCGATAAAATATGAGTGAAAAAATTATATTTATAACACAATTTTTTTATTAATTCGCGATGAAAAAGGCATTTATTTCTAGTAATGAGACTTAGGAAGCAAGAACCAGAATGAATATGATTTAATCGTAAAAGTGTCATGTTGCACAATTTCTTATTTTTCTACCCCTAGGGGAGTTTATTCGACCTATTTCCTAATCTCTCGAACTGTTTAAGTAAGTCTATTACTTTGGATGAGGATTTCCTTCTCTTCCATCCACTCTCAGTTCACACTATTTTCAAAGCAGAGGAGAAAATTAACGTAGGCAACAGATACTACGAGTCCTCTGTCCCGCACATCTATCTAGAAGACCTATAGTCCAATATTTATAAATGAGGTTATGGTCAAGTATTGCAGGGTGTAAATTAGACAAGCAATTAACTCATTTCTCCAATATATATATATATATATATAATGATAAATTTCTATGAATGTAGTTGATAAATTGTCATCCACATATTCATGTTGTAGAATAAAGTGTTCATTAAGTGGAGAAGGACTTATAATAATGACATGATCGATGTATATAGAGAAAAGGACTTGGGCTCATTAACGAAATATTAATTGAAATTGTACACCACATACAACTGTCATTAATTAGTATTGCCCACTTTCCTTTTTTGAAGGATGAGGTGTAATAATTTGTCCCCCACGTGAAACTGATATCAAGTACTAATATAATGGAGTCCTTAAAATAGAAAGTTTCCAACAATTATTTTAGTTTAGCTAGAGAGTACATGTCCTAGATGGAAATTATATTAATGTCCTCTACTGTTGTTTATCTTACAGTGGTCCAAAAAAGTAAAGATAATTAAACAATGGTTTGGTAATTAGACTCAATTATATGTATTGTCATCATGAAGCAAAATTCTATCCATAAGTGCTATAGTGGATTGGTTATAAGTACTCTCACTTTCCTTTTCACGCACATATTAAAAATCATAAATAAAACGATAATTTTACTAATTTACCCTTAAAAAACTTTTTTAGAACTTTACAAACAAATGTGAACACTTTCGAAAAGAATTAATTACAAGAGTAATATGAGAAAAATTTAATTAATGCTTTCTTGATTTAGTAAGGTGACCAACTAATATAGGACAACTATTTTTAGTATAGTGCACAACTAATACGAGACAAATGGAGTACTCACTTATTCTTAATTTAGAAATCTCGGGTAAGATTCGTATCAGTCGATTCGATTCAGTTTTGAAGTTTATCAGTTCGACTTATTGATTATCGGTTTATGAACATGCTACACTGTTATAGAATCATTAAGATATCGATTTGTCGGTTATTGATCGTTATCGATTCGGTTATCGGTTTAACCGTGAAAATTTCACACACAAAAGAATCATTAAAAATCACTTAGAAATAAGGTGACAAACCAAATGAACCATGTCTACGAGTTAACAGATTGCATCTTGCTCAAAGCAAACACTAGCACCTTGTAGAATAATCGAGAGTTTGAGACAGTCAGAAATGAAAATATGAAATAACCTCTAAGTCAAGCACTTTAAATAATAACTGAATGTTATAAATATAATTTATTAATTTACTATGGGTTATTGGTTAACCCGTATGTTAAGAAAAAACCTCAAATCGTTAAGAATCTATAATCCAATAAAAAATAATCAAATTCATTACCGAAATTGCTAAACCAACAGCCCATTAACAATAAATCAACCAAAAAAAAAAATTGGTTCAGATTATTGGTTTCAATTCGATTTTGAACGACCCTAGTCTAGAGTATGCATTCTACTGAGTACAGAGTCGTAGCGTTTTACAAAATATCAAATAACAGATGTGAAACCGAAAAAATGAACAAAAATCTTCTGTCGGGGAAGTGGAGGTTGGGATCATTAATTAAAATTTAAATACGACGTACTTAATTAATTATAATACCTTTTCAGAAAATTTCTGACTAGCACTTTAACGGTGACTGTGATTTGAATTAATTACCACTATCCCAGATTTTATTTTATTTTTTCGATTTTTCATTCTGTGTCCGATATCCGTATTGGAGCTCGACTAAATTCGAATTCGGACAGGGAAGTCTCCAATGTGGGGTAAAGCACGCGTCCTAACAAAGGCGACTCCATACCCAGAGGGACTCAAATTGAAAGTCTCTGATTAAAAATGACAGAGTAATTAATTACCACTCCATCGCAATATTTAATTTACTTGTGATCGTAGTCCACAGACTGAGGGAATACGTACTTATAAATGCTCCTATAATTTTTTCTATTTATTACTTTTGTTTGGTCCAATTCTGATGAAGCCATTAAAGAGAAACCGTGTATCTTCTTTTCATATAAATTTATTCTGTTTTTTTACCTCAGAGATCCCATTATTTTATACTCTAGCTGACAAGAAGAAATATATATATATACAAAGTCAAAATACTCTTGCATGTAATATTGCAGAAAGATGGCAACCTATCACTCCATTTTACCAAACGGACTAGCTAGAATTTTCAATGAAGGCAAAAATATATAATTAGGCATAAAACTTATTCAAGATGAGCACCCAAGGGTGTGACCTAGTGGTCAATGAAGTGGGTTAAGAGCCTTGAAACTTGAGGTCTCAAGTTTGAATCCCAACGGACCTAGAAAACACTAGGTGATTCTTCTCATCTGTTTTAGCATTGGTGGATAGAGTTACCTGGTACCTGTTGCTAGTGGGAGGTGGCAGGTATCCCGTGGATTTAGTCGAGGTGCACGAAAGCTGGCCCGGACACCACGGTCATAAAAAATAAAATAAAAATCAAGATGACAAAAGTTGATTAGTTTTAACTATATATATGTACGTTTATTAATGAAATAAGTAATTACATACATCCAGCTACTTGATATATCCTTGAATTTATTGTATGTGTTTATTGGAAAAATGGTACAATTTAATTTATATAAGGTCAAGGACACGTGTTTTAATTTAACTCGTTAGGTCCAATTATTAGTAATTTGCAGGGCCAGAACCGACTCGATTATAGGGCAAGTAAAACAATCGCTTGGGACCTCAACAAAATGTATACACACTTAGAAGTTTGTACTTATAAATTGTTGCTGAAGAAAATAATTAATGTGTGTAGATCAATAATCCAACTCCGGAAAAATTAGTATTTTCAATTTACCTCCCCACAAGAAAAATGATACCTTAATCATGAAGCTAGCCTTTAATTTACAACCATTAATATTAATTTGAAACGACCCACAACAAGAATATTAATGGAAAAAAGATTGGCTGGCAATAATTCCAATTGCATGATGTTGTTGGTATATACTCAGTATTTTCCTATTGTCAAGTCTATTGTCTATGGGCTATGGCCCATGGATTGGAGGCAAAGTGCAATTAAAATAACAAGTTGGATTTTTATGGGTATTTACCAACATATGGAAGTTCAAATGCAAATATATTTGGTAATTTATTCCCCATTTGTTCAAATGTCCTATTTGTCCAAGTAATGGTGAATAGAATTATTTGGTTCCTATCCTAACAAAAGTTAATAAATATCCTATAAAAATAATTGAGGTGCGTAAAATCTAACCTGAAATTCCTTAACACCATGATTATCGAAAACGAAATACCAACATGAATGTTTAAATATAAAATATTAGGTAATTTTTTTCCATTTTTTTTTTTTAAAAATAAATATAAAATCGGGGGGGGGGGGGGGGGGTAGGGGAAGGGAAAATTAGGGAGAGGATTACAAGGTGAAAAAATAAAATTGAATAATAGGTCCCCCTCTATCCTTCTCCACTTAAATACCAGACTTTTGCTTAGAGTAGGATTCAAACTCGTGACATGCACCTAATCCACACATCATGCGCTACGCTCTTACCACTAGACCAAAGCCCTGAGGGATTTTCCATCTTTTCAAACCTCCTATTTGTCAAAATCTTGGTGAAAACAAATTACCTGAGGGAGAAATGGTTTTGTAGTCCTTTACAAACTTATTTTTATAAAAGATTTTCATTTTTACACAAAAGATTTGAAAAAAGGTCAGTTTCTTTTATTCAATTTGTAAGTGATCATAAGAGAGCATTTTTCCTATGTGTGCTAATGAAAGATTGCAAATTTCTCGTAAAATTAATCGAGATGCGTAAAGATTATCTCTAACATCACAATTATAAAAAAAGAGTGTTACCAACATGGGAGGAAAGAAATGAAAGAAACAACAACAACATGCTCAATGTAATATCACAAGTGAAATTTAAAAAGCGTGAAATGTACGCAAATTTTATCCTTATATTTTGGATAAAGAAGTTATTTTCGGTAGATTCTGGGCTGAAAGAAAAAAGAAAAGGGAGAAAGTGATGTATATACTAAAGTGCATTTATTATGAGCACCAACAAAATACAGCTATATTTTCATAAGTTGTAAGGCACTTGGCATGTGATCTACCTTACTAACATCTAATACCATATTCATTCTACTCCTCTAACCCTATCCCTTTCTTCTTTATTACTACAACTATTACTATTATTTTTAGTTGCACAGTATACCAATTCACTTGCCTTCTGTTCTTTTGTTTTTTGTGGGTTACTTTTTCCTTTATTGAAGATTAAAAAAGAAAAACAATTTGGTATGTTGGTTGTTGGATATTGAATTGTTGGTTTAATTCATATGAGTACTTATTTTGGATGTTAGTACTCTGTGGTCTGTACCTTTTAGTAATAGAGCAGTAAATTACCTTGCTGGAACTTAGCCCAAATATGCAATTCCCAGCTCATACTTGGCAGTTGAAGTATTTATTACTATACCTTATTCAACAACAAAAAAAATAGTCTTGTTTTCTCAAGGGTACTGACCGGTAAATATTTATTCGCACCCAAATATTTATACTTATCGTGATTAAGAGATTTAATTAAGTAAAAATATGACTTAAAGTGGAAAACTCTATATATAAACATATGTTTTGGTGTAAACTCCCAGTGAGAATAAGTTTTTAACCAAAATAATTTACTATAATTATATAGCTCCCGTTGTTGGTCATAAATTTTAAAGGTGAAACTTTGAAATTTTGAAGGTTGTGTTTGGACAAAAAAATTCAATTTTTTTGACCGGAACTCCCAATAAACCAAAAACTGAGTCAATTTTTTAAAATTTAAAAATATTTCAATATCAAATTTTTAGAACCTGATCAAATTTCATGGCAAACTGATATTTAAAGATAAATTTTCAAAATATACGACGAAACGCTAACATACATTGAACATCCTTATTCCTTCATCTATTTACTTTTCTTATGAGAGACAAGTTCAAGAATGACACCAAATAAAAGAGGGAAACAAAATATACAAAAAGAACAATTTTGTAAGGTAAATAGAGATCCAATATTAATTCTCAAATATATTTACAACAGCAGCTGTTAGTACATTTATAAAAAAAAAATACTACTAATAGTCTAAATCATCATCTAAAATTAAATCAATCCCGAAAGAAAAAAGAATAATAAGAAAAAATAATAGTAACACAAAAGTTACTAATCCACCGTGAAAGACGAAGCACTAACTCGACCTCAAAAGATATAATAGCTTATATAATAAAATCATATAAGAACATTACGTCTCATTTTTCCAACCAATGTGAAACTTTAACACGACTTTTTTCATCGGTAAGAGCGAAGAATGGCACCACAAAATGTACAAACAATAGCTCTCCAGTTTTTCCAATAAAAGGGTACATAGCAAAACCGTGTAGCAGTCTTCATGTCTGCTACACTAGCACCGCCGCCGCAACGTGAACATGTTCCGGCGGCGGGTTTGCTCTTACACACCTGCTTTGTTTGATCAACTAGGAAACAAAAACAGACCATTTTTGTTTTTGTTTTTGTTGTTTGGTACTTGATGTTTTTAGTGGTGAGTTTTGATTGATTAATGAGGAAGAATGGAGGGGTATTTATAGGTATGAAATTGGGAAAAGGAATAGTAAAAGATGAAGCAGAGACAGTTGGGGCATTACTATGGCACACTGCTGACTTTTAATTTAAATTTGAGGATAATTAATTTTTTAATCTTTGGTCAACATCTACCTAATTGATTAGTATATTTTTTCTGTTTACTTTTCTGTTATAAAATAATAAAATGAATTAAAAAATGGCGAAAAATGCTACTAAGGTATTGGATTTATTTTATGATTGTTCTCGTTAAACTCCCGTTTGATCATAGATTTTGAAAGTAGATTTTTTCTTAAAAAACAAGTTGAAAATATTGTTTGTTCTTGAAACTAATTTTTGATAAGAGGGAGTTGCTCGGATGGTAAGCACCCTTCACCTTCAACTCTAAGGTTGTGGGTTCGAGTCACCAAGGGAATAAAAAAGGGTGGGAGCTCCTATACGGAGGGATAAAAGAAAAATGCAGACTCGTTTTGAGTCAGTTTTTGGGTGAAATTTCACTTTCACTCACAAAATTTCAAAAAACAAAAAAACAAAAAAAAATATATCCAAACACAACTTCAAATTTAAAAAATTATTTTTCAACATATCTTAAAAACTCATTTTTTGTAGGTTTCCATTAAAATTATGAACAAACGCCAGCTTAATCTATTGGCTCCTTTCAGCCCTCTGGCTTAATCTATTGGCTCCTTTAAGCCCTCTCTGTTTTCTTTTGGCTTAAGATTGCCCCTATATTAATGATGTAGGTTTTAGGGAGCCAGTAGATTGATGACAATCATAAGACAATTCAATATTTTAGGGGTAATCAGACTTTACTTGTAAAATTATACTGATATATTGTTGTTGTAATATTTTAGGGGCATATATGTTTGCTCTTTTCCGTAGAATAAAAACCATCTTCCCTTTTCTCCTGTTTTTGTTATTACTCAATTAATACAAATTTTTATCATAATCGTAATTTATTGCACTAAGTTCTTGCTATGCTATATTTAATTTCTATAAGAGTTTAATTTGTGATATTTTAATCACAAGATAATAATTTTTACCATTGTATTAAGGATTCGCTTCACAACGTTTTACTGTAGAGATATAACTAATAACATTTAGGGCTCGTTTGGTAGGATGTATTAGAGATTTAAATATATGTATTGTTTATGGTATTATTTTATTCTTTATTTGATAAGTTTTTTTGTTTATGTATTACTAATACATGTAAAGGTTAAACACCATATTCAGTATTATAGAGTGTATAATTAATACATAACAAATTATAATATTAATAATACATGAACAAGCATGAGTAAAGACATACAACAACAACAACAAACCCAGTATATTCCACAAAGTGGAGGGTAGAATGGACGCAGACCGTACCTTTATCTTAGAGATGAAGTAAAAAGGTTGTTTCCAATACACTTTGAGTAAACACAGAACTAGCCTTAATACATCAAATCAAATACTAGATAAAAATAGTCCCACTATTACTATACACTCTATTCATTATTATTCTTATACAATCCACCAAACGACCCCTTAGGTATATCCCCCCCTCACCTCACCCCAATCCAAACCCAACAGCTTTCACTGGGTCACTTTCCAGATATACAGAAAAGTAACAAGGCAATTAACTCCCATTTATAAAGAAGGTATGTTAATTTTTAATTCAGGTAAGGTAATAAGTATTTCGAAACATGCAATTGTCCAAACAACATTTTTATAGACCAAGTAGTACTCTTCTTTTTATAGACCAAGTACCATTCTTTGCCATTTCAAAGAAAGAACAATTAAAACATATCAAATTTCAATATATTTGACCAAGAATTGGCAAGTGAAATTAATACCAGTTGAGGTTTATAGAGATCTTAACCATTAAATAAAACAGGCCAAGTAATCTGGGCCATACAAGTGGACCTAATTGGTCTGCTAGCATTGCATTTATGTTGGGCCCAATGTGATAGTATATATTGAACTGGATTTGGGTTGGCAAGAGGGTCCAGTATTGGGTCTGCATCAACCAATTAATATACACCATGTTGAGTTTTCATGACATTCACAAGCATTCTTTAATTTATTTTTGTCTCAAATAGTTCCATGGCCATTAATCTTAACTAGGAGGATGAAAGGAAACATTCTGTCAAGTTGGGATTTTAGTTTATTTTTTGTCACATATCTAGTATTTTTTTTTTATATATTATGTTTAATTTCAGTTGATGGAGTGCGTCCATGTTAGTAGGTAGGAGTGCTTTGTTTTGTTGTCCGTGCTAGTAATCGTAGTGCTACGCTTGTAGTGTCTTGTCCTTGGAGTTTTGCTGATGTTTGTTGTCTCGTATAGATCGATTGCAGTATTATTTTGTGGTGGTCTTGTTTCTCTTACTACATGTTTGTTACTACCTATTGTTTCTTGTTCTTATATTATGTCTTTTTCTAGACTGTTTTTGTCTTGAGCCGAGGTTCTACTATAAACATTCTCTTTACCTCACCTCGGAAATAGTAGTACGGACTGCGTATACTTTACAGTTTACCCTCCTTTGACCCACTTTATGTGAATACCGGATATGTTGTTATTGTTGTATATAAGATTCTTCCATCCTTAAACCAAAGATCTCATATTTGAGCTCTAAGTATAGAAAAAATTCACTTACAAAATGGTTCCCACTTAAATAGGTCTTACGCGACGCGAATATAAATTAGTCAGGGACCCAATATGAATACCAAATACGAGGCGAAAAAAAGGAAGAGATCTATGAGGAATTCCAATAGATTTTTTTTACAAATTGCAGTTATTACAAAGATTATGTGAATTACAGTCTTTCATAATAACTCACTCTTGTATTTGTTAAACCTGTTTTTGAAAATGTTTTTCTTGAGTTGAGAATAATTTATTGAAAATAAATTCTCTACCTCATATAAAATAAGAACAAAATCTACATATACCTTACTCTCATATTTTTTTATTTGAAATGGTTCAATGACTTAAAATATTCTCTTGTATGGCCTCAAATACTGAACTTTCTAAGGGAAAATTAGATGTTCATCTGGTCAAAATTTCTTATCCAAAATAATTCAATTATCATTTATTACAAAATATGATCATTCGGCCATTTTTTTTCCAAGCGAAATGCCATTTTTCTTCTTCTCTACCTAACTGGCTGTGCACTTTTTGCCTAACTTTCTCTAACAATAATTCTCTAAGGGCTTAATTTATTTTATTTTTTTGTTTTCTGCATTTTAATTTCTAATCAGAGAGGATAGTTTTCACATTGGCATATGTGACAAATTTCAAAATATATATGAAGGTTAAATATATTTTTTAAATTTTAGGATAAATTACACATAATATATATTTACTTGCTTTTATTGAAAAAAATCAATTCGATGAGGAAGATGAATTGATGCAATTTATAAATATTGTGTAAACAACGTATATGGACGTATATATATTTCTGATACATACTTATACATTATATATACATGATTATACACTAGTTATACCATATCAATAAATTACATAACTATTTATACAATATCGATACATTACATATACATGCAGTCATTTTTGTCACCTGTACTGTACTAAGCCCATTTTCTAACTCCTTTTTTGAATCTCTTCTAAGGTGTGTTTCTTTTTCTTGAGATTCTGTTGTTATTGTTCTTAATTTATAATTGGATGAGCTTGTTGAATCGTAGTGAATATATTAATTAATTTTGTACATTGTATGGATGATAGAAAGGGGCAAACCATTTGCCTTAGTATTTAAGCAATGTTTCGACACCACCAAATAGTTAGGTAGGTGCCTACGCTAACGGGACCATGTTCCTCTTTCCTATTCAATCGACTATACAAGTACGACATTCTTTGGGTCAAGTTTGTTATTTCTGAAAATTTCTCATTCAAATACTATATTTATACTGCAATTGGATGATACTTATTACTACTCCCACCAAAAAGAAAAAAAGAGTTAACGTGTTCGACCAAATTTTTAGTTGAGGAAAGTGTTTTTAAATAGTAACATAAGCTATTTTTAAGAAGCTGGAAAAAAATTACTTCTCTCCAAAAATACTTCATGAAAGCACAATTTATTGCTCTAATATTGACAAAAATGCTTTTCAAATTAATTAATCAAACAAACTATTACTCAGAAAAAAAATACTTCGAACAAAAAAATATTTATCAAAAAATAACAAATTTTGAAAGTTTGATCGAAGATCGCTAATGACCGAGGAAGGTCATCCGCTATGTTTTTACCGACTCTTTGTTAGTGTTGTCTGCCTATAATGAATCAAATTTCATTCAATATTTTCTTCCCAAGAATGGAGTAGTAAAAGATAAGACGACTCTGAACTTTACTTCTACATGCGGCAGAACCAAGTAACTTTCATCCAAACTTTATGTCCTATTTTTTTTAAAAGTTAAATACAAATTAATAATATAGAACCCAATAAACTCTAAAAGGCTAAAATCCAAGACTCATAAACTTCAAAACCTGATTTTATCTCTTATTGACTGTTTGCATATTCCCAACAGTCTTGGAAATACTCCCTTTCTGGTTTTTAAAATAGATCAATACTAATCACTTATCATAAACTCAAGCTAGTGGCCTGGTTTGGCTACATCCATACCTCTTTTTTCACTACAACAATATCCAGCTCTTAAGAGCACAACCTTAAATAGCAAGAGAAATACATGTTAAAAACTACTGCGTGCAAGTATTAAAGCACTCAACTAAGGTAACTTGATATTTCTTGGAGTTGACACCGGCTCCAGGGTGTAATTCCGGAGGATTGCAGGGAGGAGAAGATGCAATGTGCTGAGCACTGCTGCAAACTTCTTAGCGATTTGATGAAGTAAACTGAGCCCATGGAGTACTATTAAGTTTGCAACCATGCCAACTTTCCCAAAACTGCATATGCTCGCACCCTACAATAATGTCATAGTGCTGCCATCATAGTCAATCTTGCAGCCTCTTTCTTCATCTCCGCAGCTTTTCCACTTCCCTGGGAAATACATGTAGACTTGCTGCACAAGGTGGAGCAAATTTGAATAATGTTTCGGGTTGAGACACGACTTCCCAAGTAATATGACAAAGAGAGGCAGATAACTAAACTTGTATAACCTATATGCCGACCAATGTTTCAAGACAGAAGAATGCAGCTCCAATGAAGTAGAGTATCTGCAAAGGAAAAACAAGTTTTAAGATGTGGAGAGAATCTACAAGCAAAATGTCTGATTTAATGGGAAAAGAATTCCTCATCAAATTCTACTATGAGTAATGGGCCAAGAACTGATATCAAATAGCATGAATACGAAGTCGGATGAAATATACGACTCATTAGTGCTTTTAAAGGTAAAATATGAGACAAGAATATAAAAGCTTACCCCAACCAAAGCATGCCAGCCTAAAAGATCAATTGCAGGCAAGATACCACTGTTAAAACAAGGAACAGAAACAAGAATGAGTCATTTTGTTAAATAAGGATAGATCAAATTATCAATGAAAATGTAGATTAGCTAAAAGAACTAATATAACTCTAGCCAAACATGGTTCTCTCGAACAGGAAGGTAACGCAACTGGTTGCATATCCAAGAAACGTCTTGTACCAGCAACCATTGCCCATTCTAACATAAAAAAGCAACTTACATCAAGAATTTCCCTTGAAGAAAATTGGAGGTGCCACAGCAGCAACAATGCAGAATCCAGTGTGAAACTACAAGATGAAAAGAAGTACACTCAGATTCCTCAATAAACAACTCAACAGTATAAAGAAAAAGTAAAAAGGAAATGTAGTATTTACCATGCAACTTAAGAAAAACCACCCAAACTTCAGCATACTTTCCTCTAATCTTGCTAAGGTGACAGCAACAAGATGCTGTCATATTTTCATGAGTCAATATTACACCTTTAGGTTCTCCGCTAGTTCCATTAGTATACATGATTGTACATATGTCTAATGGCTGTGGCGGTGAAGGCACTGATGGATTCTCTTTACCCTGGAAAAACAAAAGTTGTTAAATATTCTTCAAAATAAACAGCCCCTGAAAGCAAAAGATCCCTTAATCCCTTGTTCTTGCTTTAGAAAGTATAAGTTTTTCTGCTCTTCTATCAATAGTGTTAGGACATCGGTGCAACAGTGCTAGTGGAGCATTTCAATGGTAACACTGATCAAACAAAGAAGACACATAGTAAAGGAATGAGCTAACGAAACTTCCAGCAAATTACCATGTTGAGAAATTCATTACAAGAGTATGGCTTAATATTCATAGAAAGTAAACTGCCGTATCCTTCTCTTCCTGCTGTAGCAAAGTGAAACACACGAGCACTGCAACCACAAATAAACTCGATAACAATTGTCAATCTGGTAGCTGCAATCAATAGAGAGGTAGACTTACATTTCAGGCATTTAGCATGTGTGCACACTGAATTTAGAAGCTGCACTGCAAGCCTGAAAACAAATTAAATTGCCTTAATTATCAAATGATGCGAATGGATAACTCTTTTGACAAAAATTAAACGCACTATGACTATACACGGTCAAAAACATAGATTAACCTCCATCGCCACTATCCACTGAGGACAATTGGCTCCATAAATTCCAATTCGAGCACCCTGTTACACAATCAAATATCATTGTACTTGATATACATGACATTCTTAAGAAGCTAAAACTGATACAAATGCTAAGTGAGCCTATGGCTTACACGTTCAATACCGTGAGCCCGTAATGCAGAACCAGTCCGCAAAATCTCTTCATAAGCTTCTTTGTAGATTTCCCAGTTATAAGGACCCCACTATAATAAAAAGGAAAAAAAAAAAGGAAGATGGTGAGTAAATACAGAGAAATATTTTATACTCGACTAACACCAAGTATGACAGAAAACCCGATAAGTAGATAACGCTGTACTTCACCTTTCCATCCTTAAAATCACGCCATCCCAACATTCTATTCCCTGGATATTTTTCAACAGCTGCTCTGTTGATCAAAAAAATAAATTTTTACTTTTTTTCTTTCAATCCGCGTAACTAAACTGAAAGTAAGGAATAAAGAACTATGATTTACTAACATTGGATACAGAAATAATGGTGAAAGCAAACAAGAAAATCTAAAAGGACTTGTCTTTTGTCCCTTTCTTTGTTGAAGACGTAATTAAGTAGATCAAAGCCTGTACGACTCCCTAACAGCTTTAGCTTTAGAGGTCTTTGGATTCAAGTTTCGGCAACCACCCATCATGAAAAGGGAAAAAAAAAAGATTTTTCACGTTCTCATATGTTCACACAATTCAACAGTTTTCAGTTCAAAAATACAATTTTTTTTCATTGTTTCTAGATGAAGCTGAAGGGAATGTTACCTAAAGAGTTTCCAAGCTGTAGACAAATCAGGATCAGCTGGAGGAAAACCAATTTTAGCTATTGGATTTCGATAAACAAGACCAATAGATGGCTGTCCATTTTTGCCTTCTTTTCCTTCTTTCATCTTCACACCAAACATGGTCATGCTCATTCTTCCAATTCTTCTGACTCAGCCCAAAAAACTCAACTCGAATTATATAACAAATAAGGCTCATAGAGGGGTCACTCTTACTTCCAGCAAAGAAGTGCACAAAATAGAAGCTAGTCAATTGAAATTACATAAGATATGTCAAGAATGCTACTGAGTCACAAGGTCACACTTAGCCTTGATGGGTTTATCAACCTTCTGAATCTTCTCCTTCACCACCTTCAGAAACTTCATCCACAACACCTTCAGATTCAGAGTCTGTAAGCTGCTTCACATCTAAATCGAGTTTCATTTCCTGACTAACCAAATCAGCAAGGTCATATCTGCCTGCATCACTATAGGCATCTATGATTGCGTTGTATAATGACTCATTGGGCTCAATGAGTCCATATTTTAACTGGCCATATATCCGCTTTATACCTTCAACCATGCCAGCTTTCCCATAACAACCTACAAGATTAACAAATGTGACCATATCTGGTTCCAGTCCTTCATCTTGCATTCGCATAAACACTTTTAGTGCCTCATCAATTTGGCCTGAAGCTCCATACACATATATTGCAACATTGTAAGCAAAGGGATGGAGTCCCAATCCTGGTTGTGTGATAACGCTGCAGGATTCAATTGCAAATGTGTGCAAGCCTACTGCAGCGTAAACAGCGCTTATCACCGCCTGTCTGGCATAAGGTTTACCTTCTCGGTAAGACAACTCGAGCTGTTTAACTGCCTCCGCTGAAAAACCTCCCTTTTTCAATATTGTGAATAAAACCTTAAATGTGCCCCCATCTGGCAGAAGTTTCCGGTTAATCATTTCATTCAGCAATTCGCCACATTCAACAAGCTGCCCGTTTGTGGCATAACATGCCATTACCTTATTGAATGTCACACAATCTCTTAAAAGTCCAGACTGTTTCATCTCCTCTGCTATTTCAATAGCTTCGTCGAGCATACCCATATTCTTGTATGCATAAATCAAGGTTGCAAAAGTAACACCATCAGCCAGGCCTTTCTCCCGCAAATGATTAAATATCATTTTTGCTTCAGAGACCATTCCAAAGTCTGCATACAGATTGAGCATACTATTGGATGCAATGACATCAGGACCTCCATGCAACTTTTTCATCTGCTCATACAGTTTTTTCGCTCCCTCTACTGATCCAAGCTTACTATATGCCTTAATCATTGAAGTCAAGATTATTTGATTAGCTTGAATCCCAGAGTCATTCATGACATGGAAATAATGCATAGCTTCTTCAAATTTACCAGCTTCAGCAAACCCATCAATTAAAGTACCATAAACAACCTCATTTGGTTTTACGCCCGCTTTTGACATTTCATTGAAGACATCAACAGCATCAGAAAGCCTACTCATGCGCACATAACTAGCAATTAGTGCAGAGAAGGTAGAACATGAAGGTTTAAATCTCAATCCTTGCATTTCAGCTAAGAGCTCTTTGGCTTGGTCAACTAAATCACCCCCGGAGAACATTTGGATTAGAGAGTTATAAGTGCACTCGTCTGGCCATGTCCCTTGGCTTTTCATTCCCTTGAAGAGCGAGAAAGCTTTATCATATAGCTTTGCAATTCCATATGCTTTGATCATGACATTATATTCTACAATTACTTTCTTCTGAATCAACTTGTCTCTTCTACCAAAGAACACATTCTCGGCTTCAACCCAAAGTCCCTTATCAGCATATGCATCGATGATGGCAGCATAAGCTGGCGACGAGAACCCACCGTTCAGTTGACACTTCTCAAAAATCGCTTTTGCACAATCAGTCAACCCTGAATTGATGTACATTCTCATAATAACAGGAAGAGAGTGTTCATCTATATACATACCTAAGCTTTCTATTTCACTAATCACATTTTCAACCTCCTGGAGCATATTTTGCTTGCATAGTATTTGAATAATAGCCCTACAAGTCACAGCATCAGGGAAAAGTCCCGTCCTCCTTATCTTTCTGTACCACTGAAGAGCCCTATCAATCTTACCTGCATTAGCATAAAGAGACAGGAAAATGTTGTATGTTTTAGTGTCAGGAGATATTCCTCTTTCCTCCATCTTGTTCAGCAAAGCTTCCGCCTCTTCCAAGTAGCCATGGCTTCCACAAATAAAGATCATAGTGTTGAATGTTACAGCATCCAAAGCCACACCGGATTTCAACATCTCATTAAACACGTTTGCAGCCTCCTTCAAACGACCAGCCTTTCCATACAAATCAATAAGAGTATTGTAAGTGGCAGTCATTCGAGGTTTCCTACCAGTGTTCTCAATTTCTGAAACTCTAGACGGATTCCTCCCTCCGGTCCTGAAAAGCTCAGTCAACAAAAACTGTTTCAAACTGAAAGGTTCAGAGTCATCTATAGAATCCAAATCAAAATCATCCAATTCAATCTTCCCAGTACACCAATCCTTATAGAACCTATCTGCTCTATCAAATTCCTCAGCATCCTTTAAAACTTTAACAACAGTATTCATTGTAACCTCATCCGGGAAAACTCCCCTCAACTTCATATGTTTAATCCATAAAAGAGCCTCCTTCACCAACCCTGCTTTCCCATACACATCAACAAGCATTCCATACGTATTGTTCGTAGGAAAAACGCTATTCTTTGCCATTTCAATCCAACAAAGTCTCAACTCATCCCATTTCTTAGCTCTACCTAGTGCTCTAAGTATGACATTATAGTGAATTACATTGGGAACATAATCTTTCTGTGATTTCATCCACTCAAATACCCTAAGAGCTTTTTCCCAATTACTCTGCTCTTTAAGAATCACAGTTTGCTCTTTAGGACTAAGCTTCCCATAATACAAATTAAGGGTTTTCTCAACATCACTTTCTGTGCGTAAAGAACGTAAAATTGAAGGTAAAATACCTCCATAGCCCTTCTTTTTACCATTAATAACCGTTCTTGAAGGTAAAGATTCAGCCTTTGAATGACACTGAAGCTTAAACCCTACAAAAACCCTATCTTTATCATCATCTCCTTGAGGTTTTTGCTTGTGGGGTTGTAGAATCTTGATGTTTCTGTGTAATGGGTGGTCAGTTTTGGATGAAGGTTGAGATTTACAGATTTGTCTTTGGGGAAAACTGTGTAAGTTAAACCCTAGAAAAACCCTAAAATTGAAATGAGAATTATTAAGGTTTTGAGGTGAAGAAATAGGTTGTTGAAGTGGAGTTTCATAGGGTGTTCCAATCAACATGGAAGTAGTGTATGTTGTTTGAAGCACCATTTTTGATTGATTTGTGTTACAGATGAACAAGAAAATAAGCAAAAAATTTTAACTCATTAACCGTAACAGCTGAAAAAAGAAATATGCTGGCTAATGCTGGCGGCTAGAAATAAATGTAAAAACAAAATAAGAGAGGGAAGATATTTCCAGAACTTTGGAAGAGGGAATCTTGGGACAATTTTTTTTTTTCTGATGTTTTTTTAGAAAAAGAGGTGTTTAAATTATGTTTATTTTTTGGAGATTTTTTTATAGAAAAATTTGAAAGAAATAAGTTGAGCACATTCGTTGTTTTTACTACGGGTCCCAAGAACAAGGAGATTTTACGGTTGGTGTTAATCGGGGATATGCGGACTTTTGTTGCTCTTCGTGGAGCTTTTGGCCTAATAGGTTTTATGTTACGTCAATTCGAGCTTGCTCGATCTGTTCAATTGAGACCTTATAATGCAATCGCATTCTCTAGTTCAATTGCTATTTTTGTTTCTGTATTTTTGATTTATCCACTAGATCAGTCTAGTTGGGAATGAAGAGGCGTCTTCCACCAAAATACTCAAAAAAAATAATCAAGAATAGACAAAACAACGACTTATCGTGTTTTGCACCAACTTTTTCTCCAAAAAGATTACTTCAAAAAGCTTTTCAAAATCATTGAGCTATTTACCATACCAGGTAACATAATCTTGGTGTTAGTTTATTCCAATTAGGAGGTGAGATAAATTAGTCCTAAAATTATAATTTGAGGATAATTTAGTTCGCGAACTAAACTGACTCCTAAAACTACAAAGTTTTGTTAAGAATTTAGATAGACATTTATATAGAGAATGAGAGATTATGGAAAAGAAAATTTTCAACAATATTTGATTTATGAGAATATGAATAGTGATTTCAAGGGAAGACATTTATGTGCATTTGAGTTGATCGGTAATTGCTTTTAACTTCCTCAGTCATTGCAAGGTCCTGACTAATTTAAATTCGCGCATTGCAGGATTCATTTCTGGAGCGACGCTAGCAACTTATTTGCAAAACATCTTGTATAGCCACAAATCTATCAAGTAGCTAATAGTTTTCGGTGAAATTCGCTATTCAATTCGACAACATCTTGGTATTTATATTCATTTATTTAATTTATATCCCTCTGTACCAATTCATAGTTCAGATTTCGAGAGTTAAACTTCTTTATAATAAAATATTCAGATTTAGAAGCTACTTAAAGAAATACTCACTATAAAACACAATAATTAATAATTTAAAAAATCACGATCAAAGAACTTATTTGACTATCGAAATCCGAACACCAGCCACATAAATTTTGACAGATGTATCTTTTATCTGATCTAGTCCTGTTTCTCAAAGCACAATGAGCAGCATGAAACACACACATAGGAAAGGAAAACTATCAAGCATTTAAATGAATTTCGATAACATCGGGCTGTCCAAAGTGTTACTCATTGACATCAAATTTGTCAAATGCTTTGTGATTATATGGACTTAAAAAAGTCTAACAGAAAGTCCAATGGACTGAATATCACTATGTACTCCAGAATTACATTTGCATTACTCAGGTATCCAGTTAAGTTGTACAAATAAAAGCAATCAAAGAATTTAACAAACCGGAAGACCAAAACTGCATATGCTCGCATGACCCTACAATAATGTCGTCATAGTGCTGCCATCATAGTTGATCTTGCAGCCTCTTTCTTCATCTCCGCAGCCTTTCCACTTCCCCGGAAATACATGTAGACTTGCTGCACAAGGTGGAGCAAATTTGAAAGATATTCGGGGTGAGACACAACTAACCAAAGTAAAATGAGAAAGAGAGGCAGATGACTGAACCTGTATAACCCATATGCTGATCAGTGTTTCAAGACAGAAGAAGGCAGCTCCAATGAAGTAGAATATCTGCAAACGAGAACCATGTTTAAGATATGAAGCAAATTTGCAAGCAAAATGTCTGATTTGATGGGGAAACGGATTACTCGTCAAATTCTACTATAACTAATGGGTCAAGAACACAAAGAATAGTTAAGATTTGTTGATATACCAAATAGCATGAATACAAACCCACTCAGTAGTGCTTTTAAAGGTAAACTTTGATACAACAAATAAAAGCTTACCCCAACCAAAGCATGCCAGCCTAAAAGATCAATCGCAGGCAAGATACCACTGTTAAACAAGCAAAGGAAACAATATTGAGTCATATTTTTAAACAAGGATAGATCAAATTATCAATGAAAACGTAGATTAGCTAAAAGAACTAAGAGCCTGTTTGGATTGGCTTATTTTAAGTGCTTTTAAGCACTTTTGAAGTGTTTGGGTAAAATAAAAAAGTGCTTATAAGCACCTTGTTTTAAGTCAAAATGATAAAAATAAGCAAAATCAAAAGCTAGAAATCCTAGCTTTTGGCTTTTGGCTTATAAGCCAAAAGGCAAAAGCCAATCCAAACGGCTCTAAATATAACTCTAGCCAAACATGGTCTTCTCGAACATGAAGGTAATGCAATTGGTTGCATATCCAAGAAACATCTTGTACCAGCAACCATTGCCCATTCTAACATAAAAAAGCAACTTACGTCAAGGATTTCCCCTTGAAGAAAATTGGAGGTGCCACAGCAGCAATGATGCAGAATCCAATGTGAAACTACAAGATGAAAATAAGTACTCAGAGTCCTCAATAAGCAACTCAACAGTATATAGAAAAACTAAAAAGGAAATGTAGTATTTACCACGTAACTTAAGAAAAACCACCCAAACTTCAGCGCGCTGTCAGTCCTGCAAACAAAATGGATATCAGAATATACTCTTTTGGAAGGTACAATCACACTACGGAAATAAAAAGAAAAACAATATAAATTGATTCCCTCTCATTGGTGAGCACATAACTATTTCTCCACATTAAGGAACCACACATGTACCTCATTGCACGATAGAGAGGCCGATACCACAATACATAGGCTCCTGGGACACCGGATATTAAGTAGATAACAGCAAGCAACCAGATAGTTGGACCTACAACGACAAAATGTAAATCTTAGATGGTTCATTTTCACAGTTGGATAAGAGAGGTTAGTAAATTAAGTTCCACTGCAACCTTGTCCTCTGATCCAAGCTAATGTGACAGCAACAAGGTTCCATACAAGACAGGCTGCCAGACCTGCAATTTACCATGTCTAATGTCAGTCAACCACCATAAGAGCATTAACTAAAGAAACCAATTCCAAGAAAGTAGTCTGATTCGACAATAAAAGAAGGAAATGACTGTCATGGATCATTCTAACAAAAGCCATCCAGATTATTTCCCTCATTCTCTTTTATCTTAACTTGGACTGGTAGATTTGAGATGTACAGCTACAAGTGACATGAACTAGTATGACTTTCAACTCTCAAAAAAGCATTTGCAGGCATTTAGAGGAAACCTAGACCCTCTTAATCAAAGTGTCACTAAAACAATTTGCACAAAAAGCTTGTCTAAAAGGCGGAGTTTATGTTTTAAAGTCCTTGGAAACATAAATGCACCACACAGAAAACTTCTTTTTGGAACAAAGTCAGAAAGAGCAAGCAGTCAACATTATTAATATGCATCATAATCTTCCAGGTCAGGTTAACCTATAAGGTTGAAGATTACATTCAGGAAAGGTCAAGTGAGAGGCACTAATAGCATCCATAGAGTAGAGAGTTATACGGAAGACATGCGGACATACCCAACAATGTAGTGAATGCAACATATTGCAACTTCTGTAGATGGATTGGAATTTCATTTGCGATATCATGATGAATGATGGGGAAGAAAGGTGGCCAATTCTTGTCGTCAATAACTACACCAGCTGAAGAAGGAAAACGAGAAATTGGAAATAAAGTCAGCTCGCAGAGAAAAAAGCAAAATCCCTGATCTAGTTCAAGACTGTAAAGACAAATGTGTATACAGTGGAAAACTACCTCTTGCTATTGCATCCTCCTTTCTTTTAAGTTCCTACATGAAGCCAATAAAATCGACAATTAATAATGTATAAAATGCCTAAAAGGCAAAAGAAAGTTCGCAGCACCTTGAGCCAAATAAGAGATAATATCATAAAGAGATAGACAACAATAATTATTTGGTAGTAAATTATCTTACACGACTTTCATAATTAACAAGCAATAGAATAGTAAAAGAACTTTGACGAAAGATTGTTCTTTCTATTGTGGAAGATAAGCAAGACATAACTAGAAGGCAATGTAGAGTAACAACACACCTGTTCTCTTTTTCTCAATTCAGCCTCTTTAGCTTGGAGTTCCTTCTCCTTCTTCTTCAGGTCCTGATTAGTTATATGCGTAAAATACAGGATCACTCAAACCTATGCTCCAAATGAACACATGTACAGTAGTCACAGGGAAGCAAAAAGTACAAGTCCAATTTATCGAATCATTTTTTCACCTTTGAACCATCAAGAGGAATATCCACCGTTGCGTCACGATCATAGCCGGCGGGTTCATGAGGAAGAGGAGAAGACCTCGAGTTTATAGCAGAGGGAACACTTCCATTATTCTGCAGAGATTAGTAAGTACTAAGTGCCATAATGCACAAGTGAGGTACTGTGTACCATTACTAGGACAAAAAAGAAGAACATGCAAATGGATATTCTCACTATTCAACAATGAAGATGAAGCCTTACATAATATGTACACAAGAAACAATTCATCAGCTTTAATGAGATTGAAAATTTCCTACTCCAATTATTTCAGAATACAAATCAAACTAGATTAATAATCACAATGTCAATGAAGTCCATAAGTTACATCGTGGACAGAGGACAAGGTGTTAAATAAAACACAAATGCATAAACACCAGCTCTTAGTTGTAAATTTCGCTAGTTTTGTGTTGGACAAAATTCATTTTGATATAGCAAAGGAGACAAATTACTTCCTCATTTTGCTGACCACACGAGTTGCAAATGCACTACCATCTTGTTAAATGCATTGACATGTCATTAGAAGATAGGATAAGATACTTGGGTGGGGACCCTAGCATAATGGTGGCATTTTGGTATCAATAATAAAATCAAATCCCAATATCTCTATGGTGGTAAACTGTTACACTGGCTAACTAAGAAGATCCAGACTCTGATACAAATTGCTTCCTTTTTCTGAGAGATGAGACTTGATTTATGAGAAAACCTTATGTATGTTCCACTTTTTTCTGCAGGATTTGGGCCTTTCATGGGGTTAGAAGAATTTTGAACATTTATTACATAAGATTATTTAGTATTCAAGAAAATGTAATAATTGCTTTTTCCATATCTTCAGCAACTCGATTTTCAAATGAGAAAACTCTTGAGAACTTTGAAGAAAATCTTATCGTGGTCATATAAAATGGACCACTTCTATTGACCCTTTCTTAGAGGTCCTTGGTCCTAAAACAAGAAAAATTATTTTAAAAAAAAAAAAGAAGAAAAGGAAGCATGATTCAAGTAATAATTTGTGGCAAGAGTAAAATACAAACGGAAAAATATAAGTTCCATCTCCAAAGTGAAATCAGCAGTGAGCAAGATATCCATAAATACCAAGGTCAAAAACCAATTATCCCAAAATACAGAATACTATTATCCCAAATATTTTCTTTTCTGAGACTGCAACACATTATATTATTCTGACACTTGCGAAGCACAAATGCAACAAAACTGCCATCCTCCTATGCTTAAAAAGGCATAATGCATAGATAGGCATTTTAATTTGGCCTCAACTGGCAACTAAACACTCCAACTTTGAATGTCTATACACCTCAACTTGTCTCCATTGTGTTAGTTGAACACTCCACTTACAATGATCATCTGGACACCTCCAAAATTTATGTTTCATGTCAACGTCGGGTGTCCACGAGACACAGTGAGGACGAGTTGGAGTTTTTAGTTGCTAGTTGAGACCAAGTTGAGGTGTCTAGATGTGCACTCTCAGTTTTGGAGTGCTTACTTATCAACTGAGGCCAAGTTTGAGTGCTTGTTTATGTATTATGCCACTTAAAAAACTGATACTTTTTCTTCTAATCTGCTATCACTCTACAGAAAAAAATTCCCATTCTATTGCTACTTTATTCATCAAATCTAACGATCCCACCAATACATTGTTATCTTCCATGTTTCTTATTTGAAAATCAAGCCATAGCTCAATTCTCCAATAGCTCAATTACTACAAACTCGTTCCAAAATCCTAAAAGAGAAGAACTATTTTTTTTTTCTTCGACTACTTCCATGGAATACCTGCTATCTCCCACCAGCAATAAGTACCCGGCAATGGAAAGAAATCGCCTAGTGTTTTTATCTTCACTGGGATTTGAACCTAAAACCTCATGGTTCTCAACCACTTCATTGACCCACTACGCCACACCCTTGGACGCAAAAATAATTTCTATCCCTCCCTAGGAGCTCCCACCTTTTGCTCCATTAGTGACTCGAACCCACGACCTAAAGAAGGCAGAACTATTCTAGCTCATACTGAACATTTCAACTGCATTCTCTCCCACAGAACAAGCTGAACAGGACAACAAGATCCAAAATGCAAGTAACAGATCTGGAAATCTTTACCAACGAAACAAAACAAAACAATACTTCAACACCCATAATTCACTTTCTTCAAAAACACAGTCTTTAACACAAGAAATTCATCCCCTCAAAACCCCATTTCGTTAACAAAACAATACTTCAACACCCATTATTCACTTTCTGCAAAAAAAAACACATTGCCTTAACACAAGAAATTCACCCCCTCAAAACCCCATTTCGTTAAAAATCAAAACTTTTCAAAATGTCACACAAAAAAGATAGTAGTAGTAGTAAAGAAGAGTAAAGTGAAAATATGGGTAATGTACCGAAAATGGGTTCACTTCATCTTCATCAGCAAAAGGATTGTCATTGTAACGACCAGCCATCACCTACTATTCCACAGATCTGGAAATGGGCAACTAGCTGAAATCTGAATCTTGAACAACTTGGGTTTTGTATTTCCAATATGTAATGCCACTTTTTTAATGATATAGACGTGATATCATACTACTTTTGCTTTCTTTTACGTTTTTTTTTCTCCTGAATTTGCTTCAGCTTAAATATTCTTCTTTTTTGGCAGTAGAAATTGCAGTGCACGTTATAAGCTAGCTATTCATTCACGGGATGACAGCAGAGACAAAGGTTTTATATAGCTTTTTTTTTCGACTCAGCATAGCACAATTCATTGGGTAATATAACGATAATAATCTCGAGATAAAAGGTTAGATTGTATTATCGAGTTTGGGGCTAAAATAGTCCCTTAACTATTAGAATAGGTTCATTTTGGTCCTTCAAATATAACTCTGAGCATATTTAGTCCCTTAACTTTACTAAAGTGGAGCACTTTTGATCTCCCTAACAAAATCCGTTTAAAAATAATAGTGTTAAACCCATGTGGCAACCCACGTGACTTGTAAAATACAAACTCATAGAGGTTAAGTGTTAGCTATTATGAGTATATATTTAATTTTATACGCTCTTAAACACAATTAAGAAGAAATTTGCACACCCTTCACCAAATTACTAGCTACGCCACTGACTTTAAGACCATTTTGTTACTGCAATTAAGAAAATGGTTATTTTTTTCGAGTGGGCAGATTATTGTGTTCTAAAATATTGTCTTCAAATATAAATAGCTACTACTATATTAATCCTAAAAAATTAAGAAGACAAGAAAGAAAGAAAATGTATATCAATTAAGAAAGAGATAACACTGTCAAATTTACACCGTTAGAAAATTATCCTTTCCGTTAATTTTTAACATTATTATGTTAGGAAGACCAAAAGTGCTTCACTTTAGTAAAGTTAAGGGACTAAATATGCTCAGGATTATATTTGAGGGACCAAAATGAACCTACTCTAATAGATGAGGGACTATTTTAGCCCCAATCTCTTGTATTATCTCCCACTTAGTTATGGATATTAATAATAAATAGTCGTGAAATTATTTCATCCTATTATTTATACTAAAATAATGGAAGGTGGGATATTTCAACCCGATATTCTAATTTATCTCATCGTGCATACCAAACAAACCCTTACTACTTACTAAGTACTTTCTAGTGAATATAACTTAATAAATATATATTCCATTAGATTTCAAAATAATTATAGTTTTAGAAAACAAAATATTATTAATTAGTACTTTTTCTTCTTTCAAATCTATCATTATTTCAATTATTGAGTATTAATTAAGTAAGACGTTTAAGAAAAAAAGTTAAATAAATGTAACTCTTACTAGTAAATGTCATAAAATGTCTTTTTTAAGGAGATGACAAAAACCTTAGAAATAGATAAGGAAACGTTACACATATATATCCTTCGGTCAATTAGCTTATCAACATCGAAGTATACATTAGTATATATATTATGTATGGATATGTATATTACTATATCTATATATATTTTTAGTATATGTACATATTTTATAAGCTAAATGACCGAATAATTGGCACGTAATTATTCCAATAGATAGGGAAAGTTGGATTGGAAATGGTACATAGTGTGTAAAGACAATAAATTCACCACTGGACGCCATTCAACCACAAGATGGGGAAAAGAAAAAGTAAAAACTGATGAGCCAATTAATGCCCAATTTAAGGAAAAGTATCCCAACTGTAATTCCGGAAAATCAGTTTTTCCATAAAGAATTCTATACTCAAATGTTCTTTTCATATGAATCCCCCCACTGATTGGTAATCTCATATGCTTTTGGTAGTTTTAACCAACAACAACAACATGGGAGAGTTTACGCAAACCTTAGCACTACCTCATGAAGATATAGAGATTGTTTCCGAAAGACCCTCGACACAAGTGGAGCAGATCCAAGCTTTTGATAGTTTTAACCAACTATTTAAAAAGTACGGAAGAAAAAATAACACAATGTTTGGAGAAATTGTAAAAATACAACCACCTTCAAGTGATTATCCATTGAGCAAATCCATAATTGCACAATTGAGTACTTGAAGGCTGAAAAATGTGCAATAGCAAGTCCATGTTGAAAGAGTGTAGAATATTCTTGTACAAACAATTTGAAAATGTACAGCAGAACAAATAAAGATTTACAACTTCAGATATACCAATTAACAACCATAAATAAGCTCTCAAAACAATGGGGTTAGTGCATTTTATGCATTGTGGTTTCTGTTTGGCCTATAAATGAACATTAGAATGATTGCAAAAAATTGTACTAAGAATCAGGATAACCGAGCTGTGTTGGTTGAAATCCCGCAGTTCTAGTCTGTCCTTTGTCTCGGAGGTATGAAGCTTTGCTGGCAGGGCACTGCATCTACAGCCTCAAAATCTTGGATCCAAGTTCTCAGCTCGAGTTAAGTTCTTTGCAAAGTAAAAAATCCTCGAAGTCTTGGTTACTCCACGGCTGAATCTGCTATAGCATGCATGTCCAGTTCAAGTCATTCTTCATCGGATCTACTGGGAGATTCTCTTCTTATCATTTGTATGAGGTCTTGAACTACCTCTGACATTTGTGGCCTGAATTCTGGCTCAGGCTGCAAGGAAATATTAAAGATGGTTACAACAAAATGCGAAGGCAAAATCCTATACAACAGCTATATCTTAGTCACTTGGAGGAGATATGAGACGGGCTTCAAAAAAATGCCAAACAAAAACTACTTCACTCTTCCTTGATAAACAGCAACATAGTACTCTGTAGTCTGTACTAGTTGCTCTGCACACAGTACAATCTATAAGATAGTGGGAATAGCCGGATAGGATGTGGAAGGTGGAGCCAAATGGAAATAAGCACCAATAAATCATATGACGCTTCAACCTCTTCTCTATCATTGATAGAAGGGTAACTAAAAGATGATAATGGGGAGGACATTATGAACAGACTTCACATTTGAGTTACGCCAACCACTTGGCTCCCTCTTTAACTTATCAGTATGGATTTCTGTTCATCGAAACATTGAAAAATTTGACCACTATATAAATGCAATGGATGTAGGCAGTTGCAATGAAATATCCAACCAATATAGTGTGCCTCATTCTTCTTCTCCCCCTCACATACACAAGCATTTGGTTGAACAAAGAATAGCATATTATCTTAAGATAAACCCCCCACCCACCCAAATAAACAAAAAGAAAGGAAAACCAATGAGCAGAAGAAGGAAAGCAAATGTAATATATCTGTTGCTTCTACGAGCTTTGTTGACTTTGTGTCTTGGATTCTGGCAGATCCGAACTGCGATCCAGCCCTGAAAAGCTTCGAACCGCTGTTATTTTGCTTAGATTGTGAGGCCTTGTGCCAGTTGGATTAGGGAAACACTTGGGGTATTTAAAAGGGTAGTAATTGGGGATCTCTTGTACTGTTTTCTTCTCTTTTATAGTGGAAAACTTTCTCCGCTTCTGACCTGAGGACATAGGCTTGGCTAAACCTCGTTAAATCCTTGTGTTATTTATTCTTTATTTCTTTTCTGTGTGATTTCTGGCACGGGTATTCCACCACAAGCTTTAATTTGGTGAAAAGGGTATTATCGGTAAATTGTTAGTCGATCCAGACTTTCCTAGTGTTGTTTGTTCATTTAAATCCTTGTGTTATTGATTCCTCATTTGTACCCAAAGTTTGAAGAAGGAATGAAGAAAATGGAGATTTGGATAAATTAGTCGCTCATAATAAAAGAAAGGATTAAAAAACTCACCAGAACGCAGCGGGAAATTATGTCAGCAAAATGTGATAATGACTTAAGTGGGTACTTTCCTTTGAGAGAAGGATCAACCATCCTTGTCAAGGCATCAATATCATGTAGCTGAGGGATTGCCCATCTGACCAAGAATTGCTCTCCTCGACTTCGAGTTCTGAATATGATATATAGGTAATGATAAAGCTGGGAGAAAACTACACAACAAAAATTACTCTATGAAATGCAAATGGCTTTACCGGTCATATGACATTCTGCCCGTTAAGAGTTCCAGCATCACCACGCCAAAACTGTAAACATCACTTTGAGAAGTGTAAATCCCTGACTCAAATTCTGGGGCACCATAACCATAGGTTGTAAGCAGTTGTCCTGACAACTGAAAATCAAGTACAACTTCACTTATTCAATTCCGAATTCTTCGGCACAGTGCATAAGAAGAATAAAAAAGGTAAGGTTTCAGCAAAGATTGATGATCCATATGCTCCTAGAATAGCAGATCTATTATCATATGAAGTACAAGTAAAAAGAGCAGCCATATCCATGATGTCTTTTTTAGTTCAATCTTGTGTTTTACTGTTTCTTATAAATGAGAGGAGATAATTTGGACTTCCATAAAATAAAATAGAATTTATGTTTCTGACAACCCATTTAACAAAAGCACCTGTAGAGTGTCTCTATGTATGCCTAGTGATACTGTTCTCCCCAACAGGAAAAACAAATACAGGAGCTTGTCACCATCATATTAAATGTGCAGAGGCAAAACCTACTTCTGAAGAATGTTGAGAACAGTTTCAAGGATCAATAAATTTCATCTCTTTGGCAAGGGGCAAACACGAGAAGGCAAGTCCAGCATCTGAAAACCAGAAGTGTGGTGTGTTGGCAAGGATTCCTCTATTCTCCTGCTTATAAATTGCCACTAGTGTCTACTTAGATCTCGTGAAGCATTGAAATGGTATAAAAGGCTAAAACTTGACAAACACTTCAGGCTAGCTGGGCAACCAGGTAGTCTTAGACTAGCTAGATTTGCTTCCTGATTTCCAGATCTACAGGGAAAAGAAGACGTAAACCCTTCTGAGATTGACCGTATACCTTCTGGCACTACTACAGAATCAACTATTTCTAAACAATAAGTTATCCATTAACAAGAAACATTTGTAGTTCTTACTGCTCTACTCCAGTGTGTTACTTGGAAGCACTTTGATCATCATTACACTCCTTTCTTAACAACTATAATTTTAGCTCGCGTTTTCACTTCCATCATAAACCTGGAACTTGCTTTTCTTTCAACTGGAAATGCAAGCAAAAAATGACCCCCCACCCCAAGAGGTAAATGTTCCAACTTGTTCCAGACTTCTAAAATCCAGAATATTAGGATGGCAAGTTACCTGGCTCACGGCACCTGATGATATCAGTGAAGCTAAACCACAATCAGAGACATGCACAGCCAACTCTTCATCAAGGAGAAGATTGACAGACTTGAAGTTTCTGTGGATAATAGGTGGCTCGCAGATCTCATGGAGATACCTTCATTGCACAAAAGAACAAATAGTTAATACGTGAGATATAAAATTTGCTTTAACTCGTTTGTCATGAAAATCTAAGAATTAGACCATCTAGCAATCCCACTACTATAATAATTCACGGATGGGGTGACAATGAGGATATTTTCTTACACTAACAGCACCAAGTGCAATGTTAACATACAGTTATATAGACCATCTTGAACCATTGTTTTATCATTTTATGTCATGTATTATGTACCAGGCATGAAAGTTCAGGACTACATTAGTTTGTGATTTGAGTTGTTTTCTATGTTCCACTGCTAAGTAATGATTTAGCGCTGCTTACAGAAATTTCTTATAGATCACTATTAAAAACATCTTCACCATGAGATGTTCCATAGCTCATACGTATATACTTGTATATTTGCATGTGGTTGCTATGTAATGTGTCTGCAGCTATTTTACTTACTCCAAGGCTCTTGCAGCTCCAAGAGCCATCCGGATCCGGGTATCCCATGAAAGTTGTTTCTTGAATTCATCATCAGAGTGCAGCGCATCTTGTAGTGTCCCATTACTGCAATACTCATAAACCAGAAGCCTTTGACCATGCTCTGAACAATAGCCCATCAACTCGACAACGTTAGCATGACGAATTCCGTCAATATTGTTTACTAGGTCAAGAAACTCATCATCCTTCTGTTGATTGGAAACTCTTCTGTCCAGCTTCTTGACAGCAAGTAACTGCATAAGCACTCAAAGGGTTAAGTGTCAGAAGTAAAACAATGCAACCACCAAATGATTCAAATAATGTTAGCAATGGGATGAGAGTTAAGACTGCATGCCAGATAAATGAATGTACACTGAAAACAACTTGTGTAGAGAATCAACAGAGACGTCGTATTTTCTGATTATAAGATAGTTTCCATTAGAAGAAGATGCATCAGTAGTTGGCAGATCCTGCTATACAGCAATGACAAAACTAGGGTACAAATCAGAATGATAAGCTCATACAACTAGAATGTTGACTTTTACTTTTAACATTTTAAGCTAGCTATGACAACAATTGATCAATTGTGTTGGCTACTTGGAAGAAAACGCCACTTAAGGATTATTTCAGAACCAAGGAAAGGAATAGGAAAGAACCAAAAAACGTCCTAAAGAAAATTTATGTTACAAGAAAAACCTCATGCAGCAATTGGAAGTCATTTTGCTTTTATCTGTATTAATGAAATACAGTTTACCCTAATAAATATGACTCTGGATTTCCACCAACAAAACCATTTTTACATATGATTCGATCAGTCCGAGAATCGTTCTTAACAGATTAAGCACTGAAATGCAAGAGCAGGCCACGTACAGCAACAACAGATAAGAGGCTTCTTTAGTGCTAGCAGAATAACAGTGCAAAGACCCCAAAACAGCAAATTATAAGTAAGAAGAGAAAAGCTGACAATCTAGGTTCTAGAGAATCCAGCAGGGTAGGAAAACACAGTTCGTAATTTCGAGTATCAAGTTACATTTTAGTTCATTCATAACTTATACCTTCCCATTTGGAAGCTCTGCCCTGTACACAGTTCCCAGCATTCCTGATCCTATCAGATTATCTTGAGAAAAGCTGTTGGTGTATTGCTGAAGAGATGCGATTGTGTAAGATTTCACAGAAGTTAGTGGAAGTGGCCTGGTCGGAAACTTCATTGCGGTATTGTCACCAGGTGGAATTGGCTTCACAATAACTCTCTCTTGAGGAAGGGGTGGTGGTGGTGGCGGCGGCGGCGGAGGCGGTGGAGGAGGTGGTGGTGGTGGTGGTGCCATCAAATCAATATCAATTCTGCTTAGGTTTACCTCACTAGTATCCTTCTTTGGCACTGCCCTCATGTTTTGCACATTTACCTCCTGCTCCTGCTGTGGCATGGGAGTGCGGGCCGGTCTCCTTGGTTGTTGCTCTTCCTTTGGCCTCACCAGAGGAGGAGCTGTTCAAAACATATGAAGTCCACGTATCATCAAAGAGTAGAATGTGAGGTTAAGAATCATAGCTTTTTAGTTCTGAATGTTGCAAAAAGGGATATCGAATTCACGAATCTTTTGGAGGGCGTTTATGATGGTAATAGAATTTGACAGATTCAAATACTGAGGTATTTCACTAGGATCAGAATAGACATAATTTGAAGGCACATAGATAACCACTGTATATTTGGATGCATGCTTAGATATCAAGACTGCAGATTCAAATAGAGCCGAAATTAAAGAGTAGTAGTATTCCATGTAAGAACTAAGGAAAAAAGTCATACTAAGGAATACTAGCAAATAGTTGAGAGGTTAAATGATCTGTAGTACCTTTCTCTACATCATGTCCAGGTTGGACCAATAAACCATTATCTCTACGATTCTCCCTGGAGCCCACATAAGGAGCTATTTCGTGCCGTCTGGACCAATTATTCTCTTGCCTTTCCCTAAAGCATCTTGGCAGAAAGAGCAGGATTGCTATAACCAATATTATAAATGACAAAACTGATGCAATGGATATCCAGACTACCCTTTTAACAGACTTTTTGCCTCCTTTTGAACTAGGTTCTGCAGTTGCTGATGGTCCATCAGCCTTTTGTCCAGGTTTTCTTTCTGAAGTCGGTGGTGTCTGTGCTGAAGTTGGAGGCTTAAAAAAGGGTGGTCCTGGTGGGGCTGGAGGGGGTCTCGTAAAAGAAGTGGGTGGAGACAAAGGAGAGACACTGTTGAATGGATTTCCAGTGTTTCTGCACGTCAAGAACAAAATTAGCAAGTACATGAGAGCATTAGCCATCACTGCTCATAATTAAAGTCAATCAGGATTCAAAACATATATAAGACACTTGAAAAAGAGGATGAAACAACTGATACATCTTCCTTGCATGGATCAATATGTATCCTTACCAATTGTTAGAGTGGGTAAAAAGTCCCACATTGGTTGGGGAATGGACTGATGGTCTCCTTATATGGACTTGGGCAATCCTCCCCTCATGAGCTAGCTTTTGGGGTTGAGTTAGGCCCAGGTGCCATATCTTTACATGGTATCAGAGCCAGGTCCATTCCCGTTTGGGCTCCCGGTCCACGCTCCAGTTGGGCCCTGGGCGTGAAGGGGGGTGTTAGAGTGGGTAAAAAGTCCCACATTGGTTGGGGAATGGACTGATGGTCTCCTTATATGGACTTGGGCAATCCTCCCCTCATGAGCTAGCTTTTGGGGTTGAGTTAGGCCCAGGTGCCATATCTTTACACCAATATTGTTCAATAAATCAAATTTCCCGGCAAACAAATCTTAAAGAACAATATGATATGAAATTCAATCCTGTGTTCAAAACTTGGGCAAATTTTAGCCCGCGATCATGTGAACTTAGATATGACCAAAATGCAGTCCATGATCCACTTGGCAGTCCATAGTCCAGCTTGACAGATGCATCATATATGGTGTAATATGGTTTTTGTGCTACTATACTCCTGTAGCCTGTATATGTCACTTTTTTTCCAATTTATTGTGTAGGCTAGATGCTTTTTTATCCAACTGTTAAAGATTTGATCAGCCTAGTGTTAGGATTATTCATTTTTAGGTGATTGTGCTTATGATGTCAAAATTTGACTACTTTACCTCATGTAATTTGAAATTATTCTTTCGTTTAGGCCTCAAGCTGTCTTTTATGAAGTGTGCGCACAAGAAATTCTAATCTAAGTCAGTGCCACAAAACTTTAAGCATAATCTGGTTTTGCAACGTAAATATACTCTCTAAAATATCACATCTCCGTAATTGATGAATTATGTTGTGCATTCGCTAAGCGAATCTAAGTTAGAAGCCTATAACTCCTAGTATTTACGGTCACAGCAAGTTAAATCTGAAAATTAATTATGAAAAAAACAAAAACAAAAAAAGTTCATGAATTGGGATATTGGTAATGTCATTGTCCATAAATTTGCACCCCTCAATGACAGCAGTCCTCTTCATCTATCAGCAAAATGAAAACCTAAAATGTTCATAATATCAGACATACCCACCATAAATACTTCAGTCTGCATCATCAACACGCTCTCAAATACCAAGTGACTTGTGAGACTTAAAGAACACAGGACTTCAAAATAACAACTTCTTTTTTTGTGGTGATAAAGTTCAAGTCACTGACATATTAGGAACAGACTTAAAGAAATTGGTATATTGGAAAAATACTGATTGATAATGAGAGATTAATAAGAAGAAGGAGAAACCAGATATGCAGCAATGCATCCAGGCAAACTTAAAAGAAGACAGACCACTGAAGAACTGAAGACATTCTTATCCCATGATGGAACTCTCATTTACTGCAACTTTATGTGTCAAAACCAGAATACTTCTGAAAACACTGATCTTCAAATTGATTAGCTTCAATTTTGATAAAGAAGACCTTGGGCCTAACTCAACCCAAAAGCTAGCTCATGAGGGGATTGTCCGAGTCCAATTTCCTCACCCCACCCGATGTGGGACTCAACACCCCCGCACGCCCAGGATTGTACATCTGGAGCATGGACAATACAAGATGGGGGCCTAACATCGGGTAAACAATGAATTGGATGTGTGTGGCTCTAATATCATGATAAAGAAGACCTTGGGCCTAACTCAACCACAAAAGCTAGCTCAAGAGATGAGGATTGCCCAAGACCATATAAAGGAGTCTAATTTCTTCATCCCACCCGATGTGGGACTCAACAATTTTCTAAAATGCTATTGTTAAAAAAGGTGCAGCTAACATACAGGCTAGCACGGACACACCTTTCATAATATTTTTCTTGCTTATGTCAAAGAGTATTGTAGTTCAGAACAAGGTTTTTCTAGATTATAGACATTGAACAGCGCCTTGCATTCACAAACTTACATAAAGACAGACAGACAGACACACACAAATACACAAGTTTCTACGCACGTAAAATGTTTAAACGGATAGGTTCAGAAAATTGAGAAGTGTGCCGATAGAAATTGCATTTGATATTGCTAACTAACAAACTTAGTGTGCCATAAAGAAGCCACTCTGTACTCTTCCTCTGATCCATACTTAATGAGATGATGAAGCCTACTGAAATCTTGTCATTTTGCACAAGAAATGCTCTCCTCTTTTGTGAAGTTTGATATTCACCAGTATGTTAACTAAAAGTTTAGTATGGTCTGAAGTGGGTGGGGAATATGAAGCTGAGTACAGATGATACATGTGCTGCAGCTTTAGGAGTGTTGAGTAATTGTTGTTTATGTTAATGATTGTGGCCCTTCATCTCTTATCTGCCTTAATTGTCCATGAATAACAAGCTGATCAAGATTGTCATTCAGATTTAAGAAAGAGGGTATTAAGTATCAACGAAAAGCAAAGAGCAGTTTGACATGTAATAATTGAACTTCAATAAGGAATCTGTCTCCATAATTTCTGAATATGTGTCTAGCAGCTTGTGTCAAACAAAGAGGCACAAGAATGTAATCAGCGGCCAAGAATATATTGTAGATTACAAGCTGGAAGATAAACAACAATATTAGAAGCAGAAAATGAAATGTACTCACTTGAAATTGGGAATAGAAAACAACTTCTGAGGTATGGGCCCATTAAACAGGTTATTTTCCACATTCCTGGAGGAACACAAAAGATGGGGAGATATTAGTACGATATTATGTCATTCTATGGACCTGGAATTAATAATTGAGTTAAATATATATAGTGAGGAAGAGTACAAATCTGCGAGGCGAAGATCTTGTAAAACATCAAGAGTTCCAGAAAGCTGGTTATTCTGCAAATGTCTGGAGACCAAGAAATTAGCTGCTATTCTATTGGCCACGAATTACAAACCAATTCAACAATATGTAGAGTCACTCACAGAGTGGTCAGGGAGGACAAGTTTCCTACTGATGACGGCAAAGCTCCGCTGAAACTGTTACTTGACAAATCACTGTAAGATAATAAGTAATCCACCAGTTATGGACAATTGAAAACCTCTATGGAAATATTGAAATGCTTTTGTTTAGGTGTCATACAGATTAACCAATGCTGTAAGGCCTTGAAAGGAATCAGGAATTTCTCCAGTCAGCTGGTTTCCATTGAGAGACCTGAAACAAAAGAGAAGTATAGCTGACTGGAACATAATTACAGTAACGGGAAATTTCCAATCTAAAATATAAGCTGGAACTCACATTGCTGACAGTTGACTTAGGGAAGATAAAGAACTGGGGATACTTCCGGTTAAACCATTATCTGAAAGAAAACTGCCAAAAGGTAAAGACTATCAAATGGTTTGCTCAAACAGTAAAGCTGTCATAGTTCAAGCTTCATTCTCTGTTTCTCCTTGCAGGGAAATGATAATACATACATATTCTGCAATGTAACTGGCAGATTGGATGGAATGGTTCCGCCGATGTGATTGTTACTCAGATCTCTGCCACAAGACGTTTCCATAATTATTGTTCACATGTCACACAATAAAATACACCTCTAGGAAAAGGAAACATTCACATAATATATGCAGCACATGCACATAAAACACAACCAAATAAATGTCAAAGGAGATATATCTGCGGGGTGCACCTACATCGTTTTGAGGGAAGAAAATGACGCCAAGTTATCCCCTAGTTCACCTGCCAAGTTAGCAGCATTTAATTGACTGCAAAGAAGATGATTAGAAGGATTAACATTATGACTTCCGAATATCCATGAAATGCTGCAGCAAATAAGAGGTAGTTACATGGATAATATATTTGTCTCATTGCATACGACCCCTTGCCATTGTCCATCACATGGGTCTGCACTGACAACCCAGCCAGGAAGGGGAGGCGATCCCAGGGAAGCATGTAAGGCATTAATTGCAGCAACTAGACCAACAGAAAGGAAAATGCCAGAGTTAGAAATTTTAAACTATATAAGAATATCGCCGATATTGATTCATGAATGAATAAGAAACTTCGAGTTCATTTAAAGTATGCTAACGTCAAACTAAGAAATTTTTATACGAAGCAAGATGGCAATTCTGTTGATATTTAGGATAATAAGAACAATATGCTGAATCCACATGGCCTCCAACACTTAACTAGCAACCTAGGAGTCAGTACTTCATTTCCTCTTCTTCCCCCTTCAGTTTCCTGAGACTGTCTCTTTTTTTCCTTTTTTTGGAAATAATGATAGCTTATCCATTGTGGTAGAATTGATAACTGTGGCATGCAATATTTTTGAGAGTGTGAATAAAACAATTAGGTTATTATTAAGTTTTTTATTTGTGTATGATGCAATTGTTCCTAAATTAATTCAAACACAACAGCATACCCAATGAAATCCTACAAGTGGGGTCTGAAGAGGGTAGAGTGTACGCAGACCGTACCCCTTGGAAGGTAGAGAGGTTGTTTCTAATAGACCCTTGGCTCGAGAAAAAGCATATCAAAACAGATCGAAAAAAGAAATAACGGAAGTGAAGAAATCATGGCAAAATACTATACGAAGCATGAAAACGCACTCTTGAAAAAAGGAACAGTAATTGCAACAAAATAGCTCGATAATCGAAGTACAAGAAACAATAGATAGTAACATAAATCTAAGGACAAGAAACTACAAGGAAAATACTACGACTACCAGAATGAAAAGATAAGCAAGACAACGCTCCACTACCTACTAACCTTCTACCTTAATCCGTTTCCTCCACAACCTCCTATCTAAGGTCATGTACTAAACTAAACTTAAGAACGTTTACCCAATCAGGTTCAAGATAACAAGCTTAGCTCATAACTTCAGTCCAGCATAACCAGCACTGCCCAAAATATGAAATTAGCATTCCTCTCCTTCTACGCAAAACAACTCGAAATTTTAATAATTTTTGTTCCTTACCATCTCCAGGGTCAGTTTCATCTGAAAGCTGAACAGCAAAAATTAACAAAAACCCCACCAAGATCTCCAAATTCAAGCAGCATAATACAGATCTCTTCCCACCCATTGATCCAAACTGTGAACCCTTTTCTTCAATCTACTCTTTCTTTGGTAACACACTCTGCATAACCAATACATAAACTTCCAATCTGCAACAGCCAAAAAAATAAAAACTAATAAGTGCACACCATAACACTAAAAGCCCAAGTAAAAAAGAAGCAAAATCAATGAACCCCAACTGATAACAAAATGGGTATTGCAAAACAGAGAAGTATAGAACAAATCTAGAAAGTAAAAAAAAAAAAAAAAGTACAATAACAAGAAGGGAGAACCCACCAAATACTAAGTGAATTATGAAGAAATAATGAGAATGGAGCTGAGAAAAACATCATGATTTCATATAATTGAGCTGAAAAACAAAAGAGCAAAAAAAAAATGCAAGCAAGCATTGTTTAACAGAGCCAAAAAACAAAAGGTTGTAAATCTGGAGAGAGATAGAGAGAGAGCCTTTACATTTGGAAATAGCTGGAAAAAAGGAAAAAAGCTAAATGTGGAAAGTTGCAGAAATTAACACACTGTGAAGAAGACTTCTTCGTCTTCTTTCTTTTTTTCTCTCTCTAAAAAAGGATTGTGGTAAGTACCAAAAATCTCGAATTCAAGTCCTTCTGAATATGAAATTATCTTTAATAAGAACGTTTCATTTTAATGTGAGATATTTTAAAGTGAATTTTGAATATTTTTAGACCCTAATACAAATATCGAACGCTCTTTGAAAAACAAAAAAAAATGCAGTAACAATGTGTGTGACATGAAGGAGTGGAATTCTCATACATACATATCTGCTTCTGAGTCCACTTCAAGGAAGTGAATTTCTAATCTCACTCGCGGATGCAGCGCGTGAATCATTTCGTTTCTTAAACTGACAGGTGGAGTGGAATCGTTTGTTGTTATGTGATTAACGGTCGATTAAGTTGGTGCGTGGTTTCCCTACGCTGAATGGCGCGTGTGAATAGATGGGCTTGTTCTTTTTCTGTTTTTTTTTTAAATTTAAGTGTTAGTTAAAACTTAAAATCGGAGTTTTTACGGTAAATTATGAGTAGTAAATTATAGCCGCCAATTTTGGAAAGTGGACACAAAAAACAAAATCGAAATTGCAATAGGCTAATAGCCCATATTATTTTCTGTGCTTGCAGCTTTCATTATTTTTGTCGATTGAATTTGTTGTTTTATTAGACCAAAATAAAGGATCCAAACTTCCATGGTTTTATTCTTAAACAATGGCTCAAGAATACAATGATTCTCTAGTTAGTTATGGCATTTAAAGAAGGGAACAAAGATGCTTCAGTGAGGAGATGCATAAGATTGATTGTGATAGATATTAGGAAAGGTAAAAGTAGATCGAAAAAGAATTGAATAGAGATAATTAGACAGGTAAAAGCACATCTTTTATACATCGAGGATCATTCCAAATAAGAGAGCATAGAGATCGAGAATTAAGCTAAAAGATTAGTAGATAATCAGATAATATTTCATCTTTTTTTTTTCGTGGGAGAGCATAGTATGTTATTTGCTCCCTCTGTTTTCGTGGGAGACCATAGTATGTTATTTGCTGCCTCTTCTTCTTATCAGTACTATTATTATTATTCTATCATTACCTTGTTCTTCCAATATTATTACTACTATTATTTTGTTTACTTTGATCATCTTTATTTTTGTTGATGATATTATTTTTCAATAATTTCATCTTAGTTTTTTTTTACTCTTGTATTTTCCAGACCTATTTTGTAAAAAAAATTAATTCAAAGGTTTTTTAAGAACAATTTCTTTACCCCTCGATAGTAGAAATAAAATCTATGTATATCTCAGCCTCTTCAAATCCCATTTATAAAATCACATTATATTTATTGTTGTCGTACACTAATTTTTAATTATAATATACATATGATGTTGTAAAAATTGTTTGGTAGGTGCAAGTGGTGTTTATTAAGTTGTGCAAGTTGTTTTACTATATCATGTACTGTGTTGTATTTTTTAGTTAAGATATACTTCCTCCGTCCCATGTGCATACTTTCCTTTTTAGTCCGTTTCAAAAAGAATATCACATTTTTATAATTAGAATAATTTTAACTTTGAAATTCTCCTTTTTATCCTTAATGAAATGATTTACAACCACACAAATATTTAAGGATTATTTTGAATCACAAATTTTAAATTTTTTTTTTTAAATATCGTGTCAAGTCAAAGTATGCCACATAAAATGGGACGAAAGGAGTATCATATAAGGTAGCATATGTTGAATGTTGAAAAAGTATGTCGGTAGAACGTTAAATAACTCACATGGTTGCCAGTGCCTGCCACCATAGTATTAGGCAACTCTATTTTGACATTTTACAAATTGCAATGAGTGCTCCTAAAGAAAAAAGAAAAAAAGTATAGAATTATTTATAAGATATATACCATAAATCGAGTCCTTATCTCTTACTATTAATTAATTAATTAAATAAAGGTATATTCAGTCTTCTAATATCCTTCTAATTATTCAGGGGCTATAAGATAAGATAAGAATATATATATCATTTAATTCTTATAAGTGATAAATTTATATGTGAAAAATATATATTTTATATTTATTAATTAGGTATCTACACTTCTCTCTCTCTCTCTCTTTTTTTTTTTTTTTTTTTTTGCAGAATCTGTTTCTTGCACTTTTTTTTTTCAAAGCACCTTTTTGAATTGCATTTCCTAATTTTAGGCCTCCACTTCACTTTATTTTAACTTTTACACCCAAGAATAATCCTTTATTCCATCCAAGACTATGAGTACAAGAAATTTTGATAACTTGGTGGGCTCTCTAGCTAATTCGTTTCTTGGAGGTATTAGAGTTGCATGTGAATTAAGTCATAGTTTAAATACTTTTGTAAATGCATAAATTAATGATCACTTCTGTAATTTTTACCTGTGTTAGTTAAAAATGATATCGATTTGTACCTAATTCAACTATTTTATAAGTACATGTTGTTTTTCATCAGTATAAATATGGAATAATTATATTCTCAAAACACAAATCATTTTTCTTGTCTTTGTTGAGATTTTTATTCAGATTTCCAATGAATTCCTACAGGGAATAATAATCATGTCACACATATGGACTTTAATTAACTTTCTAGGGAGAAAAAAGCTCAAGAGCAAAAATTGTACATCTTTTCATCAAAGGAGGGAAAGACAATATATAAGAAATAAGTGAAATAGCTTCTTTTTTTCACGAGGTGGTGTTAGGGTTTGTCCAAAATTTCTTACTTTACTTGGATTCTAATATAATTGTGTTTCATTCAAAAAAGAATTTCTTGGTAAAAAATGTATTCTTTGTAGAAAAGGACTCTACCATATTTATCCTAGGAGAAGTTTTGGACTTCTATAAATAGAAGACATGTTCAACACAATAGCATCCACAATGTAGTCATCAAAAAGTCTTATTTAGGGGGAGATTTTTCTCCATTTTATGCTTTTTAATTTAGTTTTTAGGTCAATTGACTAAACCATATCGAATAATATGCCTTTTTAGTATAACTTTTTTTGTCATCTGATTTATCACCATCAAAGTTTGCAATAATTAGCTTCTGCATGACGTCCTCTCGATTTCAAACCCCAGCGGTGGAATCCATATTAGCAAATAAATTATAAATCTCAGACTGAAGGTCCCTTAACAGCATAATGGTATAATTGGACCAGATTGCTAACAACGGCAACATTTTTATCCTCATTTCTAATAATTCAAAGGAAATTTTAGATTAAAATTAAACAGAGGACATTTTTGTTCTAGTTCTAATAGTTTAAAAGCATTTTTAGCTCTTTTATTCGTTATTTTTTTTACCCGTGATAAAAATTCAAACGAAGTACTAGAATATTTCCCTTTAATAGTCAAAACACAGATAATTAAATACTTTATATGCTTTATTGCAGTATAATCTTCTCAAATTATTCGTTTTAAGTTCTTTTGATTAAAAAATTGATCAGTATAATCTAAAAATGATAAGGTTTGGCATCATAACGTGAAAACTCTGTGTTACTTGCGGCACTTGAATTCTTTAACTACAACTAGGTATTCTTATTGAATAGATTATTAGAAAGACTTGAATAAACAAATCAAAATTGAAATAATATGTCTTTTTTCAAAAAAGAAATGATGACTAAGCATTGAAAATTGCTGACTAAACTACAGTACACCAACAATTTAAAATAAAATTTGAAGTAATTAAAGATGAACTTGCCACTTAGGTGGTGGAATGGTCGAGTTGATTGAGCAGGGAATTTCTTAAATGGAGAGTTTTGGATTTGATATCATCTGTATTTATTTCTCGATCAAACTCATTGTACGAAACTTGCCCAAAGTGATTTACATTTCTTATGTGGTTTGCACAGTGACGGAGCCAAAAATTTAAGGGTGTACAAAATTAAATATACACTCATAATTGCTAACATTTAACCTCTATACACCACATAATTTTTCAGTGAAGAGTGTCATCGGACCACCCTTCACCTAAAGTGGCTTCGCCCATGGGTTTGGAAGCTATTACACTAAAGCAGAATTTACTCACAGCACATTCGATAGCGACTGCGGTTTGCTTGTTACCAAAAAAAAAAGGATGAACTTGTTAGTCTTTCTGTGTAATTTCTTTTTTTCAATCTAATCAAACTTTTTTTGATGAGAAGGAATTATATAATGAATGTTAGTAAGTAAATTAAGTTAGTTAAGCATGTCTATGTCTTAACATAATTAAAAATCAATTAACGGCCTTCCCTCCCTTTTCCTTTTCCTCTTTTATTTGTGGAAATTAAGCAGTAAAGGGACTCTTTTTCTCCTTTAAATATGCTATAAAATATGGGGAAAAAATCACTTATTTTTCATCGAAAGAAAAACACATTATGAAAAATAGATTCTCATTAAAACATTGGGAAGCTTCCTAATTCTAAACTTTTTCTACCCTCGGCTCTATAAAAAAATCATTTATTTTCCGAGAAAATATTTTTTCCTTTCATTGCCAAACACACCTTTTATTTCTTTTTTTTTCTTTTTCTTCTTCTTTTCTCTCCTTTAACCTTTTTATTTCTGGTTAGAATATGAATCATGTTGACCGTAGACTTAAAAGGCTAAGATTCTTTTTAACTTAATATATTTGCATATTTTAAGGAGCAAAAAAGTCCCTTTACTACTTACTTTCCATAAATAAAAGGGAAAAAGGAAAAGGGAGGGAAGGCCGTTAATTGATTTAATTATGTTCAGACATAGATATGCTTAACTAACTTATTATCATTAATTATATTCCTTTTCGTCAAAAAAGTTTGATTATAAAAAGACTATAACAAGTTCATCTTTTCTTTTTTTTTGTAACAAGGGAACCCTCTCCTTCGGATGCGTTCTGGGTAAACTCCACTCTAGCATACGTAATAGTCCACAAATTATACGAGAGATGTAAACTGCATTAAGCAAGCCTCGTGTAACGAGCTCGATCGAGAAACGCATGCAGGTGATATCGAATCCAGGACACCTCATTTAAGAGATCCCCGCTCAACCAACTCGGCCAATTACTTCAAATTTTGTTTAAACTTGTTGGTACTGTAGTTTAGTCAGCAAATTTCAATGCTTCATCATCGATCATCATTATTTTTTAAAAAGAAAAGATTTATCATTTCAACTTTAGTTTGTTTACGCAGTCCTTCTAATAATCTATTCAATAATAGTCAAAGAATATCAAGAAAATAGGTTATTGCCCTTAATGAGATCCAATATAAAGAAAATAGCTAGATATTTTTCGAGGCATATTCTATCATTTCTAATTAAGCCTATTTATATATTTTGTAAAAAACAACTTTTAAAAAAGTTACTGTACTTTAATTTTGGCTCCACTTTTTAACTGGGCAGATAAAGGATTGTTTTTCGTGTAAATAAACAAAATATAACGTATTGTCATGTGCCTTCACCAATCCTTTTATGTGGAATCTATTTCTTACACTTTCTTGTCAAAGCATCTTAGAATTTGATTTCCTAAATTTGGGCCAATTACCTTTTAAACACAAGAATATAATCCTTTGGCCGAATACATCGACAAATTCTTAAATTTATTAGTAAATTTCATTGAGATACCTTAATTATGATATATTTCAATTGAATCATCTAAATACATGATAATTTATTCTCGTTAGACACTTTCGGCTCAAGATTTTAGAAAAGCTTTTGTGCATGTTTTTAAACGCATATTAGATGCTTGAATGCATATTTTATTAACTACATAAAATATGTTATATTTGCCAATTATACATATCAACTTCAATTGAAACATGGATTTATTGAGATTAATGCGTAAAATTAATAGAGGTGACATATATACTTCAAGTGATTAACTTATTTACGTAATGGACACTTTAAAACACGCACATAAACTTTTTAAAAGATCAAAAACGTAAACGAACAAGTCGTAGCTCGAGTATCTAATATGAAATTTACTAAAAAATTTAAAGAATTGTGCATGTATTCAACCTAGCTAATCTTTTTATTCCATTTATATAACATGAGTATAGGTTCTTTTGCAGCATTACCTGATTTATAAGAAAAATGGATAACTTATTGGCAATCTTAATCTGCTTAAAATTATCGGTTTAAGTTCTTTTAATTTTTAAAAATCAGCATTATCATGATATAAAGCGTTGTTTGTTACTCATCAACACCTTTTTATTAAACACATTGCTTATTATTATCGAATTCAACACTTCTATTCAAATACATAATAACTTATATATAAATCAACTTCAGGTCTTAGAAGTGTTTTCACACACTTGATGCTTGATTATCATTTACTTTTAAACAGCTAATGTAAACGAACTTTCATTCAAAAGAAAAGAGTGTATATATTTACCAATCAGAAAAAAAAAGTTAATTAAACAAATTAAATAAGATGAGATTCAAATAATGCCCTTGAAAATGAGTGAATAGTAGATATTTATTCAACATGCTCAAGCTCGAAATCTCTCAATAAAAATGATGAAATACATATATATTCTTGAGATAATATTTTCTATTTACTCATCAGATATAAAAAGAAATTGTGAACAATAATTTATTTTTCAAAAGAAAACATAACCTAGCTAGCAAAATATTTTGGCAACACACACCCTTGGTCTTTTCCATTGTCGCCATTTTGGAAAGTTTTTTGTTTTTTCTTTTGGATAAGAGATAAGATCATCGGCAGTAAAAGAAGAAAAAGAAAACAAGGCTTGTCAATTTCGTCTAGTTTTCTTTTTTCCCTATTTGGTGTAGTCATTCATGAAAAAATCATCATGTTAATTACTAGTGTTTTCATGTCAATTATTCCAACTTTTTGTTCAATTATAATATGGATAACTCTTCTTGGAAGAGAGGAGGAAAAAATGTGGCACCTTTCCGCTTAGTTTATGATATATGGTTGTTACGTATAGTTTCATAATGTATTAAATCGCGTGTGTCGTATTATATTGTATTATTTTGAAAAATATAATATTTTGGATAGGTTGTATTACTTTTTCATCATTACATAATGTGACACATAAGTAATTTGAAGGATAAATTTATAAGAAAAAATAGGATATGAGGTAGAGCTATAATAAAAAAAATAAGGTAAAGGATAAAGTAAGATTATTAGATAATAAGTAAAGATAAAACAAGAAGGAAAAAATAAGGTAACAACGCGATCATATTAAATCAATCGTTATATAAAATGAGACTTTTCGTCATTATATAACGATGAATTTAACGATACGATACAATAAAATTCAACATATAATTAACAACAAATAGCAATACAATACAAATATACAATAGGTAACAACCACCCAAACAAGCTGTTCTTCTCGTGAATAGAATATTGGATGATTAATTATTAGGAGTGACAGAACTCTATTTTTTATTAGCGGGATCAAAATATAAAAAAGTAAGTAGATGAAAAAAGTTAAGAAGATTCAACACGGAAGATATACACATAAAAATTAATTTTCCATCTACGTATATAGTATAATTTTTCAGCTAAAAGGTGTTGATTGACATTTAAATAAGGGTCTCCACGATTAATTGTTATTTTTTCTGTCACTTTAGTTTTATTCATGTTTATTAAAAAAAAAGTATAAGGTATAGTTTACTAAGTTATTCTTATTTAATAATATGATAATTGAGCAATATTAAAAAAGAATCACTTCTTTAATATTAAGAATATAATTAAAATTAATTATCAGCTTTAATTTTGAATTCTTAATAGTGACGGTTATTTTGCGACAATTTTTTTATGTTAAAGTGACTATTATTTGGAACGGAGAGAGTAAGATAAAGTCCTAGTCAAACATTTATCTTTAATTATCTTTATAATTTCATATAATTATGAGTAGGTGACTATATATGAAAGAAGACAAATGAAGAGGTAACATGAAAATTGATCTCATCATTCGACAATTTAAATAGTTTTATGATTTTATCTATTAAACTATTTAAATACTTATCCATAATTAAACGAGTACTCTGAGAACACAATTTCTTTTTGAAGGTTTTATTTGTAGTGTATGAGTTTTGGTATGGAGGAAGTATATAGCAATTTTAGTATGGAGGACATAAAAAACACAATAGAATACTGCTATTACTAATGAATCCAGGTTATCGATAGGAAGATCCGGAGGACCGAAGGTAAGACATAGCTATTCAGAACAGAACAGGATGTCAGATGCTCTAATTAAGAAAGAAGTAAAGAAGAATTTTTTTGAGAACACCAATATTTTTGTAGTTCCTTTTATGTATGTGGTTGATTTGGTTTGGACAGACATCTTAGGAATTAGTTATGAAAGAAGAATTAAGTAATGTAATAATAATCAGCTTGCGCGTAACCATAATATCATGTTTTCAAGCCGAGTTGAGGCTTTGTAACTTCTCTCTCTATATATATATATATATAATCGTGTTAACGAAAAAACTTGTTTTGTAAAGAAAAATTATTGCTTGGATCGTTTTCTCCTGTTTGAGTATACACTAATTAGTTAAATATGATATTCAATATATTCATACAAGGTGAATCATAGAGCATACTTATTTTTAAAATGAGATTTTTCAACACGAATTTAAATTAATCGGCTTCAAAAAAATACCGAATATCAGGTGAAAAAGAAAAAACAAAGGGAGAAGAGTATACTTACGAGTTATGAAGATAGTGTTTTACCGGTTTAATGATACTTTTATATATATATATATATATATATATATATTGACATCAATGTATTGTTTTTAATTGTTGATTTAAAATAAATCAATAATCAATATGATCATCTCCTATATTTTTCAAAGAAAGATAATTTTCTATTCTCATTTAACTAAACACATACGATCGTCACAGAAATGTACTTTTTAAAAATTTAAATTATAACTATTTTAGATATTACAAATTGTGCAACTAACCTCTTTATGATAATCTCCCCAAGCTTATTTAAACATGAGGAGGAACTTTCATACACAGGAAGTAATAGAAATTTAATAAGGCCTCCATAGTAGCATTTTTTAAAATTACGTTTTACGCTAATAATTTTTATAGCAATTGTATAATTTCAACATACAAATATAAATACAATCATACAAATAAAAATTCGTAAAATCTCGATATACAAATACAAATTCGTATTGTATATTTTATAGAATCTCGGCATATAAATACAAATACATGCATACAAATATAAATATAGTTGATACAAATATAAATAGCAATAGTTTAAATTCTCTATTATAAAATATAATTGAATTAAACTGTTGGTATAGAGTGTAATTAGACATGAATATTTGGTACGTTATTTTTGCTTTAAACATTTGCTTTTCTGTTTTTGCTCCATGTGGACCAGCATTTCGGCCCACATGATATGAGAGTGATAGAAGACAAATTATTTGGGCTTCTTGCTTCAGCCTCCCTCCATTGGTCCTAGTATCTCTTTGTATTATATAGGGAAAGTTACAAATATGGGGACTAGACCTTCTTATCACTTTTTCGACGGGCTATAAACTTCATCCCCACCCCCTCTTGAAGTTCAATGTCATGGAAGCTCACTTCTATAGTATTACTTTGAAATGAATGTGACTTGTCTGTTGATATTGAAAAAAAAAATTAAAATTTATATTTCAATTGTGATTTTTTTATCCCCACGCCATCTCCAACGATTTTTTCATCTCTTCTTTGCTATGGAGTCACATATAGTGATACAGTAACTGTATGTATCTTTATATTTCAGCATATTACATTTGGATCTCATAAATATAAATGCGATATACTAAAATATAATGATATACAAATGTATATTATATGTATCTTCAATGTCATACGATTGTGTGTGTTGTATCTTCTTCATTGTATTTCATTGCAAGAGAGAGAGTATAATCTATTCGCCAGTATATACAATATATTGTGATTGTATATATTGATACAATGAAACTAAGCGACTTCATACGACGTATACAAGATGGTAACAATTGATATAATAGAGCTAATGTTACAAATCCTGTGAATATGGATGTCCTTTCCGTTACTTCTATTGGCTGTTCATGTACCAATTCATTCATGTACCTAATAAATGAATTCATCCATTTATGTATTTGAGATGACAATTGTGAACTATAAATAGGTTGTCATTCTCCTTTGAAAGATACAATCGAAAAGTACTGAATAAAGTAATAAGAATTATACTCTCCTATATCTTTTGTCTCATTTCTTGTTTGGTCTTTATATATCTTTATCAGTTTTACAACACGTTATCAGCACGAGTCTCTAACCAATTGAGACCCGCTTAAATTAGAATTATCTTTTTCCTAAAAGGTAGTCAATTTTCTTTCTGACTCAGGTATACATTTCTATTTTTATAACATTTTTAATAGCACCTTCGTAAATCTTGAGTTTGTAATTTAATTACTGCATACATGACTTACTTTTGATATTATTATGATATGACTTGATATAATAATCAATATGTTTCATGTTTAAATTATTATGTTATTATATGCCCACTAACTTATATATAATTTTAAATTAAATATTACATAATATATGACAGTAGACTAGTTAGAATACTCTTAATTATTTTCATGTCATATGTTTATGATTATCATTTGTGTGTCATAAAGAATCATAATAATAATAAAAGAAACTTATAACTCTTTTGACATTAATTCCATTAAGATTAGTTGGTAAATACGTTTAAAATAATTAGAAAAAGAAAACGTCTTTAATATTTCATGAGTTCACATGTTTTGTAATCTTCTAGGTTCCTGCATATAATTTATTTTTCACTCAAATTATATCTTATCATTTGAAATATTAATTTGCTACTTTTATAAAGAAATCAACATGAGGTTAATTTAACTATTTTTTTATGATAGTTTTCACTATGTCAAATTTATCAAAGCTTGAATTCGTGGCACTTGATATTTCTGGAAAGAACTATTTGTCATGGGCACTTGATACTGAGATTCACCTTGCCGCTAAGGGCCTCGGTGAGACTATAGTCGAAGGAAATGAAGCATCAAGTCAGGATAAAGCGAAAGCTATGATTTTCCTTCGCCATCATCTTGATGAAGGGCTAAAATATGAATATTTAACAGTGAAAAATTCATTTGAATTATGGACTAATTTGAAGGAACGGTATGAGCACATAAGAGCCACGGTATTGCCAAAGGCTCGTTATGAATGGATGCATTTACGATTTCAAGATTTTAAGACCGTAATTGAGTATAATTCTGTTGTATTCAGAATAACTTCCCAATTGAAATTATGTGGGAAAACTGTAAAGGATGAGGACATATTAGAAAAGACTTTGACTACTTTTCATGCCTCTAATATAGTATTACAACATCAATACCGTGAAAAATGATTTCAAAAATATTCTGATTTGATCTCATGTCTTCTGGTAGCTGAGCAGCATAATGCCCTTTTGATGAAAAATCATGAAGCCCGTCCCACTGGATCTGCTCCATTCCCTGAAGTGAATGTGGTAGCAAAAGATCAAAAGTCTGAAGAAATACGGAATGATAATCGAGACCATAATAATGTGTATGGGCGTGGCAAAGGCAAAAAGCGATATAATAATCGCTGGGGTGGTGCTCACCGTAGAATGGAGAACAATATGGGTTCTCAAAATAATCCTTCAAGAGGCAAAGGCGATCACTGTCATCGTTGTGGCATGAAAGGCCACTGAAAAAAGAAATGCCGGGCACCTGAACATTTTGTTAGGCTTTATCAAAATTCCTTCAAAAGAAAAAGAAATAAAGGTGGTGCATCTTCTTCTAATGCCCGGGTGGAGTCACACTGACTTATAATGCCGAGGCAGGGGCTTCTCAAATATATGATGAAAATATTGAAGCAAATTTGGCTCTGAAAGATGATGCTTTTGATGGCCTCGATGATATTACTCATTTAGAAGTTGAGGACTTCTTTGAGGATCGAAACTGAAGATTTATCATTTAACTGGGGAATACATAATATTATTATTTTTATTAATATATTTTAATTATCTTGTTCTTCCTTATGTTAAAGTACTTAAATTTTTCAGTTTTTAGTTTGTTCGTAGTTCTTATGATGTACTTTTATTTTTGTGAAGATTAATAAAATTCTCCAGTCTTCAGTTGGATCCAAGATGAGTAATGGAGATATATGCCTTTTGGATAGTGCCACAACTCACACTATACTAAGAGAAAAGAAATATTTCTCTCATTTGGTCATGAAAAGGGCCTATGTTAATACAATATCCGGTAGTACAAAATTGATTGAGGGCTCTGGCAGAGCGGCCTTAGTACTACCGGGGGGAACAATGTTGGCCATTGATAATGCATTGTACTGTAGCAAGTCTCAAAGAAACTTGTTAAGTTTCAAGGTTATTCGTCAAAATGGCTATCATATTGAGACTGCGAATGAAGGAAAGGTTGAATACCTTTATATTACTACAATAAATGCGGAGAAGAAAATTGTGCTTGAAAAATTACCTGCATTTTCTTCTGGGTTGTACCATACAAGTATTGGTATGGTTGAATCACATGCCGTAGTAAACAAAAGGTTTACTGGTTCTAATAATTTTATCATTTGGCATGATCGGTTGGGCCATCCCGATTATAATATGATGCGCAAAATAATTGAGAATTCACATGGGCATACTTTGAAGAATCAAAATGTTCTTCAATCAAAGGAATTCTCTTGTGCTGCTTGTTCTCAAGGAAAGTTGGTTATCAAACCATCAGTATCTAAGGTTGGGATTGAATCCCCTGCATTTCTGGAACGCATACAGGGTGATATATGTGGGCCTATTCACCCTTTATATGGACCATTTAAATATTATATGATCTTGGTAGATGCATCTACAAGATGGTCACATGTGTGCTTATTATCAACTCGTAATATGGTTTTTGCGAGATTGTTGGCTCAATTATAAGGTTAAAAGCATAATTTTCAGATTATGCATTAAAGACAATTCGTCTTGATAATGCTGGTAAATTTACGTCTCAGGCCTTTAACGACTATTGTATATCCACTGGGATAACAATTGAGCATCCAGTTGCTCATGTTCATACTCAGAATGGTCTAGCAGAATCATTGATTAAACGTCTTCAATTGATAGCTAGACCATTGCTAATGAGGATAAAATTGCTTGTTTCAATGTGGGGGCATGCTATTTTGCATGTAGCGGCACTTGTGCGCATAAGGCCAACCATTATCATGAGTTCTCCCCATTACAGTTGACTTTTGGTTAGGAGCCAAACGTTTTCCATCTCATAATTTTTGGATGTGTGATGTATGTTCCCATTGCTCCACCACAACGCAAAAAGATGAGTCCTCAAAGAAGGTTGGGAATATATGTTGGGTATGAATCTCCTTCTATTATAAAATATTTGGAGCCTATGACTGGAGATTTATTTACGGCAAGATTTGCTGATTGTTATTTTGATGAATCAATATACCCAACATTAGGGAGAGAACATAGCCAGTTGGGAAAGCAGATAGATTGGAATTCGTTATCACTATCTCATTTAGACCCTCGAACAAATCAATGCGAGCAAGAAGTATAAAAGATGATTTATATGCAAAATATTGCAAATCAAGTGCCAGATGCATTTACTAATCTTCCAAGGGTTACTAAATCGCATATCCCAGTTGTAAATGCTCCAGTTCGAGTTGATGTCCCGATAGGATAAACTGTTAAGGTAAATGAGTCTAGACCACGTCTAAAACGTGGTAGACCAATTGGTTCCAAAGATAAAAATCCTCAAAAAATGAAAGAAATAAATGATCAAGATAATCATAATGTGGGGACAATTGCTCAAGAAGAGCCCTGAGTCATAACAGATGATGAAACCACTGAGGAGGTCCATAATGAGAATAAAGAAATCTCAATAAGTTATGTCTCGACGAGAAAAAGGTGGAACCGAAATGATATTGTGGTTGACAATATTTTTGCCTATAACATTGATGTTGAAATAATGCAACAAGATGATGATTTTGAGCCAAAGTCTATCGATGAATGTAGACAGAGAAATGATTGGCTAAAATGGAAGGAAGCAATTCAAGAAGAATTGGCTTCACTTGAAAAATGTGAAGTTTTTGGATCAATAGTCCGAACACCTGAAAGTGTCAAGCTAGTGGGATACAAATGGGTCTTTGTACGAAAATATAATGAGAAAAATAAAATCGGTAGATACAAAGCACGACTTGTGGCACAATAATTTTCACAAAGACCTGGTGTTGATTATATGGAGACATATTCTCCTGTAGTGGATGCAATCACTTTCAGGTATCTGATAAGTATGGCAGTGCATCAAAACTTAATATGCGCTTGATGGATGTTGTCACAGCCTATTTGTATGGATCACTAGACAACAAAATCTTTATGAAGATTCCTGAAGGACTCAAAATGCCTGAAGCATGCAAAGACCCTCGAGAGACTTGTTCAATAAAACTTCAGAAATCCTTATATGGACTGAAACAATCAGGAAGAATGTGGTACAATCGTTTTAGCGAATATTTGCTAAAAGAAGGGTACAAAAATGATCTTATTTGCCCTTGTATTTTTGTTAAAAGGTCTGAAACTGAATTTGTCATCATAGCTATTTATGTTGATGATTTGAATATCATCGGAACTCCTAAAGAGCTTTCAAAGGCAACAGAATATTTGAAGAAAGAATTTGAAATGAAAGATCTCGGGAAAATAAAATTTTATCTTGGCCTACAGATTGAACATTTAAATAGTAGAATATTTGTCCATCAGTCTACATATACCGAAAATATACTACAGAGGTTTTATATGAATATGGCACATCCATTGAGCACTCCGATGATTGTGAGATCACTTGATATAAATAAAGATCCATTTCCACCTCAAGAAAAGGATGAAGAGCTTCTTGGTGATGAAACTCCATATCTCAGTGCTATTGGGGCACTAATGTACCTTTCCAATAATATCCGACCAGATATTTATTTTGCAGTAAGTTTATTGGCGAGATTCAGCTCCTCTCCGACAAGAAGACACTGGAAAGGTGTTAAGCATATATTCATATATCTTCGAGGAACAATTGATATGGGATTATTTTATTCTAATGCATCCAAGTCAAAAATGATCGGTTATGCAGATGCAAGATATTTGTCTGATCCACATAAAGCTCGATCTCAGACAAGCTATTTATTCACATATGGAGGTACAACTATATCATGGCGTTCTATGAAGCAACCAATAGGTGTCACTTCTTCAAATCATGCAGAGACAATTGCTATTCATGAAGCCAGCCGGGAATGTGTATGGTTGGGGTCAATGACTCAACATATTTTGCAATTATGTGGTCTTTCTTTAAAAACAAAAGGCTCCAACAATATTATATGAAGATAATATTGCTTGCATAACTCAGCTGAAGGGAGGATACATCAAATGAGACAGAACAAAACATATTTCACCAAAGTTCTTTTCACACATGATCTTCAACAGAATGGTGAGATAAATGTTCAACAGATCCGTTCGAGTGATAATCTTGCAGATTTATTCACTAAGGCATTGCCAACATCAACATTTGAGAAGCTGAGATACAAGGTTGGAATACGTCGTCTCCAAGAGTTGGAATACGTCGTCTCCAGTAAAACTTTCATCAGGGGGAGTAAAATACGCGCTGTACTCTTTTTTCCTTAACCAAGGTTTTGTCCCATTGAGTTTTTCCTGGTAAGGTTTTTAATGAGACAGCACTCAAGGCGTATCAGAAGATGTGTGTACTTTTTTTCCTTCACTAGGCTTTTTCTCACTTGATTTTTTCTAGTAATATTTTAACGAGGCACATTATCTATGGACATCCAAGGGGGAGTGTTACAAATCCTGTGAATATGGATGTCCTTTCCGTTACTTCTATTGGTTGTTCATGTACCAATTCATTCATGTACCTAATAAATGAATTCATCCATTTATGTATTTGAGATGACAATTGGTGAACTATAAATAGGTTGTCATTCTCCTTTGAAAGATACAATTGAAAAGTACTGAATAAAGTAATAAGAATTATACTCTCCTATATATTTTGTCTCATTTCTTGTTTAGTCTTTATATATCTTTTTCAGTTTTACAATAGCTAATTAATTCATACACGTGAAATTAGAGCGAAAGAATAGCTATGAAATCAAAGCGAATGAATACAAGTGATACAAATTAATGAAAATGGATATAGTAGAGGGGACGAATACAATCTATAATTTTTATTATTTGTATCCTTGTTATACACCTTTTATTTTCAACCACCCAATGTCAACCAGCCAAACTGGAAAAAAAGTGTAAGAAGGAAAAAGTGAGGAATTGAATTCCAATTCCTTTCCGCCGGGAAAGTAAAATCCGATTTTCTTCTCCGGCACCAGTAGAACATCCAAATTCGCCGGAAAATGAATTCCCGTTTCACATCCCTCGTTTCCCGATCACTCAAATCCAATCGCCATCGCCACCACAACAATCTCTTACCTCAATTATTCTCTTCTTCCACCGCCACGTCAGCATCTCCACCTCAATACCCTCAAACCCTCGAAGGTCTCCGCCACCGTTTAGCGGCGGAGTCACCTACTCTCTCCGACTTCACTAGGCTCCAATCGGATAAAGAGTATTCGGTCGAGGTAGGGACGAAGAAGAAGCCGTTACCGAAACCGAAATGGATGAAGGAAGCTATACCTGGAGGAGAGAAATACACACAGATCAAGAAGAAATTGAGGGAATTGAAGCTTCATACTGTCTGTGAAGAAGCGAAATGCCCTAATTTGGGTGAGTGTTGGTCTGGTGGTGAAACGGGTACTGCTACAGCTACTATCATGATTCTAGGTGATACTTGTACCAGAGGTTGCAGGTCATGTAAATTTTATTGAATTTTGTCTATACGTTTTGTTCGATTTATTGCTGATCTTAATTAGTTTTGGGTTGAGTTCTAGTTGATTGATTGATATCAATTTGGATTTTTTGCTGTACATGATCGCACTTCTGTGCTAAGGGAAAAGATTGCTTTTCCCCTCCTTATTGTAGTAAAGAAAGATCAGTAATTTTTTTTCCTGGCAGTTGATAAATTACAGAAAGGGAAAAATATTTGTTTGGGGAGGTGAGGCGAGGTGAGGTGAGGTGAGGTGAGGTGAGGTGAGGAGAGGAGAGGAGAGGAGAGGAGACGGAAATGTTGATTGTATTTATCTCTTTGCCACTTTGTTTATGTTTCTGTGGTGAGAAAGGAACTGAACTGGATATATTTGTTAATATGTTCAACATAGTAGATAACATGGGAACACTTTTAGTAGCGTCCTGGACACTTATGTCTATAAGAAACATGATAAGCTGAATAATGGAAACGAATTGACATGCCAAAATATAATGGTAGTAGATTGTTGGTAGGAACTGAAGGTATAACAATAATAACAGTGAAAGCTAATTTGGACTTTCATGGCCATATTGCTAGAATTGTAGTGGATTCTGTAAGATAGGGGGTGAGAAACAAGAAGTTTCTTTTTTCTTGGCTCATCTCTCTTTTCTCTCTGTCAGCCAACCTGTTTTCAGTGTATGTGCACTGTGGTTATTGAAAACATTAGAGGAGATTTTTTTTTATAGTAGATTGGGTTTAGATTTGCTTTAGGAACGGACAAACAAGAGTTATGATCCATGTGAATAATCATTTACTAAATCTGCCTTTTGAAATTTCAGATTCTGCAATGTGAAGACATCACGCACTCCACCTCCTCCCGACCCAAATGAACCTGCCAATGTGGCTGAGGCCATTGCCTCATGGGGATTAGATTACATTGTAATTACCAGTGTTGACCGGGATGATTTACCTGATCAAGGAAGTGGTCATTTCACTGAGACAGTGCAGAAGTTGAAGGCATTGAAGCCACATATGCTCATAGAAGCACTTAGTAAGCGCTCCTTTTTTAAATCACTTTCTACCTAGACCAGAACCCTAAAAAACTGTGAACTTCATTTATATGGCTTCAGACCGTTTACTCTTTTACATTTGTGCTTGATCTGATATGCAAGACAGTCTACAAAAGTTCAATAAAGTTACTGCAATTAGGTTGATAAATGGCAATGATCTGCCTTGCACAAAAAAGTGGTGTTCCTTATTCTATTGTTTTAGCGACTGAACAATCATTGTGCATCTAGAGTCATAATAAGAAGTGCAACTTCTTGTCATCCATGCATGTTCTTCTGTTCTTGTACTTCATCCTCTGTGGCTCTTTCTCCCTATCCCCCCTTCCCCCTCCCTGTGCCATCAATTGGATTTTCTTTGATTTGATTGTCTTCAGCATTGTTAGTGGACCTTGGCTGTATGAGTGGTTGAATCTTCACCTGGAAGCATTTATCCTTTTCTTGTACCCATGACATAAGTTCCAATGGAGCTCAACAAGTTGAAGTAATGACTTTTTCTGGAGTATGAAACTCACATATTTATTTTGGACTGATTCTTTTGAGAATCTAGATATTCTATTTGTGAGATATGATTGAAGGTATTACTTCCTAGTTTGACTTTCAAAACAGTTACAAAAGTATCTTGTTGTAGCTTCCCCGAAATTCTAGAAGCGGTCTAAGTTCCATTTGAGTGTCGCAGAAGTTATTGAAAAATGTGAAGCAACTATATTTATAAAAGAAAAGGGGTATTACATGTTTTGTTTGTATGGAAAGAAATGTTTTTGAAATGAGAAGAGCTGATGGTCACAATATTTTCTCAAAGTCCTATAGCTAACAAAGGATCTGGGTTATAGATATATTTGTGCTTTTCCTGCCATTATATAACTAACTAAATACATACAAATTATAGAGTTTTAAGTTTTGTCCCTTTTCTCCATCACTTAAGCAATACCTAAGCTGGGTTGTTTGGAGCTTTTGTTAAGTTGGCATTCTAGTTGCTCAAACAGGGATTTTGGCCATAGTGTGATGGTTACCTTTGTCCAAGTGCTACTCTCAGTCTGGACCATATTTACCTTCTTTCTGAAAGGTTTAATCAAAGAAAAGAATTAGTGAATGACATATTGACATTTGAATTTGTATCACGTCAGCCTATTTGTGTATCTATCTATATCCGTTCACTTAGTCAAACAAAAAGGTCGTGATATTATCTGATTCATCATGCAGCTCCAGATTTTCGAGGAGACCCTGGGTGTGTAGAGAAAGTTGCAAAATCTGGATTAGATGTTTTTGCTCATAACATTGAAACCGTCGAAGATCTTCAGAATGTAGTACGAGATCATCGTGCTAACTTCAAGCAGTCCATGGACGTTCTGAAGATGGCCAAGGACTATGCCCCTGCCGGTACATTGACAAAGACTTCAATAATGTTGGGCTGTGGGGAAACTCCCGAACAAGTTGTTAAAACAATGGAAAAAGTGCGTGCAGCAGGTGTTGATGTAATGACATTTGGTCAGTACATGAGGCCATCAAAGCGTCATATGCCTGTTTCTGAATACATAACTCCAGAAGCCTTTGAGAATTATCAAGTTCTCGGCATGCAAATGGTTTGCTTATTCCTCCTCCCCTTTTATTATCTAATATGTCTTCCTGCATATCTTGTTGCCGAGTGGTTAAAATAGTATATTACTTGTGATGAAGATATTATATCACGACTAAAGAAAATATATATCTCAATATTTTATCTGTTTCAAGGTTTGAAATTGTAAGTTTGCTACTAGGGAAAAGGTTCAACTTTGATTAGAAAGTGGGACAATAAATTAGGTGAAGGCCAAAGGAGCATCATCTTAATTGATTTGTTTGCCATTTGTTATACAATATTGAGTAGTGGCAAATCCTCGAAGTCCTTATTGTTTTTTTCTTTAGATATGTTATCTAGATCATTACTAAGACTATTTTTCTCGCACTCTTTCTATTTCATTTTGAAAACTTATTTGCCATTGTGCAAAGGGAACGATCTGGAGTTATTGTGCTTTTTTTTTATGAGAAAGGGAGGAAGGGTATTGTAATTAAGCATAGAAAGTAAAGAAAAGAAGAGGGGCGCTATAAGCAAAAATTATGTTAATTTTGAGAACCTCTTTCATTTTAGAGCCTCATACTGGTCCAAGCTACAATGAAGCCTTTTTTCCAAGCAGCATCGCATGAGATATCTCTGTGATTCTCCATTAAATCTCTAATACCAATAAAGAAGCTGAGCATCTTTGCTCATTTTACCTTTTAGATGTTCAGCTGCAACTATGTTGAGTTGTCGTCTTTCAAGCTATGGAAGAGGGATATTCTGATTTTTTATATTATTAAAGTATCTTAAGGGATGGGATGTATTTGGAAGTTGCCTCTTTAAGTTAAAACTTGTGGTGGGTTAGTTGCAACAAGTGTGCATGTAAGGCAAAAACCACATGTGACCTGCTGGTAGACATCATAGCTTCTGCACAGCTGGGATGCAAAGGAATGAAAAAAGAACGGGCTATTCCTTCTAAGACCAGACAATTGGAATTGAGTGGACTGATATGAGTTATGAAAATCTGTGGATCATGCTGTGATTTTGCCCTCCGAGGAGGAGGCACATTATGGTCACTCGGTACTTGCATTGGTGAATGTCAACGCTTTGGTTGTGAATGGAATTCTCTATTCATTGACTGAGGTAGTATGTTTGCCTCTGACTTTGGAAGATTTTTACGAGTCAAAAGATCTGATCTTGCCAAATCATTGCCATTTATTTAATGTGTGAAGTCCGAATTATTTTAGCTAGTAGGATGAGGCATCATAACCAATGAGATTATATTAATTCGAGTGGAGCCCATGGTAAGCAATATGGTTATGTTGGGTACCGTTTCTGTTTTTTGTTTTATTTTTCTGATAAATATCGTTTCTTTGGGTTTTGTGGGACATTACCCCATTAAAAAGCCGAGGCAATCAGGGTTGAAGGGGAATTTCTTGGGATGTGTTTAGAAGATAAAAATTTGAATTTTGGGTAATTTCTTGGGATCTGTCGCATTGTTGGTGACAAATGACAATGCAGAAAGAGCTCCAATGGTTAGTTGTGAATGTTTAGTGATGGTAGCAGAAAAGCACGAGGAGAGGGGGAAGATAAGGGCAAAGCTGATAAGAGGGAGTTGCTCTGCTCGGAGGGTAAGCACCCTCATTTCCAATCCAAAGGTTGTGAGTTCGAGTCACCAAGGGAGCAAAAGGGATGAGAGCTCCTAGGGAGGGGTAAAAAAGAAAAAAAAGACAAGGGCAACGCTGGAAGGAAGAAAGAAGTGGATAATGAGATTTGAGGATACCAGGATATAGGATAATGGCAACATAAGGTTGGATGGTGTTGGAACCCAGCGAACAGGATTTTTTTTTTTGGGGATAAGTAACTCACCTAACAGGAATACTTCTTTGCTTTGGTTTTGGGTAGATCCTATGAATTTTGTGATTTTAGGGTACCTACTTTGCTGTAGTTTTGCTTTCTGGAAAGATTCTTCATTTTTTTCAAGTTTTTGGAGGATAGTTACTTACCTGGTATGGACTTGGTGCAAATGTATTTTGTTAAGTGTCTCACAAGGAAGAAAGATGGAGGTATTAGTGTCTGCGAGGAACCTTGATACAACTTTATCTCTATACGGAAATGCTTGGTAATATGAAAGTTTCCTTTCTAAACCTCATCTAATTTAACCACTTTCTAGGAAAACTAATAAGTTGCAAGGGAGTAAGGATAGTTTATTTAATTAAGTGAATTTAGGCCAATAGTCTTTTTGATGTCTTTGCTGAGAAGGTGACAGAGGAACTTAGTCATGTTATGTCCAATAGGATTACCACCACCCAACCCTTTCCTCATAATACTTATGAGAACTGTTTTGACACTTGAGCTCTCTTAGGTGAGTTAGACCAAATTCGGCAGTTCCTGAGTTTTAGTCAAAACCTGATTTACTTACATGAGTTATGGTGAGAATCTGCAATTTGGGGCAACACAAAATTATGTTAGGCTTTTGCATTCTGTTATAGTTCATAGTTTTTCTTATTGAAAATGTTTATTTAATGTTATTTTGGTGCAAGTATGAACTTAATATCTCATTTAGATTTAAAAAAGTTACCATGTGTAATATTTCAAGAAAAATACAGAGAATTTCGAGTCTTCAAGTCTTATGATGTCATTGATTTAAAACAACTCATTAGCTAAAAGAGTCAATTCCGAGTTTCAAGTATTTAAACTAGTCTTACAGGTGACAGATAATCTGAGAATTACGTCTGTTCTTCTTGCTCAAAATATATCATGGGTTGGTTAATTTTCTTATTTCTGCATTTTATTTTGCCCAACTTCACTCAGCATCATTTAGCTAGGTGTAGATGTAACTACTTTATTGTTGCACAGCATGGTTGAACTTGAAGCTCGACATATTGCTTCTTTACTATATATTGATATCAAATGCAGCACCTAGTTGTTTGAGTAGTGTTACTAACTACCTGGTGTTTCTGCAGGGATTTCGATATGTGGCTTCTGGCCCCATGGTTAGGTCGTCATACAAGGCAGGGGAATTCTATATCAAATCCATGATAGACTCTGATCGTGCAGCATCCTCGTCTTAGCTTCTGGTTTTGAGCTGATATATTGCATTTTGCATCACAAACTTGACGTTCACACAACATTTTCTTGAGATTGAAAAGCTTAGGTAGCCATCTGACTCTTGTTTCCTCTAAAGAGAAGAGAGCTGGAAAAAAAAAAGATGTAGGTATTCTAAGTCTGATGGGCTATAATATTTGCCTCGTGTAAGCTGCTGTTATATCAAATAATCTCATGTAGTTGTACATTAACTTGATGTAATTATTCTTTCAATGCTGATTTTACTTTGCCAAGCATAAGCATCAGAAAACTTGATTCTGCGCAATTTTACAGTTCTACTTGGTTAACAATATTGTCTTGTCATTACGTAAGAAACTTTATTTCCGTGTTATGGATATTTTAGCGACAAGGCTACTGTCGGTGTCCAGTACCTGTATTGGGGCCTTATTAAATCTGGATTTGTACATTGGAGGGCGATACTTTCAACATGATTTTTTTTCTTTCCCAAAGGCTCGAAACCAAAGACCTCTAGTTAAGAGCACATGAGTTCTTATGGGGAAATAGTTGATGTGGAAATTTGTAATTGCTACTAACATATACTGTACTATGTTTTTGTATTCCACACACTTCTTTCTTTTCTTCATTTGGCCAATTCAATCTTTCTTGGTGCTTCTGTGAAACGGTTTTACATTTTTATTTTTGTGGTTGTCAATGGAACCCATTTGAATTGAGGAGTTGGCAAATGGAATATTGGGATTGTCATTCAAAAAAAAAGAAAAATTGCTTTAGGGGGTGAATGGTGGAAATTGTGGACCCTTGTAGTAGTAAATATATCCAAAAAGAGGGACAAAAAATCCTAGTGGGATAATGCAGGTTAGAAAATAACTTTTTATTGCTTTTGAGGTCATCAAATTGTATATTACAGTGTCTGTGAACCACCGCTATATTAGGCTCTAAATTATCACTCAAAAAGATACTTAAAATAATTAATTAGGGGACCCCTCATAATCTAGCATGCAATTCAAATCAATCAGTCCAAAAGTTTAATTATTTAATATTCTTAAAAAGCAACGTTTATTTGTGATGATGGAGCTTTGTTTCATGATTTTCCTACAATGATTACCTACTTTTCCATCTTTTAATTAAACCTTGCTCCTTTTTGTTCATTTTTAATTAAGCCTTAATGGACTTTTAACCTTTAACTAGCATTCAATGAATGAAAGTTGGAAAACATGTGGTGTGGTAGGTAGGTAATAGCTTTACGAATCCCATAAGAGATCTTTTACTACTTACATGATTCAATCTACTAGCCAAGAATCCAATGATGAAACAAACAGTGACATGAATTCTCACATTTTCTCTTTTTAGTAGTAATTTTTTCCATCACATATAATGGTATAATGTGAGGGAGCTTGTTAGCGTCAATGATACAACGGGTGATAATCTTTAGCCATCTTTGTCCCCTCACGTCAATCCCATTAGCCTCTTATTCATTCTCATTGAACGACGGCGGAGAAGCAAATTCAACTAGAAATGAATTTCTATGTAATATCGATATGTATAGTGGAGTCCTATTATATAAAGAGTGTGTTATTATTTTAATTTAAACCAAATTGATGAATTAATTCAAAGTTGCGATCGGATCTACTCATTAAAAAGAATCGATTTAATACATTTCTTATGTACCCATAGGTACTATATTGGATTTGAATAAGATTTCGGACCAATCTATATTGAGTGACTGCCTCCATTATGTTGTTGCTGGCAAATACCACTATTTGTTGATTTTGGATCTTCCAAATCATTCTCACAAGAGATCTGGACTCATTTTTTAAAAAATATTAGGAATGACCTAGCGAAAAACTGAATCAAACACACAATTTGTAGGATCGTTGAATTCATTTCAATAATGTAATAATATAATCACATGTTTGTAAAACGTTACTACGTCAACATAATTACAGTCTATAATCATGTACTTATTACAGCTGCAACAAAATCTTTTGTCCCCATTTGTAACACAACAAACTTCTCCTGCCCATTCAAACCAAAACCCCACTGTCCCACATACATAACATCAAAATAAAAGCACAAAACATGAGCCCAAAGTATTTCCAGGCCCCTGCCCGCCTCGACAAAATTCAAGGGTTCAAAAAGTAAACAATATTTTATTTATAATTCAAATATTTTTATAATCTTAAAATACACTGAAGGGCTATTTCATTTAGCGATATTAGCCAAATGATTACCGAGAGTTGTGATAGAGTGATAAGTATTTTTTCATTTTTAATTAAATGTCTCGAGTTTGAACCTTCCGGTTAAAGAATTGCTTTGTTAGAAAGCACTTTTCCCTTAATATGAGACTTCCTTATGCTCTAAATTTATCTCAATATGATATCAGACATCGAGTAGGAAACTAAAAAAATATTTAACTGAATGAGAATATCTCCAAGTATCTAAATCCTAGTATTCCGAAACATATAATATCATAGAATTATTGATAGCCGTTTATCAGCTGATTAACTTTCGTTACTCCTTCTCGAAGGATATACTCAAAACACATAGTTTGCAGGATTATTGAATATTGTTTCACTCGTTAAAAAGTGTAATAACATATAAAGACGAGCTACACCATATAAGCCACAGTCTAAAATTGTACCTATTACAGAAGATTGTTTCAAACGTTTTAATGAAGATAACTTTGATCTTCACAGGAATCTTCTCACCGAAGTTCTTCACACAAGAAGAAGAGGGTATTGTAGAGAGGGGAAAACAAAAGTTTTTTTTGTTCTTGTCTTTATCAGAGAATGGAAAAGGTATGTTGGTTTCATTCAAAAGAAACCTTTTATAATCCTAAAGGGACACAACTTTTCAGATAGTTGTATCTCTTCTCTTTTATTTATAAATTAAATTAAATATATATAACACTTAATTATATATACAATTCTCTAGACATAGATCCGGATTGACCCACATAGGTGATCCAATCCAATTTCCTTCACTTCCGTTCAATTTAAATGTTTTACTTTTCTTTTTCTTATGTTTTAAAAGTGTTTCTTTCTATGTTTGTTAAGTTTTTCAATTTCAATATTCTATATTAGGGTTTTCAAAATCAAATCGAAAATAATAACCCGAATCAAAAAAAAGTTATTGGTTGATCGATAATGGATTATTGATTTAGCGATTCTGTAATGGTTTTGACATTATTTTTTTTACAATGGTTATTGGTTCTTAACAGTTTGAGGTTTTTCTTAATGGGTTAACCGATAATCCGATAGTAAATTACATTAATAAATTATATTTATATCATTTGGTATATAAAATTCTTGACTTAAGGTTTCATTTCATACTTTCTTTTTCATGGTCTCGAACTTTCAGTTATTCTACAAGGTGTCAATGTTTGCTTCTAAGTAAGATATAATTCGTCAACTCATGTGCATGGTTCATTTGGTTTGTCACCTTGTTTCTAAGTGATTTTTAATGATTTTTTTGTGTGAAATTTTAACGGTTAAACTGATAACCGAACTAATAATAATTAATAATTGATAAACAAATATCTTAATGGTTACGGTTTAGCATGTCTACAAATCGATAACTGATAAGTCAGAGCGATAAACTTTAAAATCGAATCGAACCGACTGATATGTAATTCTATTCTACATGATAAGTACAAGATTTAAATAACTACACATGTCTTTTTAATATCACAAAATTTAAAAATCTCTCTTTATTTTTTAAATCTCAACCCTAGTCAAATTAAGAAACTTAAATCATGATGAAGGGATCATTACGCAACCTTCTAACATGAAATAAGTCGCTCTAGATAATGTGACTTCATTTAAAGCACTCTTTATTTATGTGTTTGATAAACATTCAACGTACTTATGAGTTAAAATCATCAAAAATCATAAATTGATATAAATATTTTTAATTTGATCAAGAGTTTACTATTTTATGTTGAATATCTTTTTAAATTCTTAAAATATCTTTTCAAAATATCTATCTAACTCCGTATTTATTCTATATTCGTCATTCTCCCTTTTCTTTACACAAATAATATATAAATAGTAATTTTTTGTAAAATTTCTAAAGACAATTTTGTCATTTTAAATAAAATCAATTGTTGTTATCAATTTCAAAATTTCTATTCAAACTATAAAATTAATTTTAACACTTAAAACTTATCAGCTAGTTACGATCAACTGATCCAAATGGCTTATTAGTCAACTTCTCTTTGTCCTATGGAGTAGAACTATTTTCATTTAATAATGTAATAAGTATTATACATAACTTTTGCTAATTTCAAGAAATTATAAGAAAACTTTTTTTTTTTTTGTGTAAAAAAAAAAAGTAGCATCTGAGGGAAGAAAAGTAAAGTAATAGGACCATTTTTTGCCTCTATATTTGGCATCTCCTGTCTTGTAACCACTATGCCTTTGTTCAATTTCTTTCACTGAAGTGTCCATTTTTTTCTACCACCAAAAAATGGGCTGCTGTTTTAGCTCCTCCAAGAAACGCCACCGCACCTCCCCGCCGTGTTCCGCCACAAACGGCCGAGATCCACCGCTAGTGGAGGAAGAAACCGTCAAAGAAGTCCTTTCTGAAACACCCATTATTCCCAAATTACCCCAACACCCATCACCCCCACCACCACCACCACCAAAGGTCAAAGAAGCTGACTTTTCTCAAGTCAAGATTGAATCAACGGCTGTCGTTAAACCAAGAGATGAAATGAAGTTTGAATCAACGGCTGTCGTTAAACCAAGAGATGAAATGAAGTTTGAATCAACGGCTGTGATTAAGCCTGAAGTGTCTGAAGAGCCTTCAGAGATGTGTAGCTTCACTGAGAGCTATTCCACGACGGCGACGGCGACGGAGAAGAGAGAGGAAGAAGGGGAAGTAACCCAGAGGTCACCGGTTAGAGTACATAGGAAGAGGCAAAACTCCGGCGATATCGCCGGAGCTAGAGAGAGAACCTTCCGGTCTCAGGCGGGAAGATCGTCGCCGGAGAAAAGGAGGTCGCCGGGTACGTCAAGGGTAGTTCAAGGGAGGGGAATGCCGCAACAACGGCGCAATGTCGGACCCCCTCGCCGAGGTCCCGCCGACAATGGGGTTCGGCGGTCGAATTCTCCGGCGACACGTGGAACGGTGGATGCACGTCGGAATGTGAGAAACAGAAGTCCGGCGGCGGCGGCGCGTGAAGCGGACAAACTTGATGGTCAATCGCCGCCGGCGGCGGCGAGTAAAGCGGAAAAACCGAAAGAAGAAGTTTCGCCGTCGCCGGAGACCGGCGAGTCTCTTGAAAATCCTCTTGTTTCTATGGAATGCTTTATTTTCCTGTAGGCTAAAAACGCCTTCGTATAAGCTTGTTACATGTTTGAAGGAGGAGGAGTACGTCACTGTTTTGCTAAACTATGGGGTCGAAAAATTCAAATTTCGTAAATATAAGGTAGTAGTACTAACTTTGTCTTACTCTCTCAAGTGTGACATATTTGATTTTGTTCAACTCATTGTTTGTTATGATTTTACTTGTTTTTTAAGTCTTCATAGCCAGAGTAATCATATCATGATATCACTAGTAACTTAAGTGGAGTTGAAGACAATATAAGAACAAAAAATAATGTTAATTTGTTTTTGTTTTTTTAAATCTCGAGAGTTCATCGGAAACAACCATTCTACCTCTAGAGCAGAGGTTAGGTCATATGTTGTTGTTATTAATTAAATTGAACTTATTATAATTTTGAAATAATGAATACGAAATAAACATTTTGTAGAAGTTAAGTTATTTTCTTCATCATATATTTATGGCATAATACGTAAATATATCCATTAACTTGGCTTCAACTCACATTTATGCCCTCCAACTTTGAATGTGCACAAGTAGGCACTTAAATTTGTATAAAGTTGAACAAGTAGACACATCTTACATGACATAATACATATAGGACGCCACGTAGAAATGCGAATTGCCACATAGGACATCACGTATGACGTATGTGTTTAGTTGTTCAACTTTTATACAAGTTTAAGTGTCTGCTTGTGCACATTCAAAGTTGGAGGGCATTTAGAGTATAAAAAAATATTGAGTTTGATTGAATACTTATACACACACTTCATCCGCCACTAATGCTAATAAGCCAAGTAGTGGTATAGTCTCATGGGTCGTTTGGTACGTTGGAATAAGGTGAGATATTTTATAATTAAGTTTGAGATTAGATTTATATTGTGTTTAGTTAATGGTAAGTATAAACTTAAACTCAAACTTACTTCTAGATAACCTATCTTATACTATCAAACTTGAGATTATTATTTATTTCATCCCACCCTTAGTTCAAAAATTATAATCCTAGAAATATAATTTCGGAATAATTTAGTTCTCGTGTACCAAACACCCCTTAGAGTAGCAGCACAAGTAGAGTTAGAAGGTTGGGTACGAATTCAGCGAAACCTAGCAATTTTATTAGTTTAAACACACTCTCTCTCACACACACATATATATATACTTGTCTATTATTGACTTTGCACACTTATTAAGAAACTATAAATAGAAAGGCAATTTTACCATATCACCATTTGAATTTAATAAATACAATGCCTTGAAAAATATAATAGAGAAATGACTATAATTAATGATAAGGACAAATTAGAAACTGAGTGTTAAATTATTTCTTGATTTCATAGATTGGTTAAGTATTGTTAGACATCTATTTTTAATATAATAGACAAATAAAAATGGACGGAAGAAATATCTCATATCAATGTTAAAATTTAGAATCTATAAAGTTAAAATTTTAGCTCCGTCCTTAACAAGGCTAAGGGCATGTGGATGTGAAAAAGAAAAGGTGAATTTTGGTGTTTGTGAAAGCTTATTGAGATTGTGAATATGGCAAACTAGTTTTGGAATGTGCAGCTTCTGTTCCCTTCTTAGAAGAACATGCGTGTTGTATTTTATTGCAGTAAATTTGTTTTTCTAAAATAATTTGTTAATTAAACTGCATTTCTAATTTATTATTTTTTAATAAAATATGTTTTTGAAGATTGCATTTGCATGCTCATGCATAAATCTTGTGAGTGGTGACATGGGAAGAAAACTTTTTTTTTGTGTAGCAAAAGGGACAAGAAAATGATATGTCAACATTAAATAGCCCTCATTCGATCCAATTATATTGATTTGTCATCGAGGCTTGATATTTGTATTAGGACTCAACTAATTTAAATTCAGATTGTGTAAGGTCACTAATAAAGAAAACGCTCTTATGAGGATTTTTTTATAACCAAGAATTCAAACTCGAATTTTTTGATTAAGGCTGAATGAATCTTATTCGTTCCATCACATCTTTTTAGGGTTCTCATTTGATCCAATTGTTCTTTAGTGGAAAAAGGAGCTAGTTATTGTTTACTGTCTTTGTTCCCATGAATGAAGTTGTAGGCCACTTCAATAAATGGGAGTTCCTATTCCCTCCTCTTAGATTCTCCTGGGATTCTTAGGACTAGTTTGATCTGAATTTTTTGATTTTTTTTGAAAATACGTTCGGTCATAAAAATTCAAAATATTCTGTTTTGACCTTTTTCATTTATTTCGAGAATTCTCAAAAAGTCTATAAACAATAAAAACTGTTTTCACTGTAAATTACTTACAAAAATTCAGTAACAACACTAATTTATTTCATAGTCAAAAATAACTTTAATTTTCAAATATTATTTTTCATTTTAAAAATAAAAAATATTTTTTTAAAAAAATATTTCACAATAAAACATAGCCAAACGCCTACTTAGTTGTTTAACAATTCAGAAGAAAGGTGAATTTGTAAAAGGAACAAAAATGAAAAGAAAAAAGGAAGATTTTTTCCTGAGAAGAAAAACATCATATCTTGCAATAGGATACGAAATTCAGAACTTTTATTCCCAATTCCCGAGTCGTTTGGTCGGGAATAAGTTATCCCGAGATAATTAATTTTGGGATTAGTTATCTCGAAATTAGTTATTTCATCATGTATATGGGATAACTTATCCCATCATTATAGTATAAATGATGAGATAAATTACTGACAAATTTTATCGCTAATTTCATATTTTCTAGTAGCATGTATCGTCTGCTTCGATCCAATAAAACTCATAGATTTACTCCTTAGGTCCAAGCTCATATAGCGTATTATTCAATTTGACTCAATATAACTAATAAATTTGTTTCTTTTAAAGTACCCATGCCTCATATCTAAAAACACAATTTATGTGTGAATTTGTGTTTTGTCTTTATGTAAGCTTTCATTTTCTCTCATTTTTCATGTGGAGTTTGACTAGAATATCATACGCAATTTTGAAATTTACCTATTCTTCTTCTTGACCCGGCTTTACCAACCTACTCTTCGTTGCAGCAAATAACAAGTAGTGAAGCACGACTATTGTTCCTTTTAAAGATAAAAGTTGGTGTAGAATTTGAATAAATAAATAGTGTTTTTGTAGAAGATAAAAGTTTGGTGTAGAATTTGCATTTTTAAAAGCTCCCAAATAATGAGATTTGGCCCAAATACTAATTTTTCTAGTATTTGAGAATTTGAGTTATTTGTCAAAAATTTTTATCAAATAATGACAAATTATATGGACAAACACTATTTGCCAATTTTTTCCTCAAATATTACTTGAGAAATCTATGGCCAAACGAGTCCTAAGAGTGTCGATTTTAGATTCGGTCGAATTTAGTGTTTAGTTCAAATTTTATATTTGTCTTAAAAATTCATTAAACATATATAAATTATTAATTTAATGCTTAATTAATTTTTAAATATTAAAATTCAAAATTCATAAATTCTAAATTCTAGCTCTGTACCTCCTATTCTACCAAAACAAGAGTAAATTTCATCTTATGAAAAGTATCAAAGACTTGTCTAGATAGCAAGAAGATGAAATTATTTTCTCCGTCTCATATTATTTGCACACTTTTTCTTTTATACGCATATTAAGAAATCATAAATAAGAATCTTTTTTTACTAATTTACCCTTTAAAAAATAATATGAAATTTTTTTAATTAATACCTTCTTTATTTAGTAAAATGGTCAATTAATATGGAATAACTATTTTTAATATAGCGAACGACTAATACGAAACGTAGGGAGTATAGCTGAAAGTATTTAAGGAAACAGTTCCTTCCACACGCTTCACAAAACCCAATGAAATAGTACTCTACGTGAAATTTGAAATGGACAAGAGGGGAAAAAATTGTATATACTTTTAAGAAATAATAAATGAAATGTGTATTTACAATAATATTCATGTTATTGATGTATAGTATTCGTTTTTAAATAAGTGATTATTTTATTTTTTATTTTATTTTTAAATAAGTAATCACTTAGTCTTTCAAGAATAAATTGATCATATTATTTTAAATTTGTCCTTGTTTACATAAATAAAAAAATTATTAATTAGAAAAGATCACATTAAATGTACAGTAAAATTAATTAGGGGTAAGGTAGTAAAAATACCTTTTATTTTCTAGGAGTGAGCAATTTCTTAAGGAGTGTGCTCAACCTAAAATGATCACTTATTTAGGAACGAAGGGAGTAGTATTTAATAGACTTGAGAAATGATTTGGAATAGGTAGTTAATGTTAAGGGTAAAATATGAAAAAAAATATTATTTTTTTCTTTTGATATGCTAAAATGGACAAGTAGAAATGTTTTTTTAGGGCCTGTTTGGATATGCATTTTGAAATCATGATATGAAATCAAATTGATATGAAGTTAAAGTTTTGTTTTCTTCTTTTACAAAATACAAACTTATATGTCAAGTTTTACATTTAAAAAAAAGTTGAAACCATGCATATCTAAATGAAAACTTAATATAATAAATAAGTAAAAGTGATCGGAGAAATTATTATGATAGCATGGTTTAGGAAAGTCTGCAATAATTTACCACTTAATTAAATTCGGCTTTTGAAGCAAAAGAGTTTTGGGCAGAACCTTTTGCCATTTAAGTTCAGAGAAAAAAAAAGATAAAAGAACTCTTTCTTACAAGAAGAAAAGTGTTGGCAGAGTGTTCTCTAAATAGGACTGTTTCAATAGATGTTACTATTATGGATTTACCTTTTTACTCCATCCATTTTATTTTATTTGACCTTTATACTAAAAATAAATATTTTAATTTACTTATCTATTTTTATAAATCAAAAATATTTTTTTTCTTCATACTACCCTTAGTATTAAATAACAATATAAAATAGTAATAGTCAAATTTAAAGTTCTAAAACATCATTAATAAGGTTAATTTAGTACTCCCTCCTTTTTCAAATAAGTAATCATTTTAGATTGAGCACACCTTTTAATAAAATTGCTCACTCCTAGAAAATAAAATGTGTTTTTATTACCTTACCTCTAATTAAATTTTACTGTACATTTAATGTGATCTTTTCTAACTAATGGTTTTTGATTATGTAAACAAGGACAAATTTGAAAGAATATGATCAATTTATTCTTGAAAGCCTAAATGATCACTTTTTAGGAACAAAATAAAGGCAAAATGATCAATTATTTAAGAACGAAAGGAGTAAAATATATCGCAAATTAAAACTTTCTTAAAAAACGTGTCAAGTAACATAAGCCAAATAAAATGAAACGGATGAGTATTTTTCTTTGTTCTGATGCTTTTATTTGTTTTATACCAGATACATCTAGGGGTGTTTACGGTTTGGGTAAAAACTGATCCAAACTGAAAAATTGAATCGAACCGATTAAATAAATCAATTTTTATTTGGTTTGATTTGGTTTGGTTTTACATTTTTAAAAATCGATAATATTTAGGTTGATTTTGATTTTGCTCAGATAAATCGAAGAAATAACCGAACCAAAAAATTATATTACATATTTTTTATAATTATATATACATGATTTATTATTTTTTATTAATAATTTTAATTATCTTATATATGTTTTCAACCAAATTTATTTATAATTGATATATCTTGTATTAGAGTACGCCATTTTATTGTTTTACATGGTAATATCATAATGTATTTTTTTCTTTTTAAAAGAATTGTTGTCTTTTTTTCTCGTTTTAAATCGTTTCTTTTATTTTCGTGTATGGTTAATAACCGAATAATCGAACCAAAATGAACCGAAATTGATAACAACCAAACCGATAAATGTATTTTATATTTGATTTGGTTTGATTTTAAGAATTTAAAAAATTGACTATATTGGTTTGATTATGATTTTGACCAATAATCGATCTGAATCGACCCGTGCCCCTAGATACATCTAATTCGTAGAACTACTTTGAGTTGTTTTAGCATAAACTGAAATGTAACATCTAATGTGCGAGAGGTAAAAATTTAACGATATTAATTAATATTTATATCAAATCAATAAATACATGACGTATATTTCAACGTGAATATCGTCAAATGAAAGAGACTATCTCAACATGAATAAATATCTTCACATTTCTACTTCGAAGGGATAAATTAGTACATAATAAACAATCATAGGTTGTAGTTTTTTACGAAGGATAAAATTAAAAGAATATAATTAATATTTTTTTAATTATTTAAAATATCACTTATTTAAGAATAAAATATAAAGGCTAAAGAACCATTAATTATTTAGAAACGGGGGGCATAGTAATTAAGTAAAAATGCAGTTATTACTTAAAGGGAGATCAAATCAAGTTAACATGAATAAAAACAAAATTTAGTTGGTCTACTAGTTAGATTTCTTAAACAAAGTAGAAAATTAGAAAACTTGGAGGTTCTATAATCAAAATAGACATTTTTATATATCTTTATTCGTACAATCCTGACATTTTGTCCGCTAACAAAATTCGATTGATCCACTATACGTACTATAATTAATCTCATAAACGTGAACAATATATATTAAGATCTAAAAATGACTTTATCGAGAGAATATATCAGTCGTTCCTCTATACTTGACTTAGATAAGTTCTTATTCTACCAGTAGTATATATATAATTATATTTTCTCCAAATTCCTCCCAAATAAGTAAGTGAATTAATCCGTTTTAAGAACACAACAATGACTACAAAGTTCTTTTTCTCCTTCTTCCTCTATTGGCTCAAAAGTTCTCCAACCATTAGCAATTGCTGACGTGTCAAACACGTGGACTTCAGTCCTCGTTGTCGGTATCTCTCCAGCTGGCATTCTGTAGCCAGCTAAGAAGTAGAGCTGAGTCCCTATAGGTGCCATCGTGCAAAATATTCTTTGCATACGTGGCAACTTTGCCACCGTGGCATCTGACGTGGATATTGGTGAGTTTGAGCCATCAACTATATTCCAAATATTTAGATTTTCATCATAGGCTTCAATGTGACCTTTCCATGCATTTAAACAATCACCTGAGCTGAATAATTTGCCATCAACATTTACTATTTGATTAGGTGGAACATCTAGGTCCCACATTCTTGCCACGTATTCCCAGTTTTGCTGACGTGGATCGTACAGCTCAGCAGAGCTTCTTTCCATCATATATGGTCCTTGGCTGTCACAGTTTCCTCTTTTAGCAAATCCTCCCACAACATAAATTTTACCTATTAAGAAAAATAGAAAGAAATAATTGAAGGAAAGCTTTGAAGTCTAAAAAATGCACTCCTTCCGTTTCAAAATATTTGCTATGTTTCACTTGTTAAGAGTCATAAATAGTTTTAAAAATATACATAATATATCGATAGTTTGGGATTTTGTATACAAACTGATATACTTATTATTTGTGCAGATACAGTTAGATAGAGATTGTATACGCGCAGATACACTTATTAGTTATTAAGCACAGATACAATGTATTTCACTACTGTTACGCGCGTGAATACAATATATTCCACTATAGAGATATTATATATGCGCAAATACACTTATTATAATGCTTGTTGATACATTGTATTTCACAATTATTATGCGCACGGATGCACATACAATCTATTTCTCTTAGGGGCGGATACGCGAACACACTGTATTTCGTTTGCGTGCAAATACAATATAACTATTTCCTCGTTTTGTAAATGTACAAACTATTGCTATGTTTCATAATTAGGAGCGAAACTATTGCTATATACCAATTTTTCTCAATATTTCTTATTTTGTAAGTTATGTAACATAAACTTATGTAACAAAAGTACTAAGTCAACATTACCTTGCCATGCCACACCAACAGATTTATACCTCAAGGTACTCATATTTGGCAACGATTTCCATTCATCTTTAACAGGATCATAAACTTCAGCAAAAGAGGTACCTTCAGCACTGTCCAACGTTGTTTGTCCACCAGCAATATAAATTTTACCATCTTTACAAGTACACGCAAAATTATACCTCGGCGTAGCTAAAGGGGCACAACTTGACCAAGTATCCGTGCGAGTATCGTATTTAAGTACCGAACCGCGCACACCGGGGCTCATTTCGCCCGGGCCATCGCCAACAACAACCTTAATGTTACAATGTTGTCGACCTCCTATTACATAAATTGTTTCGCCAATTGAAACCATGGCGAAGCTTTTAAGGACTTGGTTCTCGAGAAGGCCTGGAATCGTAGTGAGTCGATGCCATGAATTTGTTGAAGGGTGGTAACACGATATCCAATTCGACATGTTAATGTTAGGTGTATAGTCTTTTAAGCAAAAAGAGGCGTAAATACGATAATATTGGTCATCATCATTTTGTTGAGATCGAGTAGGATTTCGTGAAGGAGATGGAATAGAACCCATGTTAAATTGATATTTGCTTATTTTACTTGGAAGAGGGGGAGCCTTTTCTAGTGTGACATTGGGTGAAATATATAGGAAGAAAATACCAAGGTTGTTGCCTTATTGGAGTTTATTCCTATGCGATTCATCTTGTTGCTAGGGATGGTAATTAACATATACGTTTTGCTTTTCGAGAGTCAATTTGACTTATTTTCAAAGGTAAATCAAATTAGATTAATTTGATATTTTAAAATTAAGATTTAGATATTCAAAAACTATACGAAAAATACTATAAATTATAATTTTCTCATATTAATATGTTGAAAAAATACATATTAAAATGTTGTTCAATGTTCATATGGTTTGACTCTCAAAAACGAAACTGTGACAAGTAAAAAGGAACGGAGGGAATATATATGGAAACAAGTGCTACTTTTGAGTTTAAGTTCAATGCGCTGATGATATAAAGAATATTTATATTATCAGGTCATTTAATAGGTAATAGCAGGTAATTATATGTATAATAAATATTAATTGATAACTTAAATTAAATAGTAATAAAGTTTTTTTTATAACAGGTCAAATCACACTAGTGTTTTGTATAAATTCTTTACACGGTCATCATTACTAGAAATAGAGGTTTTTTTCACCGAAAATCAATAGAAAATTTGTGCAATAGAATATGATTTCCCCACCCATCGAATCATCTATCACTGAAAAAACGTATGATGGGAAATAGATTCTTACTCAAATACTAAGAAGCTTACTAATTTTTATACTACTATTTTTTCTTTTCTCACTGATTCAATCAAAATATCTGTAGAAATATCTTCTGAATAATATTCAGTGGAAGATTTCAGTGAAAAAATAGTGATTTTTTTAATAGTGCATCAATAGTATATTTTTATTTAATAGTTTATTACTTATCTTTTTCATAGTTCAAGTATAAGAAGAAAAGTGTTGGCAGAGTGTTCTCTAAATAGGACTGTTTCAAAAGATGTTACTATTATGGATTTACCTTTTTACTCCATCCATTTTATTTTATTTGACCTTTATACAAAAAATAAATATTTTAATTTATTTGTCTATTTTTATAAATCAAGAATATTTTTTTTCTTCATATTATCCTTAGTATTAAATAACAATATAAAATAGTAGTAGTCAAATTTAAAGTTCTAAAACATCATTAATAAGATTAATTTAGTACTCCCTCCTTTTTCAAATAAGTAATCATTTTAGATTGAGCACTCCTTTTAATAAAATTGCTCACTCCTAGAAAGTAAAATGTGTTTTTATTACCTTACCTCTTACATTTAATGTGATCTTTTCTAACTAATGGTTTTTGATTATGTAAACAAGGACAAATTTGAAAGAATATGATCAATTTATTCTTGAAAGTCTAAATGATCACTTTTTAGGTATAAAATATAGGCAAAATGATCAATTATTTAAGAACGAAAGGAGTAAAATATATCGCAAATTAAAACTTTCTTAAAAAATGTGTCAAGTAACATAAGCCAAATAAAATGAAACGGATGAGTATTTTTCTTTGTTTTGACGCTTTTATTTGTTTTATACCAGATACATCTAGGGGTGTTTACGATTTGGGTAAAAACTGATCCAAACTGAAAAATCGAATCGAACCGATTAAATAAACCAATTTTTATTTGGTTTTACATTTTTAAAAATCGATAATATTTAGGTTGGTTTTGATTTTGCTCATATAAATCGAAGAAATAACCGAACCGAACCGATAAATTATATTACATATTTTTTATAATTATATATACATGATTTATTATTTTTTATGAATATTTTTAATTATCTTATATATGTTTTCATCAAAATTTATTTATAATTTATATATCTTGTATTAGAGTACGCCATTTTACTGTTTTACATGGTAATCTCATAATGTATTTTTTTCTTTTTAAGAGAATTATCATTTTTTTTTCTCGTTTTAATAAATCATTTCTTTTATTTTCGTATATGGTTAATAACCGAATAATCGAACCAAACTGAACCGAAATTAATAACAACCAAACCGATAAATGTATTTTATATTTGATTTGGTTTGGTTTTAAGAATTTTAAAAACTGACTATATTGGTTTGATTATGATTTTGACCAATAATCGATTCGAATCGACCCGTGAACACCCCTAGATACATCTAATTCGTAGAACTACTTTAAGTTGTTTTAGCATAAACTGAAATGTAACACCTAATGTGCGAGAGGTAAAAATTTATCGATATTAATTAATATTTATATCAAATCAATAAATACATGATGTATATTTCAACGTGAATATAGTCAAATGAAAGAGACTATCTCAACATAAATAAATATCTTCACATTTCTACTCCGAAGGGATAAATTAGTACATAATAAACAATCATAGGTTGTAGTTTTTTACCGAGGATAAAATTAAAAGAACATAATTAATATTTTTTTAATTATTTAAAACATCACTTATTTAGGAACAAAATAAAAAGGCTAAAGAATCGCTAATTATTTAGAAACGGAGGGCATAGATTCTTACTCAAATACTAAGAAGCTTACTAATTTTTATACTACTATTTTTTCTTTTCTCACTGATTCAATCAAAATATTTGTAGAAATATCTTCTGAATAATATTCAGTGGAAAATTTCAGTGAAAAAATAGTGATTTTTTTAATAGTGCATCAATAGTATATTTTTATTTAATAGTTTATTACTTATCTTTTTCATAGTTCAAGGTCGAATTAGGAGGATATTTATAGTGAATCACGAGGAAAGTTCAATCAAAGCTTGGAGATTTTGGAGACATTATTTTTCATCTCCATTGGAAAGTTAAAGTCTTAGATTGCTTCTAGGTTTTCTAGTTAGTGCTGAACCTTGATATTTTCACTCGCACAACAAGGAGCGTTTATACTAATTTTATTAACCACTCCCTCCGTTCAAAATTATTTATCACTTTTAATTTGGCACACCAATTAAAAAAATAATAATTAGCATAGTAGTTTTACCACATTACTCTTATTAATTAATATTTAGTATCAAGTCTTGGAAAATAATTTGAGGAATAAGTAATTAATCTTAAGGGTAAAACATGAAAATAATAATTGCGTTTTCTTGATATGTCCAAAATAACAAGTAAAAATGAAAATAAATAATAAAAATAAATGACAAGTAATTTTAAGCGGAGGGAGTATGTTTCTCTATCAAGTTACTGTTTGGATTCCCTAATCGGGTTGGTACATGGGATATGAAAAATAATCTCGAAATAAATTTATAGTTACACAAATATTTATGATTTATTTTTTATTATAAATTATAAAAATCTGTCTTTATTTTATTCTTAAATTTCGTCTCCAGTCAAATACTTCACATAAATTGAGACGGAGAGACTAGGATACATGACTACCCTCTAGAAACAAATTAGTTACAAAACTACACTCTACGTGCTTCTGTGAAATAGCTTTACCGCACGATAACTTTTACGAAACCAAAAAAATATGTATATTAGTAGTTAAATCCTTTTGGAAATAAGAACTTGCAAGATTAATTTCTGACCTCTTAGAAGATGGCGAAAGTCGCTGATTTTCGCCGGTTGTTTCATTTCTGACATCTGTTTAGTAAATGACTCTCTTTTTTATTTGGTACTTATGAACTTTTTAAATTACGATTTATAGATTTTTTTTGAGCAAACTGAAAGTGTTATGAAAAAACTTAATACAACAGTTTAAAATTAACACTAGATGATAATTTAATATTTTATCAGACTCAAGAGTTATATTTACATAATTTTTAGATATAAGGACAAAATATAAATTGTGAGTTAAAAAAGGAAAAACCATGCAAAATGGCCAATCGATCAAATTATTTACCAAAAATTTATCACCCGTTGCTTCTTCTTCTTCCTGCTTCTTCGTTTTTTTTTTCTTCTTCTTCTTCTTCTTCTTCTATTTTCTTCTTCTTCCTGCTTCCTTCTTCTTTCTTCTTTCTGCTTCTTCCTTCTGCGTCTGCTTTTGCTTTTTTCTTCTTCTTCTGCTTCTTCCTTCTGCATTGTCTGTTTCTTCGTCTGCCTTTTCTTCGTTTTTGCTTTTTTTGCTTTTTCTAAAAATCGATGTACCGTAAACATGAATAGTCTAGAGCAAATTATATACCAAAAGACTCGAAACATCGAGAGGAGCTCATATCTAAAATTTGGGACAGTTTAGAGGAGATTTTGAGTTGGTCGGGATTGAAAGAACTTGTTTGGAGAGGTTGTATTAGTAGTTGGAAGATTTGTTGTTTATTATGCTTCCATTTAAAGACTTAATGACTGGAAAAAAAAGATCGATACACTTGTACACACTATTTATGCAATATCGATACACGTTTCTACACCATTTATATAATATCGATACACGTTTGTGCACTATATATACAATATTAATGCACGTTTATACATTATTTATATAATTTTGATACATTACATAACTTTTATACAATATCAATACACGTTGATACACTATTTATACAATTTTGATACATTACATAACTTTTATACACTATCGATACATTACATATACATGCGCTAGCTATCTTTTTTGTAATTTTTTTTTGTGGCTAGTTTATTTTTGGGCTATTTTTTTTATAAAAAAAACTTGGCTATATTTTTTGTAAACTTGAGAAAACTACAGAGAATAACAAATTTGGGCCTATAATTACGATCCATAACAACACTTTAAAATAATTATGATCCAAAGCATAAATAGCAATATTTTGCCCGGGCCCATCTACCAGTTCAAATATAATTAGAAGAGTATCAACCCCTTCCCTTTTTTCTCTATCACTCCTTCTCTCGCCACTCTCCTTCCTCTCTCCCAATCTCGTTCCCCTCTCTCGCCATCTCCCCCTTTCTCGTTGCCCCCCCCCCCCCCCCCCTCTCTCTCTCCCTCCCTCCCTCTCGTTCTCTTTTTCTCTCTCTTTCTCTCTCTTTCTTATCTTTTTTTTTATTTTTGTATTTCATAGTTATACCCATCGATGGTGAAATAGAGACCAATTAATGATGAAGTAATTTGAGACCCCTCAATAGTAAAATTGGATGAAGATCTGGGTAAGTAATATTCATACCTATCAATGGTGAAATTGAGATCCATCAATGGTGAAGTAATTTGAGACCCGTCAATGGTGAAATTCGATGAATATATGAGTAAGTATAGATCTGGGTAAGTAATTTGAGATCCATCAATGGTGAAATTGGATGAAGATTTGACTGTTAATGATGAATTTGAAGGCAAGAGATTTGGAATTGAAAAGAAAATTGAACTGTTGATTTGATTGGAAAAAAGATGAAAAAAATTGACAAAGAACTGTTGATTTATTTTGTATTTGTATTTTGTAGTTGACTGCATAAATGTATTTTGATTGTATATCTGTGTTTGATTGCCTCTTATTTTTATATTCTTTGATACTTGTATTTGTATTCATGATACAAATTGTATTTGTTGATATATTTGTGTCAAATGATACATTCAACGATATGTATTTTTTGTATTTCATTGATATGATACATTCACTTGAACACAAGTACATATGTTTATTTTATTTATACAAAATGTATTTATTTTTTTGTAGATTTGACACTCTACAAATGTATTTTTTAGTACAAAAAGTATTTGAAACATAATCTGAATGCAATATGTATTACTCAAGGTCAAATACATATTGTACGTAAATAAATGAATACATATTGAACTGTATATATATACATACAATACAATACAAATACATATTGTATGTAAATAAATAAATATAAATATATATTACTCAAGGTCAAATACATAATATCTATCTTTTATAAATAATATTTGCAACACAGACTTGCAAAAAAAATACAAATTGATTCATACTGTCAATATATTCTGCAATTTGTATTTGAATGATAAAAATTCGAGATTTATTTTTCAAAATTCAGACTTTTGATGAAGAACTTTGAATTTCATATTAGAGATTTTGTTGTTGAATAGTTTTCCTTAAAGTTCCCCGTTTGAAATTGGAATCTAAAAAATTCAGATCAGATTGCGTGATATAAAGAGAGAAATCTGCTCATTAAAGATCCTTTCCTTTTTAATCGTAACAGTTCAACTAAAATCACTCAACACCTCTCAATTTGTATTTGTATATGCTTGTTAAAGCTTTAAATACAAAAAATAACAATATTTTAGCTTAAAAACTGCTATCTCCTATAATAAACAAAATTATGCTATCTCCTCCTTAATTATGAGATCAAGTTTGTTATTTGAGAATTTTTCTCTTTATTGTACATATTTCAAAATTATCCCTTAAAAAAGAGACATTTTGTGTAAATCAACCGATTATGCTAATTGGGCCTAAAATTTCACATTCTGTTGGACACGGGCCTATTTCAGTCTTCTAACATAAAAATACCCAAATCAAACATAACCTCAACTGGGTTGTAAAAAAAAAAACATAACCTCAACTGCTCTATAATTGTGACCACTTCTTTATGGAATGGAATTTCTCTCTTATGTATCAATACTTTATTAGAGTCATTCTATTATCAAAAAGGTTCTTTAGGACCGTTCAATGTTTTTTTTTTGGTTGTCAAAGGAATTCATAGTAGCTGTTTTTTGGGTGAGTATAAGATAAATTTCTCTCTAGTGTAATAGTCCGCAAATCACACTTAAAAGTTAAATAACACTAAGCAAGCGTCGTGTAAAGAGCTCGATTAACAAAGCATGCATAGAGTTTTGAACTGAAACACTCTATTTAGGAGATCACCTGCTCAACCAACTCAACACTGCATGCAAATCTGTTTAATGTTTTTCAAAAGTAAAATCGTCTCCAACTTGGGTCAGTTTTATAGGTTATGATTACAATAACAGTGAGATAAATAAAATTTATCCACCTTAATTAAAAGTCTCGAGTTTAAAGATTTCAACTAGCTTTATTTGCACTAAAGTTTTGTCGGTAAGTGGGTTTAATAATCCATCAAAAGAAAGAAAATGCAGATCCCACTGACAAAATTGGAATAACTTCCATTATTATATATAGTGGCCGTTTGTGGCTTTCCTAATTCGTTAGCCCACACGAAAAGAAGAAATCACATATATAAAAATTTATTCGCCAATCATGATTAAGTGATATTGCCTGCATTTTAAAATAGTTGTTACATTTCGTTTTTGGAGAACTAATTTAATTAATTTTTAATTTCAAATTAAAATAGATTAGATTAGTCTGATATTTTAAAATTAAAATTTAAATAGATAAAAATTACTTATATGAAAGTATTATAAATTATAATTTTTATCATATCAATATGATGAAAAAATATATTTTAAAGTGTTGGTCAAAGTCATATCGTTTGATTCTAAAAAAGAATTGTGACAAGTATTTCGAAATAGAGGGAGTATATATTTTAACTTTTATTTCCTTTATCCGATTGTCTTAATTTATGTGATATTGTTTGAAAAAATAATTTAAAAGAAATCTTAGATATTTATGTGAGTATAAATTATGCAAAAAATGAGCATGTTAACAATAAATCATATCTAAATGTAAAACTATATCATTTCTTTTGGAACAAATTAAAAAAACAACCATATAAATTGAAATACAGAGAATAAATTAACAACAAAAGTTAAGAAGTTAGTTTGGTAACAACCAGTGTTGATAAGTATCCATACTCCATCATCGCTATTTTATATCAAAGTATTTAATTGGACATCAAATAAAAAATACAAAGATTTTTTTTGAAATTATATATGGTCTAAAACATATTGTAATTAAACATTCATGACTATAAAATAATGTTATTACGTGTAAAATATGAAGTTTAATAATGTAACCTTTGACAAGTTAAGCTGATATAGAGTAAAGGTATTATTATAAAGTGCAAGTACGTAATTATTTTGGATCTTTAATTAGTCTTGATCTTTCTTCATCGTCCGTAAAGAGTGAGAATTACTATTAGACACTTCAAATTGTTTTTTCTTGATGTGTTACACTATATCGTGACAGGATTTTTTTATTTTTATTTTTTTAAGAAATATCGTGATAGATCATTTTTTTTGGTATTTCACCGAGCGTTTGATATCTGCATTGAAACCCGACTATATTCAGATCGTGTATTGCAGGGTTTATTCTAGGGGAAGCGCTCCTAACATAATTTTTTCCAAACCTAATTCAGTAAGGTACGCTACGCGTCCGCCAGAGGCGGATCCAGAATTTTAAGCTTGTGAGTTCCCAATAAAAGAAATTAATATTGCCAGAGAAATTCAAAAGGGTCGTCCAGGGGGACTCGAACCAGGGTTTCCCATGAGCAGCACTTCCAAAGGTCCCTTTTGAACCGTTGAGCCAACGATTAACTTTGTTAATAGGTTCCTAACTTAACATTCTTATATATTTAATAGATTTTTTAATAAAATTACAAGGTTTACGAAAATGTTTGGGGGTTCCCGAGTACCCCCACCCCGAATGACCCCTGGCGTCCGCGCACCTGACAGGTCTGACGCTTTTGTCGTCCCTTATGCTTTTCTTCCACGTCACTTGGTCTCATTGAAGTGATGAAACACCATCGCATGAGGCTTCCTTCGAGCCAGTCTTGGGTGGAAGATCCCTAGCTCGTTAGCAAAAACGCCTTCCCTCGACTCGGAAGCATCCATTTGTGAAAGGTTTCATCTTTTCACATCCCTCGATAATCTTTCATCAAGTCTTGATCTTTCCCCATATATCATCCATAAAGAGTGAGAATTACTAGTAAAGACTTCAAATTGTTTTTCACTCGGTGTTGATCAGTATCTGCGTTGGAGTCCAACTATATTTGGATCGTGCATTACAGGGATTATTTTGAGGGCAATCATCTCACCACAATTCATATTGACATATCGTAACAGACAGTAATACTATGCAACCTCAACTACTGTTTTTATATATGTGTTACACTATATATATTGTTACACATTTGGAAAAATTGAAACACAGAGTTATAATATAATGTCCAAGAGACAAATGATTATACTACCTTTTTTGTCAATGTCCAAGACAAATGACTATACCTTTTTTGTTGGATTAGAAAATCTTAGTGGAGAGGGCACTGGTAGGGGGGGGGGGGGGGGAAATTCCTAAAATTTATACAGAAACGACAAGTATATATTAGGTCCAAGAGTAGTTGTGGCCATGCAATTACATTTTCTTGGGGACCATCATATATACCACTCTAACATGATATGGAAGTCAAGTATATATATGTGGGGCACTTGCCATAGTACATTCTATATTTTTGGAGCACTTGCCCTAGTAAGAAGAAGTAAAAAAAAATAAAAAAGATTTACCTGTATTTATGTACTTTTACTTTTTAGAATTGGAAGCTGTATAAGCATGCAGTTCTGATTTTTTGTTAACCAAGTTAAATTAATTGTTTTCTAAATGGGTGAAAATCATTTACGCCCCTCAACTTTGCTTTACAAATCAAACTCCCTCCTTAACTTTAAAAAATAAATGAAGGGAATTTGATTTTTAAAGCAACTTTGCTTTACAAATCAAACTCCCTCCTTAACTTTAAAAAATAAATGAAGGGAATTTGATTAAAGTTGAGGTGTAAACGATTTTCACCCTTTCTAAATATTTTGTCATGAATATAGGTGCTGTAGGACGACTTTATATCCACCTAATTACTTTGGATATGCTAGAAAATTGTTTTGTTTAAACCAAATTAGACACCTATTATTTTTTCTTCTTCCTATATAAGAAGCCACGGTTGTGGACATGGACGACATGCCTGCTTCAGCGGGGTCTGCTGCGGAAAATTTTATACTTTTCTTCGTTTTAATTTATTTGTCTTACATTAAAAGTATTATAAATCACCTTCCTATATAAGAAGTCACAGTTGTGGCAGCTGAAGTAGGACGTGCACGACATGCCTGATTCAGCGAGTCCCGCTTTGGAAAATTTTATACTCTGCTCTATTTTAATTTATTTGTCTTACGTTAAAAGTATTATAAATCACAATAATTAACAACTTATTATATATTTGAAAATTACATTTAAAGTATTATAAATCATAATAAAGAATTTACGTTAAAAGTATTATAAATCACAATAATTAACAACTTGAAATATTCTTTTGAAAATTACATTAAAAGTATTATAAATGACAATAAAAAATTTACATTAAAAGTATTACAAATGATAATAATTAACAACTTGAAATATTCTTACAAAATAAGAATATTTCAAGTTGTTTTAAATAAAATAATAATATATGCATATCTAAGGACCCTTTTGGCCATAAAAATAAAAAAACGTATTCACTTTATTTGGTATTCACTTTAAAGTTGAAAATAGAGTTGGAGTTGTGTATGGCCATAGTATTTTCAAAAATATTTTACACTATTGAGTTGGTGTAGTATTTAAAAATAAAGTGAGAGAAAAAATTGAATTAAAAAATAGTGAATACACCTCAAGAGGTGTTTTTCAATAAATAAATAAATAAATAAATTGTGAAAACATATTTCGAAATATGTTTTTGATTTTCATGGCCAAATAAGTATTCTGGAATAAAGCGCAAATGTATTTCGAAATATTGTAAATAATATTTATGGTCAAATGCCTACTAAATTAGACATATCTTATAATTTTTGAGTATTAACATTGGACTCGTGCATAGCACGAGATTTTGTATCTAGTATTAAATAAGTTGCAAGATACTCCATCATCCCAATGCTAGATGCCAAGTTACATTATAGGTAAATATGAACATTATAAGTTGTCTTGTATAATATAGTAAGTTGTTGTTGACATCTTTTTCTTGGCTTTTTCTTTTTATAATCAGAGCTTGAAAAAGGAAGAGATAAGAGGGCTTTATAGAGGCTGTGGTCAGAAATAATTAATGTCTTTTTTTTTGTTACTGCCCCGGAGCTTTCACCCCTTTTGCTTGTTTGGTGATTAAACTCACAATCTTCGGATTGAAAGTGAGGGATGCTTACCATCTCAGCAACTCTTTCTTGTCAATTAAGGTATAAAAGAACACTTTTAAAATTTGTCTAAAACAAGTCTTATGGATCCATTTATTGATCATAAATCATCTCATTAAGGGTAAAATGAGAATTTTAAAGCAATCCTTACATAAATAGTGGGTCGAATTCATTGTTTACTTTTTTCTAGCCGATATACATAGATTATACACGGTTATATACATCCGCTGACTATTTTAGTTTAAACGATTGAGTGTCGGTTATTTACATTAATTCAACAACATTTTGAATTTAAATTATTTCAAAATACATAAATATGACATTCTTATCGGTATAAACTAAAATGAAAAGTGTACCACAATTCCGCATCAATTGGAATATCACGAGTACTCGTTGATATGCCCCAAAAAAGAAAAGAAATTAAAAAGAGAAGAGAATTGAAAATTTTATTAATAATTTGATTAATAATCACCATATGATTCTAATTAATCACCCATAAGCTGTGCTATAAAACCTCTTAATGGTGCAAACATTAAGGATTTTTAGTAACACTTGGTTGCTAGTGCATCTAGGAGTCTTGAATTGACTCAATGCTGCCCCATTTCTTATGTAATGTTCCAATATCTTCTTGAATGTACCTTTCTCCACAATGCAAAGCTCTAATGGTCCAATTGATTTTGTTCTTCTTGACACAACATAACCATGATCCACAAACGAAGCATCCATATCTCTGCAACACTCATCGAGTACCTTTTCGTCGATTTCCCCTTTGATTTCCCAGTATATCACATAGTGCCCCGGTTGTTTTGTCACGTTCGCGTGGCTCGTGAAATCTACTAGCTCGGCTCGTCTTTTGCCCTTGCTTAGTATTTGTGACCCTCTTTCCACTACTAACTGGAGGTCTTTCTCGGTGTTTTTGTCTATGTTCACCGTTAATATTGAGTTTCTCCTGCATATGAAGTTGAGTTTGGGGGTATTTTTGTAAAATCCGGCCACTTCTACCACATCCCCTAATCTATATCTATAAAGACCTGCAAGTAGCGGTTCATATCGTTAACAAATAATTCAATGAAGTATAATATAATGTAACTACAAAAAAATAGAAATTAGCTATAAATTCGTTACTAATATGTTGCACAATCAATAATTATAAGGCAATACAAGTAAATCGCTCTATCATAAGCTAGCATAAATGATAGTATAACTAATATCACAAGTTAAAGTGTAAAAAAAGAAATCTTACATGCATTGTATAACTTTACAAACACACAAATCTTTAACCGAATAGATTGACATGTTGACAAAGGTTACATAATTATTGTATGCAGAGCGGATTGATGAGCACAATATCGATGAGTTCAATTGAATTCAATATTTTTGACGTACGTGAAACATAAATATTATGAGCGCGAAGTCACATAATATAGGTTTACGTACCTGTGAAAGTAGTCAGGACGATTTCATATTGTTGACCAATCTTGACTTGGGATAAGGGCAGAGGATCACCTTCTATGAAATCATCAGTTGTTGATGAATTAATATTACCATTTTGGTAATTGTAATTTGACTTGTGTCTATAAAGGGGTATAAACTCAAAGTAAGAAAAAGTAGGTATAACTGCAAAAGTAACTTTTTCTGGTGGATTAGAAGGATCCACATTAACTCCAATCCAACTCTCAGTGGACCCATAATCAGCACTCACTAGAGGCAATTCCCCTGCATAACGCCTTAATTTTGTTAAATATGGCTGCATTGATCCTGTCATTATTGAGTAAACATACTTAGCATTTGGCCATAATTTTGGGATTATGCTAAACCAATCTGCCCTTTCTAGCTCCTCACAAACTGATTCAATTCTTGAAGACAACTCTGGATTAGGCTGAGTGATACCTGTTGAAAACATAATGAAATAATTAAAATTGTACTCTTATTATAAGAGTTTAAACTTTTAGATGAGATGGTAACATACTTCAATATTATGTCATAGCAGGCTAGAGGATCTTATATTTAAGAGTCTAGCATGTGAGGGAACGTGTTGAAGACAGAATGAAGTAATTAAAAATATATTCTTTCTAACAATTTAAGCTTTTAGATGAGATGATAATTAACATACTTCAATATTAATATAATATCAGAGCAGGCTAAGGATCTTCTGTTTAAGTCTCACTGTCACTCATATTAAAAAAAATAAATTCACGTGCTAGGCCAAAGAAGAAAGAGTGAGGCACATAAGAGGGCGTGTTGAAAACATAATGAAACAATTAAAATGCACTACTTTTTTCTAACAGTGAAGCTTTTAGATGAGATGATAATTAACATACTTCAACATTAACAAAGCAGGCTAAGGATCATATGTTTAAGTCTCACTGTCACTCATTATTAAAAAGAGCTTTTATATGGTAGGCCAAAGAAGTAAGAGTGTGGCTTGTGAGGGGACGTGGTGAAGACACAATGACGTAATTATTAAAAAAATATTTTTTTAATAGTTTAAACTTTTAGATAAGATCTATGGCGACGTACTTCAACATTGATATCAGAGCAGGCTAAAGATCTTCTGTTCAAGTCTCACTGTCACTCATTATTAAAAAGAGCTTTCACGTGGTAGGCCAAAAAAGAAAGAGACTAGCACGTGAGGGGGGCGTGCTGAAGACACAATGAAGTAATTAAAAATATACTGTTTATGACAGTTTAGCTTTTAGATGAGATGATCGTAACAATACCTAAGACGGCTTTTCGGACTTTAGCTATGTTGATTCTTGAGCTAAGACCACCTTCCCTAATATCATGGCACAATTCCTTCCACATTTCTTCAAATGATCTGAATGCTTCAACTATGCTATATGCAAAAGTTGAGGTAACAAATTCAACTTCTTGAGAAAAATATAAGCCAAGAAGGAGGTGACAATATGTGGATTGTTTATGATCTCCACATGAAATGACTTCTTGAGGGCTACAAGTGAAGGACTTTGTTTGTTGCTGTTTAATTTTGAATTCATCACTAGCATAATAGTGTGTTGTGGCTGTTCCTGCTGTTACCCCTCCTTTTGTTTTACATTCTTTGCTGCTGTATATGAATTCAAGAATTCTTCCTCCTCCTTTTATTGGATAAATTCTGTGACACCCACCCATGCAAATTAAGAAAGAAAATCAGTAAGATTTAAGAATAATTCTAACTCAATGATGATGAAAAAATCTGTTTGGTTTAACTTACAAAAGTTGATTAATTTTTGTGAGAAGTGCTTTAAAGAAAAAGTAATTTTGGGGAGTAACATTTTGTATTATTGGTCAATCACTTTGAGAAACACTTTTGTAATATTAGATTAGCAACAATTTGTGTTTGATCAAGACTCCAAAAGTGCTTTATTTTTTCACGCCGTGATAAACAACTTTTGTTATTACTCAAAAACACTTTTTTTCTCTAAAAACTTGGTCAAACACCTCAATTCTCTAAAATAAGCACTTTTGTCAATATTACAATAGCAATTTATTTTTGGCCAAAGTTTCAAAAATGTTTCTCGAAAAAGCTAAGTATATTTTTCAGCTCCCAAAAAGTAGTTTGGTTTCGAAAACACATTTTTTCTCTTAAAACTTGGTCAAACCCCTCAAATATAATCTCCAAAAGTTTGTAAATTAATTCATCATACCTTGATCTATATGCTGCTGCCAACTTGAAAATCTGAAGAGTAGTTTGGGAGCTATGTTGTGTAAATGGCACAATTTTTTGTCTTCCCTCAGTGGTTCCAGAACTAAACACAGTTTCCACAAGCAAGAAAATATCATTAAAGGCAAATAGGTTAAAACAAACTTCAACTTTTATTGAAAAAAAAAAAAAACTAAAAACTTGCTGGGGTCTCTCATTTCATTGCATTATTAAGTACTTACTTATTAGTGAAGGAAAAAAAGTACCACGTATGTACTATAGCATAAATCAAAGCCAGCTGGAGAAAAAGAAAAAAACTACAAAAAGGAAATAGCTACGAAGAATTTTATCGCTACTCCGTCGCTTAATTCTAGTACTTTATACGAATATATCCACTAAAAATAGTGACAAACAAACAATGATTGATGTACCCGTAACAAATAATTCTATGTAATTGGGACTGAGTGCTAGCTCACTTGGTGAGCCTCCTGCCTTCCACAGTTAAGATGGAGAATTCAAACTCCATCAGTAGCGTAGCATCATATAGATGAGTTTGGGCAACGTAAATTAGAGCCAGCTGAGTGAAAAAGAAAAAAAACTACAAAAAGATGGAATAATCAGCTACGAACTTTATCACTAAATTGCTCGTAGCTAACAGAATTTTGTGATAATCCGTCGTTGAATAGGATTAGTGAGCCACCCACCAAGGGTGCGTTAGCTTTACAAATCATTGACATTGGATAAAAAAAGGAAGATCAATGACGAATTTTGCTGTTTAACTACAGAATTTGTTTGTATTTTTTTAGGAACCCCCACCCCCACTATGGTGAAGGTGTGGACAACTCTCCAACTGAGCTACACCGGCCACTATAGAAGGCGCAATTTCAAAGGAATTAAAGGTGGACAAAAAAACCTGACCTCAAGGATAGATTTGTAATGGGCTGTTGAGTGAGGAGAGGAGTTGTATCTCCATCAGCAATTCTCTGTGTAAAAGGCTCTAAATCTGCATGAAAAGAAAGAGGAACCAAAGAAGCATAAGTTGATTCCAATGCATTTTCATCCATTTCTTGATCAATTCTAATATCTCCAACCCATTTCTTGAGGTACTCCACACCATGGTTGAGTTCGAGGATACGCCGAAGCGTCTGCCGCTGTACAGCGGCGGCATCCTCGGCAACTTCCTCGAACCATCTTATGATGTCTGTTTCTATTTTATCCTTGTTATTATAATTGGTCATGTTTTGCTAGACAAATGGGCATGCAACCAGCAGGAAGGAATTATATAATGATGTTGTTGGGATAAAGGATTTTGCATTATTCATTTGCTTTTTAAAAAATTGACTACTCATGACAACTGTTTATTTTGGAATTATTTAATTTGGAGCTGGCTGTCAACATCAAGACTTTTAAGTCTCACCGTCAAAGAATGTGGTGCAGTGGATTGCCCCTTTTTTAATTAGAGTTTGGGTATAGAAGAATACTGAACACTAAATAAAAACTGGAAAAAAAAAGAACTTTCAAGTCTCTCTAAGTTATTGCTTCATCTATAAAAATGATATTCCTCGTTTCACTTTGTTTGTTATAATTTGACAGGATTCTAAGTTTGTTATAAAAATTTCGGAATGGGTTATTTTATTTTCTGAACGAACTAATAATAAAATAATATCAAACAAAGTGAAAGGATTCATGAGTACTAAAATACTTCAATATTAAGGGATGTGTTCTACTTTCTTTAGTTTAAAATCACAAGATTCAAAATGCTTCTTTACTTTTTTAAGTTTCGTGTCAAATCAAAATCAGACAAATGAATTAAAATGAAAGGAGTACTAACTATAGAAAAAGTTAATTTTTTCATATAAAAAGAAAGAAACAACTTTGCATCTTAAAAATATTTTTTTAAGAAATATATTAACAAATTTGTATCTTAAAAAAATTAAAAGAATAGACATAAATTTAAAAAAATATTTTTTTCAAAAATTTAAGGACTCCGATTTATTTTTGGCTTTAGGCCACAAGTATTCTTGAGCCGCTCCTGGCTCCGATCTTATATTTGCATTAATAAATAATTTTTTCAAACACCAGTAATTTACTTTTTCTAAAATAAGAAATTCATACATTCAAAATCAGAGTTCAGCGTCAGCCAACGGCTAAAGACGAAGTCAAAATTTTGAGTTACTGAATTCTAAAAGAAAATCAACTCAAGTTATATAGAAATTGTTACTAAGTTCTGCCGAACCTATAGCTCCGCCCATGCCAGCAGGCCACCTGCACTATGAAAATGAATGAATTCAAGAATAGAGCAACCCCCCATATCTCTCTGAGAAGAAATGTGTACGAATTCTTTATGGACCATAGGAATTGAATGGAGATAAGAGAGTACCTATAGTATAGACTATGGACCAAAACCCATAAATTTGACAGCTATGCTACAAAATATATATTTCCTAGAAATAAATTGCCCCATTTTTAGATTGTACTATACTATAGTACTATACCACATATATAGCTGTTGAGAATTGCCCTCACCTATATGATTATGGAAATATTGTTGAATCTCCTTTCAGATGATTAAGATATGGGGTACCCTATTTAGCATTCAATTGATGGTCTTCCAATCTTTACTATAACCAAAAACTTCCTATTTTTGTCTAACCAATAAATCCTAAAATGAGAAGGGCACAAACGGTAAGTATTTAGGGAAAATATTTATGGTGCATGAGGCACAACTATTACTTGGCATATGCGGGTACTTTTTTTTTAATAAAAAAATATGCAAGCCCACTTTTATTACCTCTCTCATTCTTTATTACCTCTCTTGTCAGCCTCTTTTTACTCTTTTTTCCCCTTCCTCTTTATTAGTACCTCTTTTTACCATAAATTTTTTCTCAACCCTCCTTTTCTCTATTTCTTTTCCTTTCACTTTTTTCTTTTAATTTTTTTTACCGCTGATTTTGTTGATCAGTTTTCTTGTCATGAACTATTTTTTTTTAACTCAATTTTTTTTATATCATGGATATTTTTATCTCCTCCATTTGATGATTGGTATGTATATATAAGTTTAAAAAATTAATTTTTATTTACCAAATAAAATTTGTTATGTCAGTTTTTATATTGATAAATCATACTTAATCAATGATAACATATTTTCAATTGTATTTTTTAAAGAATTAAATTTTTATTTTTATTTTGGTAAGAAGAATTAAATTTATTATATTCAATAAAAGAATAATAAAATTGTTATTCTATTTATTGCTCCTTATAGGGTATATCAAGTTAATATTATAAGTAAAAACGAAGGGGAAGAGTATAGAATTTATTTGTTCTTTTATTCTTTTTTAAATAATTTCATAAATTCAAAAACACTTAATTCCATCAAATATTCTCCAATAAAAAAATATAAAAGAAAGAGCACCAATGATATTGACAAATAACTGTTTTCATGAAATCCAAAAATGTTAAAACATCTATAAACGCACCTACATAAATACATGCCCCATTTGTCAATTTATGCAATTGTTCTTTAGAGATTTAATATATGTGAAATTTAATTAATATTTTAAAATATGTTTTTTTCTTATATTAACTAGAAGAATTGCAACTTATAATATTTTTTGAATATAAAAGTTTAGTTTTAAAATATTGAATTAGTATATCAAAATTAACTTCAAAAACTAGTTTTTTTTGGTGGAAAGGATAGTTTATTTATATATAACTAAGTAGTTACTTGCAGGTTGCTAGTTCCTGCTTCAAGCAAGGGATAGATGTTGTTGCTATCACAACAATTAGTAGTGTCTACTATAGCAACACCTATTAGTTTCTAGAACAAGCGAGTTGAGAATACTAAGATTACCAAGTTTAGCTAAGGTTATTACAAGCCAAAATAGAAACATTTCTAGTAGTGCAACATCCATTTTTATCAGCTAGTAGAGGTGCTAGTATCCATGATGGTGCGTCTTGCAAAAACTCCATTTGATTTGTTATGGTGGCTTTCTTGGATCCTAATATATTAGAATCCTCAAGTATGACCTGCATTGCGAAATCATGTTAGAAAATAGGGGTGGGGGGTAATAATATCTGTGGAATCAGTTTCCACTTCATTTACGCATATGGAGTGAGTGGTATATAGAGCCTGGATTTCAGCCTCGGCATGATTGTTTGCATGTACACGCATATGGTAACCTTTAATCCAATGCCATGGATTAAAAGCACCATCACAGTTGAGTTTGTAAGCCGAATGTTTAGGAGGGTAACTTTCTTTTCTGCAGGAGTAGGAGAATTAGGGGCAATGTGAGTGTATTCAATGGCTCTTGAAATGGTATTGTTGTGGTTTCTATTCAGCCAAATGTGCCATATTGCGAATGGAAAGAACGTTTCCCAGTTAACGTGGTTGTGAGGGAGGGTAGGGATCATATCTAGCCAGTCAGGTTCGAAGGGAGGTGGTTGAATATTTTGGGCTCCCCAGAAGGTTGAAGCTATGGTACAGTCGCACATAATGTGGTAAATAGTTTCGTCCTGGGTTCTACAGATGGGGCAAATTAAAGAATATTTAATTTATGGAGGTAGACGTAAGTGGGAAGGCGATCTTGGACACATAGCCAAAAAACGAAGTAGTATTCTTTTTTAATAAGAGTGGAGGCCCATATGTTATTTTGATTAGTGAAAAGTCTCCACGCAAGGGCGATAAGCATGACTTTATTTTTAGAGGAAGCTTTGACAATCCCTAACCCTCCCTCACTCCTGGGCTTCGCTACTTGGTTTCAATTAACCAGATGCATCTTTCTTTTTTGGGATGTAGTTCCCCAGATAAAATCGCGCTGGATCTTGTCGATCAGCTTGAGGGTGGATTTCGCTAGGACTAGGCATCGTCCCGTGGTTGTGAGGAAACTTTGGCGAAAATAATACGGGATTTAGCATAATTGATAGTTTGGCCAGAAAGAGTGCAAAAATTATTCAAAGTGGCCGAGATAGCTTGAGTGTTGTTAGGGTTGGCAGTTGACATAAGAGTGAGATCGTCGGCATAAAACATGTGAGCTAAAGGAAGGGTTGAGTGGTGTAATTTGATGGGCTCCCATATACCAATATTCACTTGGTGATTAATGTAGTGAGAGAGGAGCTCCATACTGAGTATGAATATGTAAGGGGACATGGGGTCGCCTTGGCGAATACCTCTCCAGGGGCTGAAGAAACTAGTTTTGGACCCATTTAGCAATATGGAAATGCTACTAGTGGAGATGCAAGACATAATGAGTTTGTGATCTTTGGGGGGAATTTGAAATAATGGAGAGTGTGACGAATGAAAGACCATTCAATTTTGTCGAAGGCTTTCTCCAAGTCGATTTTAAGGATCATGCCCCCTTTTTTATTGGTGGAATTTCATAAGTGATTTACGACTTCTTGAATAATAATGGCGTTGTCAGAGGGGCGTCTTCCTTTGAGGAAACTCGATTGGAAAGGGCCGATTAAGGTACCTAGAAAAGGTCTAAAACGATTAACAACTATTTTGGTGATGGAATTAAACCATGCCTATGTCTATGGTTGGACCAGGTATATTTGCTTCCCTTAAATCCTAGGTCAAGAAGATCACAGTGGCTAATACAGTTAATAAAAGGAGTAGCTTTGCTCAAGTTAAAAGGCCTTCCTCCCCATTTCTCATCTTGACTAATAATTTCATTAAAATCACCTGCTAGTAACCAAGGCCCGTTTTAGGAATCTTTAATATTTTCCCAAAGATTTTGCCTAGTTTGGTAATAAGGGTTAGCGTAAATAATAGACAAGAGGCAGATAGGTTGATTTGGCATTACCTGGAGCATTGCATGCAGCTCCTGATGGGATTGTCTAACCCCAGTCACTTTGACGACATCCTCTTGCCACATAATAGCGATACCTCATGGTTTTCTAGCTTAGTTTCAAGAAGAGCCAGAAGTAGAGGGTTATGAGAGTTGATAAGCTCCGTCACATTTAATAATACTACAGTCCCTATTCATCATCTGTAGTCGATTTGCTTTGTGAGAGGTTTCCATTCCTCCCATCTGTGGGTTCTCCATGAAAGATGGGCTAATTTCGCTGCCCACGTGTTGATCGGTGGACGTAAGTCAATGGAGTATTTCTTCAGATTCAGTGGGCTCTCGAATATGTACTTGTTGTCCTCCAGTTCTGGGAATAGCATCTTTTTAGTTTCGATATTTCGGTGAACGAGGCTATTGGATTCCAGATTTGGGTTCAGGGAGGGACATTTTCTGGATTGGTTGGGGAATCCAGGGGAACAAGAGAGGGTTGGCTTGGATGGACTTTTGATAAAGTGAAAAGAATGATATTTATAACTCAAGTTTTCACTCAACTCTCCAAAATTATCTACTAAAGTCATGTTTCATTTCTTAGTTACAAAAAACTAAATTTAACTACTCAACCAGCCAAATATCTATTGTACACTATAAATTCACAATTTTTATCAAAATTCTTTTTGCTTTTGTAATATTACAATATATTAAATATATATTACATACCTTATTAAGGGAAAAAATAAAATTTTGTTTACAAAAAAAAAAAAAATTATAAATAAAAAGAGTTAAACAAGTATTTTTTAGAACAAAAAATATCATTCATAACGCCAAAAGAAAAACCCGTATCATACATGGAAGCTTCAATTTTTTTGAAATTGATTTCTTACTAACTTTATAAGTTGTATTTATAAATATTTGATTAAAAATAGATGAATTATTATGGGACAAAAAAATGACAAAGATATAATTATTTCATTTAAGCGAAAAAAATGACAATTTTTTTTTTGATTCGTATTCTTCTTTATTATTAATGGCCTAAATAATTAATTATAAAATACTAATTACAAAATATTACTAATTCTTCTATTGTGTTTTGTTGTACTTTATTTAAATTTGTGCAGTCAAATTCTTGTCTGAATAAACCAAAAATAAAAAGTATTATTTTAAAGTTTAGCCAAATAGAGATTATAATTTTGGAGGAGGGGGGTGTTGAGTGAATAGTGAGTGAAAGAAAAAGGGAGAAATTAAAATAAAGTGGTACCCATAGAATACACTTGTCAACTAATAAAGACTCTCATACAAGTATGATGCGGTATATCTCATGCATCATAAATTTTTTCGTATTTAGGAGAAGAAGATACAATCATGAACTTTGGGGCGGCTCAATACTGTTGATGTCTAAAGCCAAACAAAAAATCATATATTCTTCATTTGAAGTCTGTTTTTTGAGGATTTATTTTTGATGTTTCACTAACTTCTTCAAAAGCTCAATTCATTTTTTTTTTAAATTTTGAACAATCGAATTTATATTTTCTAGTTGACATATTTAATATTTTAATAAATAATTAAAAAGATAATATATATTACATAATAAAATATCTAAACAAACAAATTATGGATGAAAACAACACTAAAATTTGAAATAGTAGAACCTGATTCAAAAAGTTGATAACTTAATTTAAGAATACATGTTTGGTGTTTTAATACCCTTCTTGCAAAATTTGGTGTCCGAGAAAGAACAAAAAATAGCAAATTTGTTCGTGGTACGTACCTCTCGCCTTTTAGAGCAATTTAGTTAAAGACTCTCTTGAAGAAACAAAAAAAAGAAATATAAAAATATAGAAGTATAATAAAGATTCTAGAAAGAGATAGTACGTAGATTAATGATTATTATAAAGAAACTAATCATGAAAAGGTTCTTTTCAGTCGATATAAAAAAATACCTTGAGTATATATTTTATATGTTACTTACTGATTTAGAACACTTCTTTTCGATCAACTAGTTAATCATTTTCTTTTTATTGATAAATAATACTCAAAATACATTATAATTCCCCCCTCCCCGCCCCCTCTCCCTCAAAAAATAAAATATAACCTATATATTGATGGAAAGTAGGGCTCATAAAATGAGGAGTCTAAAGTGTTGACTTGAGTGGTTTCACCCAAAACCGCCCTTGCTCTCCTCGCATGTGAGCTATGAGGGCAATCATGATGGAAGACAATCTTTTGAAGAAAGGGTGCACATTACATCTTAGGCGTATTTCACATCAGAATGAGAGAAGAAAGTCAAGGATTTTATAAGAATAAGTTCCGAATATACTATTGAGGTATTTTTTTGGGTTAAAACCCCAAAGGACAAATCCGTGTGGGCTTTTAGATCCAAAACAAATGATATCGAGTATTTTTAAAATTTGACATTGTTTTAAGAAGACTTGTGCTATTTGGAAACTCTGAAATCGGGATTAAATTTGTTGGAGGGTTGAAAAATATAATTAATGTAGAATTTCACTTGTGAAATTTATTTTCTCTACTTTTATAATTTTACCAGAAAAATTATTTTTTTCATTTTTAATAAACTTATTTTTAAAAAAAAAAAGTATTTTCTAAAATAATTTAACCAATCGAGCATGATTTGAAAAAATATATGCATGAATTAGGGAAAAAAATGCATAAGCTCTACAACTCCAAGTGAAGAATTGGGTAAAAACTTGAACCAAGTCAAGTATATCAAAAATAATTTATTACTAGTACAAATTTTGGCATGATTACTAGCTAGGGATCAGATATTGGAAATGTTATTTAGATCAATTGCTTTATACAAATCATAAGGTTAACTTTATAGATCTTGATACATTCGTGACGCACAGAAAAATCTGCTATTACTACAGTAAAGGATGTCATAAAAAAAACAGAGTTAATGATTCAAAATATATTTAAATTATCAATTTTTTCGCAAGTTTCATATCTTAACTATTCATTATTGAGTTAGCCAAATATATGTTCCCAACCAATAACAGGTGCGTATAGGTCAACTCAACATCAAGATGTGTTTAAATACAAAAGAAAGAGATAGCTAATTAGATAGGTAAATGAAACAACGAATAATTAGTATAAAACTCACAAAAAATAATAATTTAAATGTGTTTTTATCATTAACTCTAAAAAAATATGACCAACAACATATGGTCTAAAATCTAAATAGCATCAATATATATAAAGGTTTAGAAGTGCTATATATAAAGATCAGTATTTTCAAAGGCATTTTTGGGCGAGATCAGGGGCGGGGAGTATCAAAAATGCTTCGGGCATAAATTCAAAGCATAGATCCATAGGATATAAGTCCTTTAATTTGGGGCGTAAAAGCGCAAGTCCCGGGTGCAAAAGCGTAAGTCCTGAGTGTTAATTTTGCTTATTATTGTTTTAAAAGTATTTTCGCTATAAACCATGTTTGTTATTATTGGTGTAATATTAATCATTTACCTAATTTATGGAACTATTATTATGATATTGTTAACGCGATAAGAAGATACTTAACAAGATTTATGTTAATGAAATTGGTAAACGTTATATGAAAATAAACGTTGGCCCTCTTAGGTTCAATATTTTCAAAAGATAAATATGATAGAAATGCGAAAGCTAAAATAGATGTAGGGCCATATAAGGTGGACAAAATTATAATTTATTCTTATTACATAGGTATTACTCTCTCCATTTTATATTACTTAACTCTTGTTGATCTGGCACGGAGGGAATATATACAATGAACGGAAAAGGTCTAAATATGTGTTTGTACTATATGCGAAATTTAGCAAATTTTCCCTCCGTATATACTTTAGCTCACACATGTTTTTACCGTGAATACTTGGTTCACATATGTATGTACGTTATACATATTACAAAATGGCATAATACATAAATGTGTCATTTAACTTGGTTTTAGTTGATATCTATGTCTTCCAACTTTGATTGTGAAAAAGTAGACACTTAAACTTGCATAAAGTTGAATAAGTAGACACACACATTCCCATGACAATTTGCATGAGATACCACTTAGGATGCCACATAGGACTCATATACCTACTTGTTCAATTTTATACAAGTTTAAGTGTCTACTTATGCATATCCAAAGTTAAAAAAAGAAAATACCAATTGAAACCAAGTAAAGAATACGTTTATGTATTATGCTTATTAGAGAAGTTATCCTCACTATAATATTAACGGCATTCATGATAGCAGGACCAGAGCACTGAAAGATTTAATGACAATTTTTGAATGGTCCAAAACCTTTATGATCTGAATTTACAGTAATATACACGTTGTGCATTTTATTTTGGAGATTGGGTCTATCAATTATATATCTTGCAGAAAGATTTCAATGTCCCACCAGAAATGATTTGTCATGTTTCAGCACTTTTTGATTTTGAGTTTTTTTTTTTTAAGATATTACACCTTTCATTTTCTAGCTGAGCATAGACCATATCTATTTCTTAGAGCAAATAAAAGGTAGCATCTAGCATTGATAATGAAATGTATAGGAAGCTTTTTTTTTCCGTACGATTTGAGAAAAATGATTGATTCAAAGTTTTTATATTTTTATGAAATTTTATCTAGGAAATGACAATGGAGCCCATAAATTGATCAAATCAGTTAAAGATGTAAAAAAAAAATCTCTCTCTCTTTATGAAAATGAAAAAAAAAATCATTCGTATTCTCATATAATTCAAATTGGATAGCTTTCAATCTTTCGACAATTTTATTTATTGAGTGGTCCTTTCTCCAATTATGTTTGCTGATAAAATTTAATTTCATACATATAGACAAAACTTCAAATCAATTATTTTTCTCAAGTCATAAGAGGAGAAAGTTTCCTATACATTTCTAGGGGGTGGGGGTGGGGGTGGGGGTGGGGTGTGCGGTTCATCTACGTCTATCCTAATGAGCCGTCAATCGAATCGTTGCAATTGATGTTTGATTCCGAAGAGAAGGAGAAGATCTTCGGAAAGTAAATTTTTATGATCAGATAAAGAATCAAACTTATTTAAATGGTCCTATTATTTTATATTTCCTTGAAAAAGGAGCTCAACCCATCATAACTGTTCAAGATATTTTAAAAGAGACTTTGTCCTAATCAATCGAAATTCAATTAAGAAAATCAAAAAGGGATAGTAACTTATCCTAACAGGTAACTTTGTATGACTTCTCTTTTTTTTATTTTATTTTTTTATTTCCTCTCTTTCCTTTTCTATTTGTAATATTTATCATTGCTTTCATTAAATTCCATGTTCTATAAAACAGAACCTCTTATTTTCTTGATCTCCTAATTTATTTATTTTTAAAAAAGAATGGCTCCTCCAGAGCTCACATACATAGCAATATACAAAATCTCTAACGTGCAATTGACATTTATGTTGAAAGACAAAAACACACCTAGAACCTTGCAATTTTTATACATGAATTAATATTATCTTTGGACCTTAATGAAAGTTAGGGACGGATTCAGAATTTAAAGTTTATTATATATGCATATTCGATAGATTTTGAACTTGTATCTTCCATGCTAGCTCAACCCCTAATTGTGGCTGAATGAATCTCAACAAATAAGTAACAGTGGCCTGAGCTGTACGTGTGTATCTATTATAACCACAACACTCCCTCATACGTCTAAGCTAAGCTAGCGTTTTGGTCATAGATTTTAGATCAAAATTAAAAATTTATCTTCAAATATTTGCTTGGTCTCTTCAAATTTTTCCAAGTTCCCAAAAACAGACTCAGATCAGGTTTTGGGGTTTTGACACTTCCACTTACAAAACTTCAAAAAACTTTAAAGTAAAATGCATTTTCAAATATAACTTCAAATTTCGAAAATCACAACTTCAAAAGCGTAAGCTTTGTATAGGGTAGAATCGGTTCAAAGACACATGCAGTACCAAATCCATGGTAAACAAGTTTCAAAAATCAAAATCTATGGCCAAACTGGAGCTTTGTACAACTAATTCCCAAGTGAAATTACACTACAGAGAGATGATAGGTTGCATTGCAACTCTACTTTACTCCCTCTTGTTCAAATCTAATCTAATGTACAGAAAATGGGACGATGAGAGCAATTATCATCTTTTTTTTAAGTCCTCCCTATCCTACTATATGTGTCCAACTTTCTTCCTAACAAATTTGCAAGCCTTATTTTCCAAACAGCTTGAGTAAGTGTAGATTATTTTTTATATATGTCATTAAAATGGATTACCACCTTTGATTGCAGATGCCAAAAAACAACATTACATCAGAAGCAAATAAAATATTAGAAATTGGAAGATGGGGCCTTTACATTCCAAAATATCAGCAAGATTTGAAGTGACAAGAACATGGGCTGTTCGATTGACTTATAGCCACTAATAGGAGTTCAAAGTTCAATAATTTGTAGACTTCAACAAATTATACAATTCAATCTGGCTTACATGTTCAGTTTAGCATGGGGGTATTTTTTTTGAGACTCAACAAAAAAACCAAAGAGTAACAACAACAACATCCACAAGTGGGGTCTGGGGAGGATAAAATGTACACAGACTTTTCTTGTTTTTGTGGGGTAAAGAAGTTATTTTTGATAGACACTCGGCTCAAAAGGGAAGTTATTTGAAGCAAGGTTGCCAAAAAAAAAAAAAACTGACAGCAAAATATCAAGATACAAAACAAATGAAGCAGCAAAGAGTAAAACACGTCGAGGAATAAAAAAATTATGCGATTACTAAATACTAGTACTACTATAAGGAGGAGAGCAGATGGGGCTAGCCTCCTGTCTCTCTCACCTAAAGTGCGACAACACTCGGCTACTAATTAACTTCTACTCTTATTCTCGACTTCCATTCTTTTCTATCTAGGGTCAGGTAAGAGTAAAACTTGACAATGTAGAGGCAAGGGATTAACAACACAACACTAGAATTGAGTACCTGATAACCATGTTATATATACTGATTAGTCAGAATCTTTATATAAAGAGTAAATTACATCAATATCACAAAGGCCAGGAATAATAAAATTGCGCTGTCAAAGAAGCAGCATTTGGAGTTATATATATTAAGATTAATCGTTTAGCGATTACCGAAAATTATAGTTGATAGCAAGGGTGTAATTTTATTTCATAAGCAAGTCCATCAAGCAAGCGTTGTGCTCAACCATGACTCTAACCCGGGTCATCCCCGACAGCCTCGCCACAGGCAGGATATTGGTGTTACCCAAATTTACCCTTATCAACCATCATATGCCATACATTCAAAGCCTCTTCGTTTTCCTGATCAATATTTGTGTATGTAAATGCAATTTGATCAAAGCAATCATCTTCCATTCTCTTAAAAAGTACCACAGCTTAATTCATCAAACTTCCCACTTCTGGTTAAAGATTTGAATATACAACATTTGCATATTGACATTGGTAGCTACATTGTTATTTGTGACAATACTCAAGCCACAGCATGGCATCCCCCCCCCCCCCCTCCCCCCGTTGCGCAAAATATTTTTTAAAATGATCCTGGTGTCCACGTCATCTAGTGTGCACCTCGACTAGTTCCACTAGTACTTGCTACCTCCCAGCAGCACAGGTACCAAGTAATTATATCCACCAAAGTTTGGATAAATGAAAAGAAATCACCTAATGCTTTTTTTTTGACTTGAGTCCTCTACCTCGGCCATCAACATCATCCGCTCTACTGAAATAAATTTCGCTAAATACCAGGTATAGCTGATTTTGGTTAACCTTTCACCCCTAACCACATTTTTCACATACGTGGGTTCAGTCCTCCAAAACCTATTTGAGCTCTCTTCAAACTGTTCATGGCTAGATCGACCAATTTCGGTTAAATTTGGACCCATACCTCATTACACAAATAATAACCCCAAAATGTCGCATCATCTAGTTCAAATCCTTAATTCTCTTTTGTTCCATGTTTTCTCAACTTCATCCACGAATCAATTGGTGCAGTATAAATCCCCAAAGCAAAATTATAAGGTGAAATTCTCAATTGCATTATGAAATTTCCTTGAATTGTAACACTCATTAATCACTACTGTGTTATCTCTACATCTAATAATAGTTGGATGAAATTTCCCCTTTTCTCCATAACCTCAAGAACACGTTAATTAACAAAACCTCTGTGTTTAAAATCCTCAAATACATGCCTAACTCTTTACGATGGACAAAATCAAGAACATGAGCAGCAGGGGCGGAGGGAAAGTGTCAGTTACGAGTTTGGCCGAATCCAAAACCTCTATTGATCTTTAAAAGCCATTGAATATGTAACATATTATTAATCTACAACTCACTAACTTAAAAAGATTATTTTTTAAAAAGATCATTAAATATGTATAGATTATTAATTTAGAACCCACTGACTTAAAAATTAGGGATAATATGTTGAATCAGCGGCAACAACATCCAACTTGGTGCTCTATCGGGGGTAATTTTGTCAATGAAGAGAACTTGGGGACTGATAATGAAGTTATGAATTCTTTGGGGTACATGATTTTATATATTAAGTAAATGCCGTCGCATTTATACCGACAAGGTTCTATGGTCTAGCGGTTAGGACATTGGACTCTGAATCCAATAGCCCGAGTTCAATTCTCGGTAGAACCTCTCTTTTTTCTCTTTTTTCTTATATACGGAAAGGGTCAAAAGTGCTCCCGAACTATGAAAAACTAAAGATTGTTTTTTTTAATATGGTGTAAATTGAACCGTTCTCCTAGTTCAATGACAAATTTAACCTTTCACACCAATTTTGAGTTTTTTTTGTTTTTAAAAAGACATTCTTCTTTTTCTCTCCCGGCCACTATCTCTACCGTCAATCATCCTTTATTCCTGGTTCCTCCTTTCGCCCTATTTGGTTATACAGCTTCATTGAAATAGGGCGCAATACCTATTGCTGCCAATTTTGCCTCCAATATTAATAGGATCAAATATATTGTTTCCAAACGTAGAAGAATAAAATTTGATCTCCTTAACATTCAACATTAAGTATCGTAAGGTTACTACTTACTACATGTTACTAAAATGGTCTTTTTAATAGGAGCAGCATAAAATTTTATTACATGCTATTTTTGCTCTAAGAGGTCTTTCATTAGAATATATTAGAAAAAATAATATATGTTTTAGTTATGGTATTACTTAATTTTTTATTTGGTAGAATTTAATTTCAGCCTATGTATAAATACCTGAATAAGCATAGTTAAAAATAAAACTTTTCTTAATGCACTAAATCAAATAATAAATAAGAAAAAATCTCATTCTAATTAATCTCAACATTACTATTTCCAGCATTACTTACAGGAGAGTCACGCCAATGTTGAAATTTTTTGTCCACAAATGGGGCTGAGATATATGAGACAAATAGAAACCAAAGAACAAAATGCATTGGTATGCTTTTGCAGATTCTACCAACTGTGCTGGGAATTAGGGGTGTGGATTGGTTCAGAATTTTTTAAATACTAAATCAGATCATTAGTATTGAATTTTTAAATTTATAAACTAAACCAAATGAATAAAAGTTGGTTTTTTCAACCTCGAGTTTTTTTGATTTCCTTGAGTTTTTCAACCTCGAGTTTTTCAACCTCGAGTTTTTTCGATTTCCTTGGGTTTTTCAACCTCGAGTTTTTTCGATTTTCTTGGGTTTTTCTGGTTTTTTTCCGGTAAAGTCTTCATACAAATATATAATTAACTTGTGCTATAAATATTTCTTTAGTCCGAGCAAAATACAACTATCTAAGGTATTTCTTAAAAATATAACACAAAATATATTTATTTTATTTAGAATTTATGAAGTGAGTGATGACAATAAAATATTCAACCAATAAAATAATGAAATCGCATAGAATAATCTTTTGTTAACATTCATATTAATTTGAGTTACTAATATCTATAGGTTGTAAAAAGACTTATTGAACCATTTAAAATTCTAAGTTTAAACTTGAAATAATATATTGAAAGATAAAAACTATGAAAAAGTTGAAGAAATATTTATAAATTACATCACAATAAATATTTTTATGTATAAAATATTTTTAAAAATAGTATATATGTAATATCGGGTTGGTTCAGTTCGATTTGACTTTGTTTAGTTAAAAGCAAACCAAACCAATTATAGTCGGATTTGTTTTTTCAATACCAAATCAAGTCAAACCAAATCACTAGTCGTGTTTTTTTTTTGCAGTTTAATTCAATTTGCGGTTCGATTTTGCAGAGGGAATTATGGAAGAACAGGTGGAAAGTACTCAAAAATCAGAAACTTAAACTTCAAGATTGTCTAATCAGATCACTCGTTCGCCGTAAGTCAATTAATGAAATTCGAGTTTTCAACATTGGATTTTAATCCCCCAAAAATGTAGTAGGCATTTGACCATAAATATTATTCACAATATTTTGGAATACGTTTTCACTTTATTCCAGAATACTTGTTTGGTCATGAAAATCAAAAACATATTCCGGAATGTGTTTTCACAATTTTTGGTTTTCTGAAAAACACCTCTTCAGGTGTATTCATTATTTTTGGATTCAATTTTTTCTCTCACTTTAATTTTAAATACTACACCAACTCAATAGTCTAAAATATTTTTGAAAATACTATGACCAAACACAACTCCAACTCTGTTTTCAACTTTAAAGTGAATATGTTTTTGGTTTTTATGGCCAAACGGGTCGGTAATCTTGTTTCAATCTACCAATAATACATGATTCATCAACTCTTGAGTAGGTTTGCAGTGGTATTATCATATTGAATTATGTGAACTGTCTCATCTAGAATCTTAAAAAAGGCTCGAGATGCTAGAGATGAGACTCTTATTTACTTATTGATTTGATGTGCAACAAGTAGAAAACGTGAAAACTACTAAAGTTTATTACAAAAAATCAAATACGCTTATTCAGCTAGTATCACCTGAATCTTGTCTTTCTGAAGCTGTTCCATGAATGCAAATACTCTCTCTGCCGTGTGCCAAACATCCCTATTAGATTGTCATAACGTCCACCAGCAGCAATCGAAGGCATTTCCAGAGCAGCAGCGGTGCTCGATCAGTGAAGAGAAACTTTAATTTATGAACACACACATATAATAGAGATCTACCTAAAGACAGCTTCAAATATGACTCTTGTGTAGTAATCAAGGCCTCTTGCAAGGCTCAAGTCAAAAACCACTCTGTCAACTCTCAAGAACTTTAAACACAATGTTTAATTCATCCAATGCAAGTGAAGATTCATTGTTCAAAAAAACTGTTTTCCTCCTTAAGCCTTTATCATCCACCTGTTACAAAATGACAGCAGCATTAGAGTGCTAATACCATACTCGCTCTGTTTCAAAAAGACAGATTTTTACATATAAGTTATTTTGATTAATTGATCTGGAAATAGTAATTTTATCTCATTTCTAAGTCCCTAAGTTTTAGTGTATAATTTCACCCTGAAGCTACATAATGCCTAATGGCCCTTGAAATTAAATTCACATCACTGAATAAATTACGAGGGAATAAATGACTGAAATATGGTGCAATCTAAAGAGGCAGGGAACAACAATTACTTCAGAAATTGGATCCTGAGATAACTTCAAAGATGACTGAAATGCCAACATTTGTGTTTCTTGGAGAAACAAATGTTGAGAGATACCGAAACTAGCAATAGTGGCAGTAGGCAAAGCACCAAAAACAGATACTATAATATTGAATAGACATCTTAATATGCATACTGGAGATTGTGCCTCACCATTTCTCTTTGTATGTGCTCATAGTATTGTTTATCTAGCTAGTCAATGCTTCAACAAATGAGTCCTGGATTTCTCTTGTGGCTCATGCCAGATTTGCAAAGGACTTAAAATCAGCGTGAGGAGATTGTTTGTACCAATATAAAATAATTATATTAAAAATAACTAGTTACTACTATTGTTGACTAGTGCATCTTTATAAAATTATGTGTATTTAAAAATTTGTAATCACAATTATTTATTTATAGAAAACCATGAAGATATGCGATTTGTCACATTAAAATATTCTAATATTTTATTTATGAATTATAATTTGCTCATTTGGTAAACTTGAGTAAGAATTGAGAATATTTTGGTAATTTTCATAATTTATGAGTTGAAAATTGCAAGACTAAATAAAACTTTAACTTTAAATTCATATAATTTTAAATCAAGATTCCATATAACATGTTGAAACGAACTCTTAAGGAGAAAGGAAGTATACAGAGCTTTCAGGTGGGACCATAAAAAATGTCACTTGTCTAAAAACTAGCACAATGTTAAGCAACTTTTGTTAGTTGCATGAGATGTAATAAAAAATTTCCGAACGTACCATTGGAGCTGTCTTTTTGCACGGCTATTAATTAAATGCAATTGAAATAAGCTTCACGTCCATCACGAGAATCTTTTCAACCCACTGTTTTTTTGTTTTCTGACAAATAAAATCGAATTATTGTTAAAATAATTGAATGGATGATTAGCTATCTAAATTTTCACTTTGTCCGTGATGGTTGGATTCATTGGCAATAGCTTTTTCCATTTCTCCTTTACTTAAAGTACAGAGTGAAGAGTAGGTGCTACTGTTTTCACCTCTCTGCCAATCATTTGTCGTTGTTCTAATTCCAAAGATGCCAAGAAGAAGAAAAAGGCGCCAGAGAAAGAGCAGAACTCCAAAAATTGGAATGACAATGACAACAGGAGGAGGAGGAGGATACTATTGATTGTGTAGATACAATTTCAAATTTACCTATCGAATTCTGTTGTGCCTTCCTCGAAGAGATGCAGTCAGAACCAGTGTTTTGTCCCAGAGATGGCGAATCATTTGTGCTTCTCACCCTATAATTTATTTGGACGAACAGGATTTTGGTGCCGAGTTTTCCGTATTCAGTGACAGAGACGAAGAGTTTTCAGTTGCGTAACATTGCATTTATAGCTGCTACTTTGGTTGAGTTAAGGATCGAGTACTGTGATATTTCAAATTGCTCTTTCATGCTTCCTACTCTAACGTCACTCAGTCACTCTATCTTGTTTCTGTCCGCTTTGAGGATGATGATTTAGAGCATCTCCTTTCTGGGTACCCTAGAATCGGACAGTTAAAAATTACTCCTTTTGTATTCGAAAAAATCGCTTACTATAGTAGTTTCAAATCCTGCCCTGAAACATTTTGGACTGTATTATCCCAGTTTTAATGGTAAAGTACTAATAGAGTCCAAAAATCTTGAATCCCTTGAATTTAGTTTCTACAGAAAGTTCATGTGGGAAATAGAGATCACTTCCAGGACAAACAGTAAGGATTTTGAGATTGCATGGTGTTAATGATCAAGATGGGACATTGACACATTTTATAAATGAATTCCCTCTACTTGAGAAACTCGTGATAAGTGATTGCAGTAATTTGCAAAATCTTTATGTTCCTCAACCGAATTTAGCTAGATTTGGGCTATATCATGATGATGTAGTAGAGGTAAGAATAAATGCTCCTAAGTTAAAATCCTTGAAGTACACAGGTGGCCTCACGTTGTTTCTTGGAATTGAGGCTTCTAAGGAGTTGGAATGTGTTCGATTCAATTTAAACCCCAAAATGCTCGATGCTCACTGGTACATTTGGTTAAGACATATTTTGGTGTCTTTTGCTCATTCCAAGGGCTTGAGTTTCATTTGCGGGTCTGAAAAGGTAAACCATCTCTAAAGCTCGTTACATCACTGTCGATCCTCAATTTGTTTATGATGTTCCTTTATTGCTTGACATACTACTTTTCTTCTTGCCTATCCCCGACTCCTGAATCCTTGCTAATGCTATATAGAAAAATACAGTAAGAGAGTGCTTGCAACTAAAACTAAGGTCACACGTCAAGGATAGGTTAATTGGATGAAAAATGACGAATCATTTGACTTGAGAAGGGTAATAGGAATATAGGGTTGAATATAACTTACTGTTCCTGTTCTAACTTTTACTTGTTTCAATTATATGTTTACGACATATAAGCTACTCTTTGTTTGGTTGTTATTTGTATATGTGACTTGGTTTCTATGTTTCTCTTGGACTTGCATTATGTTTTTGAAACTGGTAATTTTTCTCTTGGACATGCATTATTTGCAAACTTATAGTTGATTCTCATTTTCTGTCCATTGAAAAGTTACAATTTTGTCTACTTAAACTAAAGAATTTTGTGTGGTTATTAATCGTTTGGTATTACTTGTTGATGGTCGTCAGGATATCATCTTTCCTGATAAGCTAATTGATAGGTTACTTCCAACAATCAATGATCTCAAGCATCTGGAATTGCAAATTGATTCGTCTAATGCCACTACTCAACAAATTTTAGATGGCTTTGTTTGGATACTTCCCGGTTTGAAGACTTTGTCCTTGACTTTGGGTTCCATCAAAAAAATCATTGAGGTAGTCTAAAACTCCAAAGGCTTTTGCACTTTTTAATTCCTTTTTTTTGATTAATTTTTGTTTATTCACCTTCGAAATGACTAGTGCTGATGGTGGCACTGCACAACTCGCTTAGGCGAGAGTAATTTGTTATTATATGGACTGGCTAGGATAAGATTTTAGGATTTGAGTGAGGATTCATGGATTTGACAGTATAGTGGAAACATGTTAGTCTTGTTAGCTTGGAAGTACTTTTCTCTTTTGTTATTTGTTTGTCCATGTAATTGTGCTTGACAAACTTCATATTTCAAATGCAGTTTCCGTAGTGAGGATGATGTGAAGGTGCTCTCTGCAGAGCTAGTGCACTATCCAAAATTAACACTTATTGATCAGATAGTATGCTTTCTTAGAATTAAGTACGTTTTGAACTCCATGTTATTGGAAGTATAAACAAAGATTGGAGCAATTGTTCCATGGCTTGGTCAATCACCATGGTACTGGACCACTTTTTTGGAGAATGCTTTTTGAGATGTAATTTGGAGGAAAAGCTAATGCGAATAGAATGTGTATGTATAGTTGTATTTACTTCATGAAGTTGTGTGTTTTCTCAAGTAATTTTCTGTAGAAGTTAATTAGGAAAATACATGTGGTAATCTGATATGATTCTGTTCAATGTTTTGATAGCTGCATTGGCAGCATTTTTGTGCTGGAGAGTAACAATATATATGCAGCTTTTTGCTGTTTTTCAAATTCCGGAATTTTATGGCTAAACGTTCCCAAGTAACTTTTCAATGAAAGCATTATTGTTGTTATTGTTCTCTTGAGCTCTGTTGACTGTCGTTACACTGTAATCATTTTTATGTTTTCTTGAGCTCATTAGTTCTACTGCCATACTTGAAATACTCTGTTGAGAGCCCGATGCCAACTATGGCTGAAGTTGAAGCTACTGCCTTTTCCGCCTGTGCACGTAATTTATCACCTTACTTCATAACGAATATGTAAAGATATGATACTTGAGAGTTGAGACTAACTCAACCTCAAAAGATAGCTCATTAGGGGAGGGTTGTCCAAATCAATATAAGCAGACCACAACTCCATTTCACAATGAATGTGGCACTCTAACACACTCTAACAAAATACAACACTCAGGTTAGTTTGTGAAAGACTTGTGTTTCAATTTACTGAAGTAATGAACTTGATTGAGTCAACTAAAATGGTTTGCACTTTCTCTCTGTTAAAACAAGATACAAATCAGAAACTGAAGTACTTCTTCTACCTGCACTACATAGGACTTCATAAGATACCAATTTCTGAGAATAAACTGATGAAAGTTCTATGTAAAACTCTGGTGGACAAAACTGCAAGAGCTATCTGTGTGAGTAAATAAACATGCAACTAACCCTGTAAAGGTCAGAACTTTGAGTTATAATGTGAAAGTGATTGGGAGTAAAATTGAAAATAGAATCTTTAATCAAAGATATACATGAATTATCACCAGAAAAGTTTACCATTGCAAGAACGAAATGGCAAGAACTTCTTTTGAAGTTAAGTAATTTGTGTATCACAATCTCTTTATTGTTAATCATTTGATAAACATTTGGGTATAACTAAGTGAGCCAATAAATCATTAAGGGTGTGTTTGATAGGAAGGAAAACATTTTTCAATTTTCTCATGTTTGATTAGCTTAAATGTTTTTCAAATGGACTTATTTTCCTCCAATTTCAAGAAAATGACTTTCCTGCATAAAGTAAGAAAAACATTTCTCTAAACTCTCTTTCAACCTCACACCACGACTCCAATTCAGGATCTAACGACCCGATGCCAACGCAGGACCTAACCTCGACCCTGATCTCGAACCGAGACAGGAGATCCAAACCCAAGTCCTTGACCCTGAGTTGGGCTCGGGATCTGGTCGAGTTCTGAGTCGGGGTCACGTCCCTTGGGTCGAGGATCAAGTTCTGAGTCAGGATCGATGTCAGGGTCAGGAGTCGTGTCTCGAGTCGGTGTCCGGGTCGCAAGTAGCATTCCAATTTCATTATCTTTTCGCCACTTACTCAATCACCACCCCTACCACTTGATCATTTTACCCCCGACCACCCTTAACTCCCATTCCCCACTTTCCACTCCACCACTCATCCATTTTGCTAAAATTACATATAAATACTTTTAAAATAATATTTTCTTTTACTTATGTAAAACATTTTTTCTCAGAAAATATTTTTCATCACCTAACCATAAAAGTTTAGCAATTTTCTTGATAATAACTTGTGTGAAACTTCTTCTTCTTCTCCGACTAGAAATGCCAAAAAGAAGAAGGTATCATGGAAATAGAAAACCCCCAAAACAACCAAATAATATCGTGGACAGAATTTCCAACTTGCCAGTCGAAATTATCCGTGAAATTCACTACTGCCTTCCACGAAAAGATGCAGCGAAAACTAGTATCTTGTCCAAAAGATGGCGAAGCATTTGGGCTTCTCACCCGAGAATTTTTCTGGACGAAATAGATTTCGGGGCCGACTATTACCAATACGCTGAAAGTGACAAAGCCAAAAGAGATGCCTTCTTAATCTACTTGATAAAGTTCATGGACAGCCGTGAGAGGCCGTGTGAATACAGTTGTGAAGTTGACAAACTGTTTCTCCGAATGATAGATGAAAACTCTTCTGCTGAATTTTTGGTGAACAAGTGGATTTCTTTTGCCTTGGAAAATAAGGTTAAAATGTTAGGTCTCAGTTTGAAAAAGGTTGATCGGGATTACTACCTGAGTGGTATTGCATTTTATGGTACTTCATTAGTTGATTTAACTATAATGGATTGTGCGATTTCGAATTGTTCTTTTATGCTCCCTGCACTTAGGTCTCTCTCTTTATATTCTGTCTCTATTGAGGATGATGATTTCAAGGATCTCATTGCTGGTTGCCCGAGAAATTGAAAAGTTACGTATTCAGGATCCTGCAGAGTTGCGTACTATTGTTGTTTCAAATCCTACCCTGGATTTTTTCGGAGTGAGTTTTCATTGTATTGGTGGTAAAATAGTTATAGAGTCCCCAAATATTGATTCCCTTGAATTTATTTCATTCAGCATGGACTTGTGTGAACTAGAGATTACTTCCACCTCAACAGTAAGAGAGTTGACATTGCGAGAAGCTAATGACCAAGAAACATTGATGCGTTTTCTAAACAAATTCCCTCTACTTGAGAAACTCGTGATCGATGGTTGCAATGACATATGTGAACTTGAGATTACTTCCATGCCAACAGTACGGAGTTTGACATTGTGTAAAGTTAATGACGAAGATATGACGTGGGTAAATTTTATAGACAAATTCCCTCTGCTTGAGGTACTCATCATAGATAGTTGCAGTAAGTTGCAAAACCTTCGTCTTTCTCAACAGAATTTGGTTAGCTTGGTGCTGAAGGATAGCCTTGTAGCAGATGAGGTAAGAATAGATTCACCCAAGTTAAAATCGTTGGAGTATAAGGGTGGCCTCACAGATTTTGAGGGCATAGAAGCTTTGCAAGAATTGGAATTTGTTTTATTATATTTAGATCCCTACAAGCTTCGTGATTACTGGTACAGTTGGTTAAGAGATATGTTGGAGTCGTGTGCTCATACCAAGCATTTGAGTTTGATTTGCGATATTGAAGAGGTAACCCTTTTTCTTTCCCTTTTTTTGTGTGTGTGGGACTCTCCAGTCCCCCATATGCTTACGATGTTCCTTAATTGCATGCCATACTGCATTTTCTTGATGCCCACGGCCAACTCTCGAGCCCTTGCAAGAGGATCATATATTGACAAACACTAATAAGTGATTGCAAATGAAATTGTTGATTACACATCAACGTAGGTTAATTGGATGAAAATTATGAAACCTTTGAAGTTGATAAGGGTAATAGGAAGAAAGGTTGCATATTAGCTTACTTTTCCTTTTACTTATAAGCTACCTTTGGATGGCCTTATAAGAAAATATCTACTGTTTGCTTTTTTTTTTTTTTTGGTTAATCTAATATGGTGGCCTCAAGTCCTTTTTTTGGTTACTCTAATATGGTGGCCTCAAGTCTTTTTCACGGAATAAAAGCTTCTCACGAGTTGGAATTTGTTCAATTTTATTTAACCACCAAAAGCTATAAGGCTTTTCTTTTTTTGGTTAAAAGGCCTGGATTCATAAATAAAAATAGGTACGAAAGCCATAATACTTGCTTGTACATTTCGTTAAGAAATATTGGATTCTTTTGCTGATACCAAGCATTTCAATTGATTTGCGTTTCTGAACAGGTTAACTATTCAAAGCTCACAGAATACATCTGTGCCAATCATCTTTAACGTTCCTTTATTGCATGACAGAACTTTTTCTTGATGCTCATCTCCAACTTCCTAATCCTTGCTAGAGGATATATCGATACAAAAACGAAGAAAGTGCTTGCAAATTATATTACTGGTAACACATCAAAAATAGGTTAATTGGATGAAATGTGACGAAAACTTTGATTCACAAAGTGTGATAGGAAATTAGTGTTGCATACCAGCTTACTTTTCCTTTGCTAATTTTTATTTAATTTGTTTCAACTATTTGGTTTCCAAGACATATATAAGCTGCTTTTCGGTTATTGTTATTTGTAACTGTGACTTGGTAGGCATGACATACACTATTTACAAATGTTAATATATTGCAAATTAATGCTTAATTTACAATTTGTCAATTATTTCAACTTCAACTTGAAATAGAGAATTTGAAGTTGAACAACTTGTTTGAGGAGCCGCATCTCAAGGGCAATAATAGTCTTCACTCTCTATACTTCTGACATTTTTAATCTTGTGAAATTGATTTCCAGTCACAATCTTCCAAGTATCTTTTTCAGCTTCAACGTTATTTAGTCTTGTTGTCAACATCAACTAAATGTTGTCCAAATGGAACACCAGAACGAGTTGCTTTCGACTATGCGATTGTTTGTTTACCAATCATTCTGAGTTGCTTTTTGATGGTTGTCAGGTTATCATGTTTCCTGATGAGATAGATGATGTATTACCAGTCAATGATATCAAGAATCCGGAGTTAGAAATTATTCATTGTTGGGCTACTACTCAAGAGATTTTAGATGACTTCATTTGGATTTTTCCAGATTTGAAGACTTTGTCTTTGACATTGGGTTCCACCTCAGAATTCATTGAGGTAATCTACAACTCCAATTGGTATTTTAACAATTCTAAATTCTATCATTGTGATTTATGGTTAATTTTTGCTTGGTCATTTTATGAACATTAAACTTTCAAAACGACTAGTGATGGAAATGGCACTGCACGGCTCACTAAGGAGAGATGGATGCTTCGCTAAGGATAACATTTTAGGATTTGTGTCCTCATGGATTTGACAGTATAGTTGGAAGTACTTTTCCTCTGTTTTTATTTTTCTGTCTATGTAATTGTTCTTAACAAACTTCATATTTATTGTTGCAAATGCAGTTTCCGTAGAGAGGATGATGTGAAGGTGCTCTCAGCAGAAGTAGTGCACAATCCGAAATCTGATCAGAGAGTATGCTTTCTTAGAATTAACAACTTTTTGAGCTCCATATTATTGGAAGTAGAAGCAAAAAGATTGGAGAAATTTTGCAACTGTTATTGCCAAATAATTGTTCCATGGCTTGGTCAGTCAGTATGGTATATGCTAGACCACTTTCTTGAAGAATGCTTTTGGAGAAGTCATTTTGAAGTAAAGTTAATGTGAATAGCATGTGTAGGGATTAGTTGTAATTTGTTCTGTTTTTTCTTGGAGAAGTGCCTCAACTCTTGTGTGGATGTGCATGATGCTCTCTTGAGAACTCTGTGCATACCCCATAAAAATTACTATCAATCGTGGGTTGGGGCGGGCGAGCAGGTTATAGATTAGGATTTTTTTTTTAAAATTCGGATTTTTGTTGAATTGGGTATTTCCATCCAATTGAGGGGTACAAGTGAAAACTTTGGTGATGAGAGGGGTATATTTAGCGATAGTATGACGGAGGATAAATGTAGCCAATTTTTGAAAGTAGAGGGGTATTTTTGACCCTTTTCCCTTAAATATAGCAAATTTAACTGGATTTGTGACTTTTCTTTTAGACCAGAAAGATCATAATATTTTGTCAAAATTCCAAAAATTGCAAAATGAAAAGTAACACTAACACTCTATGTTTGGATGGTTGCTACGTACTGTTTCATAATGTATTGTATTATGTTGTATTGTATCGTATTGGATTGTTTTTAATTAATATAATATTTGGATAAGATTGCATCATTTTCTATAGTTACATTAATCTCACACATCAATAATTTGAAGGATAAACATACAAGAAAAGTAAGATATAAAGATAAAATGGAATATAGAAGGATCTAAATAAGACAAATGTGTTTGGATACGAATAAAAAATGAAAGTTGTTTTTAATTTTTTTTGAGTGATTTAGAGCCGAAACATTTTTTAAGCCAGAATAAAAAAAGATAGTAGCTTTTTGAAGTTTTTTAAATTCGACGAATTGAATTAGGAAAAATTAACAAATGATATGCCATTTTCGTGAGCAATCTCCCGAAAGTCAAAAAATAATTTGAACTTTATATAAAGCGGATTTAAATAGAAGTTTTACGTCCGCGAGGTCGCTACTGTTTTGTTCTTCTCAGATGACAAGTACCGTCGTTTATATGCGTCTGCTTCCTTTTTCCATCAACAAAAAACCAAAAGAGTTTGAAAGAGAGAGCGGTGAATGTTCCAAAAATGCCAAAAAGAAGAAGAAAACAAAAATCCATCAAGTTGGAAATGGAGATAGAATTTCCAGTTTGCCAGTCGATATAATCCATAATATTCTTCATAAGATTCCAATGAGAGATGCAGCAAAAACTAGTGTTTTGTCTCGTAGATGGCTAACCATTTGGGCTTCTCGCCCATTTATTTATTTGAATGAAGAGGATTTTGGGGCCAACTATTTCAATTGTATCCCATACACCAAAAGAGCCAAAGCAAAAAGAGATGCCTTCTTAACTTACTTGATAAAGTCCGTGTGAATACAATTGTGCAGTTGACTCACTCTTTCTTCGAATGACAGTTGAAAACTCTTCTTCTGAGTTTCTGGTCCAAAAATGGTTAGATTTTGCCTTAACAAGTAACGCTAAATCGTTATGTCTTAGTTTAAAATCGACTTACCGTCTGCAGTTCAACTTGCTTGATATTGATTTTTTCTCTGATACGTTACTTTCCTTGAGAATACATGATTGTGCTATTACAGATTGTTCTTTTATGCTTCCTAATCTAAGGTCACTCTTTCTGCATAATATCTATATTGAGAATGATGATTTGGTGGATCTCATTTCCGGCTGCCCTCGAATTGAACAATTAAGCATTGTGAATGCTCTACATTTGAGCTTTGCGAAATATCTAGAGTTCAAAAAGTTAATCTTCGTAGTTTCTAATCCTAACCTGAAATTTTTTAGAGTCCATGTTCCTTGTTTTGCTAGTAAAATACAAATACAGTCCACAAATCTTGAATCTCTTGAATTTAGTTCAACATGTTTGGACTTGTGTGAAATAGAGATTGCTTCCGCCGCAACAGTCAGGAACTTGACATTGCAAAATGTTTCTTATAACCGAGAAAGGTCATTGATAAATTTTATAAACAAATTTCCTCTACTTGAGAAGCTCGTGATCAATGGATGTTGCGGAAAATCACAAAACCTATATGTTTCTCATCAGCATCTGACAAGCTTTGTGGTTAAGGCGTCGTATGGCGTAGAGGAGATAAGAATAGATGCTCCTAAGTTAAAATCATTTGAGTTCACTGGTGGCCTCAATTCTTTCACTGGCATAAAAGCTTCACCGGAGCTGAAATTTGTTAAATTCCATCTAATACCTCGGAAGCTTGATGCTCGGTGGTACACTTGGTTAAGAGACCTTTTGAAGTCTTTTGCTCATTTCAAGCATTTGAGTTTGATTTGCCAGAATGAACAGGTATTAAACCCCTCTTTTCTCCCTTTATTTGGTTGTCCAATCCACAATATGTTATGATGTGCCTTTATTTCATGCCAACTTCCGAACCCCTGCAAGAGGAAATTGGCAAACGCTAAGGAAGTGCTTGTGAATTGAACTTTGGTAACACATAAAGAATGATAGGTCTATTGGATAAAAGATGATGACACCTTTTGATTCGAGAAGTGTAACATAGGAACAAAGGGTTGCATATTAGCTTAATTTTCCTTTTACTTGTAAGTTAGATATAAGACAAGCAAGGGTGCGACCCAGTGGTCAATGAATGGATCAAGAACCATGAGGTCTCAGGTTAAAATAAAAAACACCAGGTAATTTCTTCCTTGGTTGTGGATAGAGTTACCTGGTAACTGGTGTTGCTGGTGGGATATGGCAGGTATCCTGTGGATTTAGTCGAAGTGTGCGAAAGCTGGCCTGTACACCACGGTTATCAAAAAATAAAAGAAGATATAAGATACCTTTTGATGGCCTTGTAAGAAAAGAAGTTACCATTTGGTGCTTGTTCTTTCTGTTACTACATAGTATAACGAGCCGGAGCCAAAAGTGCAACTTTTTTTTTTCCAAAAATTCCAAAAGGGCAAGGGAAAATGGGATATAGACCAAATGGGAAAAAACGTGCCCCTTCCCACGCCTTCTAAGAAACGGTGACGACACCGTTAACGATGGATGAAGGAAAGGCGTGGGAGGCAAAACGCCTTTCAAGGCGTGCCACCACACACGCCTTCCCTTTCCCCTTCACTGCCATGTTAGGCCAGTAGTCAGGCCAGCACTAGCTTTACTTCTCATGCAAGGCGTAAAGGGGTTAACGCCTTACTTTATGCAAGCGTTTTGCATGAACCTTGACAACATAAGTTTGAATGCCTTAGGTAACAATGCCTTCTTAAATTATAAGTTTGAAGTAAAAGTCAATGCCTTCTTAAATTATAAGTTTGAAGTAAAAGTCAATGCCTTCTTAAATTATAAGTTTGAAGTAAAAGTCAATGATGTCAATTACCTTTGTAACCTGACAACATATTAGAAGTAATAAGGCTATCTCCATATATATCACCAATGAGGGTTGTCGTATAGTGGTAAGCCGTAAGTACTCCTTCATTCTTAATCAGAGGTCTCGGGTTTGAGTCCCTATGGATATGAAGTCGTTGGGCTCTAATGCGGATACTAGACACCGAGTGGAAAACCAAATAAAAAGGCTATTTTCATATCGGTGTATCACCCTCACATCAAATAGTACAAAATTGTATTGCATGCAAGAGATTTTATTTTGATTTTTCATTCGATGTCAGGTATCTGTTTTGGAATTTAATTAAATTGAATTCCCATCGGGAAATCTGATGTTGGAATAAAGCACTTCTTATTAAAGACAATTTTATTCCAACGATTCGAACCCAAGATATTTGATTAAGAATGAAAGCCTGAAAGGGCATATGTATGCATACTTAATACCCCATCTAAAGGTTTGATGGTGCAATAATAGAGTAGTACTCACATATAGCTCCTTTTTATTCTTTTAGTTTACTCTATGTTATGTCTTTTGCACTGATCATTCAGCTTAACTTTTTGTATTTTCAAAAAGAAAAAACTAGTAACAAATTAAGGTCTCTATCAAGGTAAGCTAGTACTTACTAGCTAATGGCTAGTGATCTTCTAATTCTTTTTCACCTCATTTACTGCAGCTAGTTTATACAAAATATATAGATATTATTAAGACATACAAACAAAAAATCAAAGACTGGCCAACATGTATAAACAAAGCACAAACGGAAGAAAAAGAAGAAATAAATAGAAAAGAAAGAGTAAAACTGATTCCAAGCAGTGCTGGCTTGACATGGAAGTGAAGGGGAGAGGGAAGGCGCGTGTGATGGCACGCCTTGTAAGGCGATTTGCCTGCCACGCCTTTCCTTCATCCATTGTTAACGGTGTCATCACCGTTTCTTAGAAGGCGTGAGAAGGGGCACGCTTTTTCCCCTTTGGTCTATATCCCATTTCCCCTTGCCCTTTTAGAATTTTTGAAAAAAAAAGTTGTCCTTTTGGCTCCGGACTCTAGTATAACTTCGTTTCTAAAACTCCTTGAGGTTGCTTTCAACTGTACAGTTGTTTGGTATAAATGATTTGGTTATGAATGTTTCTGAATTGCATTTTTTGATGGTTATCAGGTTATCATCTTTCCTGAGGAGTTAAGAGAGACATTACTCCCAACAATCAATGATGTCAAGAATCTGGAATTGCAAATCAATTCACCTACTGCCACTTCTCAAGAGATTTTAGATGGCTTCATTTGGATTCTTCCGGGTTTGAAGACTTTGTCATTGACGTTGGGTTCAAAATTAAAACACAATGATCAGAGAGTATGCTTTCTTAGAATTAAGAACTTTTTGTGCTCCATATTACCGGAATAGATTGGAGAAATTTTGTAACTGCTATTGCAAAACAATTGTTACATGACTTGGTCAGTCAAATACTCTTTTGAAGAAGTAATTTGGAGGAAAAGTTAATGAGCATTGCATGTCTAGCGATAGTTGTAATTTCCTTGTTGAAGTTCTGTGTTTTCCTACATAATGCTTTCTTGAGAACTCTGTGCTTACTTTGTAAGAATTCGAATCAAAATTGTTATGGTTATAAATGAAAAGAAGAGAGCTATCTCAACAAACTTGAAGGATCACAACCAAATGGCTTTGGGTTGAAGATCTATCAGGGCAAAACTAATCAGATATGTTGGTCGTTTGTCCTATCATAACTTCTTTAGGAGTTGGTCGTTTGTAGTGAGAGACTCGAGATAACCATCATTGTAGTAGTTGTTGGCGAGCGAGGAGACATCAACTCTGAAACATTCATGGTAATTGAGAAAATTAATTACCTAGTTTTGATGGTTCACAATTATTTCCAATTTAGGAGATGCCCGAGGGAACCCCATCAACTCCTTTGTGATCTTCAAGCATTGGCTTTCATCAACATTTTCTGCATCAATCCGAAGGATGGTCTTCTGGAGTAAAGGTGTAGAGGCAAGAATAAATCTTACAAAGAGCAATTCGGTTCTTGAACCATGGAAAATTTCTATTTCCAAATTTATGAGATTGTTGAGTCTGAGACCTTGTGTCGTGTAGGCTGGTTGTTCAAAATGATTTATATCGACTGATTCCATGCCACCTTTCTTCTTCGAGATAAACATAAATAGAAGGTCCTCCAAATTGGGAGAACTTCTAAGCATTCTTAGAAGGGACACTATTTGATCTTCATCATCGAAATCAAATTCAAAAGGAGCCATAAACCTCAAGTTGTTTAGGCAAGTGGGGAGCCTCTCTGCTTCAGTACCAGAAGCTAATGACTTGAGGTAGTAACTATCTGAGAGAAGACAAACAACTTTGGGCCAGCAGTTGAGAAGATAGGTCAAATTCATTGCTTTTTGATACTGTTTATTTTCTACAAGAGCAACTACTTTCAGCTTCCGACAGTCTATGAAATGATCCAACTTAAGAGTGTTAGTGCTATTGTTATAGATAGATAACATCAAGAGTCTTGGAGCATGTATTTTCAAGTGGTCAAGACCTATGCACGTCTGAACTTTCAGCCGCACAAGGTTTGGCATCCACAAGTAAGAAGTTGCAACGTCGTCAAATTCTAAGGGGACTTGATGTAGTATAAGCCTTTTGAGCTTGTGGAAACCCCTGAAGCTGCACGGTGGCCTCAAAATGCAGTTGGACAGGTTCAAATATTCCAATTCTACAGAGCACATGTAGGAAGGCAATTTATAAGGATGATTGTTCATATTCTTAAGGGTGAGATCCATGAGACCGTTTCTCGACAACAAAAACATCCATTGATCGATGAAATTGTGCTGAGAATGTGGTATTGATGAAATATTCATGAGGAATGTCTTAATGGCTCACATCATGCCGCGACAGAATGGTACTAATAATGTCTATTAGCATGGGGAGTGGATTGCTTTGGCAAAACTGAGGAGAAAATGCGAGGTTGGGGATTGAAGGCCAAACATGTCTCCAGGATGTAGACAAAACAGTCATTCTTGCAGCTTCGTCAATAGGCATATTCTCCTGAATTTTGTGTTTGACATTAATGGGAACGTCAGTAAGTCTATCAATAAGTTCGTCTCCTTCAATTTTGAGTCTTTTACAAGGATCTATCATTGTGATTCTCAGTTGATTTGATGAAAGGAATTTGGGAGTTTATGGAAAGGCAAGGTGTATATAAGAATGAGAAGACGACTCCTAATTGACTTCAATTAGGGTTGAGACTTATTTAGCATATCCTTTGATAAAACACTTAATAATAGTGAATTAACTAATTATAGTTTATCTCTCTCCAACATTAATTAAGAACTATTGAATTAACATTTTAGAAACTTTTAGTTTTTTTTTTGGTGGCAAACGATATTTATTTATATAGCAAGTGAAACATTACAAACGCTAATAAGTTGCAATCTTCTTATATTAATATGATGAAAAAATATATCATTCATACCCCTTTACTTTTGAGCAAGGCGAACATGACAAGTACAAGTGGACGGAAAGTACTAAATAAAGCAAAAGCCTCGGAAAAAAAAAAAAACAACAAATGCCAGCATTCAGTTACATTAGAGGACAGAACCAAATACGCATCTTTTCACTAATGGAGATAACATTGTTATATGAGACAATAAGTCAACAACTAATGAAAGTAACAACGAAAAAGAAAAGCTCGCAATTTTACGTGGGAAACCTCAAAGCCATCGAAGATAGAATTGACTATCGATTCCGCTATTACTCTCCTTTGAAGGTGAAAAAAAACTCTCAATTAATTCTTAATGAAAGGCGGCGATACTGATAAACTAATAAAACCGTATATATATAGGCCCACAAACATAATAAACATTCAGCATACTCTAATCAAATTCAAAAATAGTTTTGGAGATAACATAGGATCATGTCTAACAAAACCAGGAGCATGTTACGTAATTTCCAAAGCACACTTTCCCCAATCGCTTCAGTAAGTTTGCTAGCAATTTGATAGTATGAACCAACTTCATACATTGCGAATTTCACCTCCTCCTCCGACAGAACGGAAGAGGATTGCCAGTTAGGACGCATTGCATCATGAATAATAGGCCTTTTATTCATAATATCGTCAAGCCCAACTTCAAACATCAACTCTTCTAGTGTACTAGTCAGTAGCTTTGGCTTCTTATGGACCATAGCAGCCAAATAGCCAATATCCACCATTCTCTTACCTATCTTTACCCAACCATAACCTTCATACTTATATGTGAACGGTGTTGCTGATCTCTTTCTACAACCCACAAATGTGACATTTTTGTCTTGGAGGAAATTAAGAAGAGGACAGGGGATGGATTCCGTTACAAGAGTTTAACATGCGCATAAAGAGAACAATTAGGCACCGTTTGTTCACATATAACAGCAACAAATCTCCAGCATTGACAAAATCAAATCCAACAAGTGGCTTAGTAGACTTCAATTCCCTCCTTAGTTCGTCGATGCCTCTGCACACAGTGTCCTTACAATCTGCAACTCTTGTTACTATGGTGTCACAACCTATTTTCACTTTGTAAATGCTCATTTCGAGGAGCCAAGAATAGGGCTTTGATGAATTTTATTGACAAATTGTTACAGTAATTTGCAAATTTCTCATCGGCATTTGACAAGCTTTGTGCTGAATAATTCTATTGTGTACCCAAGTTGCTTGGAGGTAAGAATAGACGCTCCTAAGTTAAAATCCTTGGAGTACACAGGTTGCTTCACGGTTTTTCCTGGAATTGAAGCTTCACAGGAGTTGGAATTTGTTCATTTCAATTTGGACCCCAACATGCTCAATGATCGTTGGTATATTACATTTTGGAGTCTTTGCTCATCCCAAATACCTTGGGTTGATTTGCCAAAATGAGCAGGTAGTCCCTTCCCCCCCGTCCTGTCATCCACATGTTTAAAATGTTCCTTTATCATATGTCATACTACATTTTCTTATTCCCCAGCCCCAACTCATGTACCCTGCATTTATATCGGACAGACGCAAAGAAAGTGCTTGCAAATTACTATTTTTTGGCGAAAGTCAAGAATATGGTTATTGGATTAAAGATATAGAAACCTTTGATTAGAGAAGTGTAATAGGTAGAAAGTGTTGCATATTAGCTTACTTTTCCTTTTGGTTATGAATGTTTCTGAATTGTTCCTTGATGGTTGTGAGGTTATCATCTTTCCTGAGGAGATAAGAGAGACATTACTTCCAACAATCAATGACGTCGAGTATCTGGAGTTGCAAATTACTCCATGTACAGCCACTTCTCAGGAGATTTTAGATGGCTTCATTTGGATTCTTCCAGGTTTGAAGACTTTGTCATTGACTTTGGGTTTAGTCTCAGAATTCATTGAGGTACTCTACAACTCCAATTGTTAATTTTTGTTTGGTTGGCTGTCGTCACTACACAACTCACTTAGGACAAAATTTTAGTAGATGAGTGAGGGATTCATGGATTTGACAGTTAGTTGAAACATGTTGGTTGGAACTACTTCTCCTCTGTTTTTATTTCTGTCTATGTAATTGTGTTTGACAAACTTCATATTCTATTGTTGCAATTGGAATTTCCGCAGAGAGGATGATGTGAAGGTGCTCTCAGCAGAACCAGTGCGCAATCCAAATTTGTAACTCAATGATCGGAGAGTATGCTTTCTTAGAATTAAGAATTCTTTGAAATCCAAAATACTGGAAGTAGAAGCCTAGAGATTGGAGAAATTTTGTAACTGTTATTGCAAATCAATTGTTCCATGACTTTGTCAGTCAATATGGTGCTTACCCTGTAAATATAAGAATCAATATAACTATGGTAATTATAAATGAAATGAAGAGAGCTGTCTCAACAAACTTGAAGGATCACAACAAACTAATCAGACATCTCTTTCATGACTTCTGTTGCATCAAAGAGTAGTTGGACATTTGTAGTAAGGGACTTGGGATAACCATCATTGTAATTGTTGTTGGCCAGCGAGGAGATATCAACTCTGAAACATTCATGGTGATCGAGAAAATTATTTACTATCTGATACTCGGTTCACATATTATTTCCAATTTAGGAGATTCCCGAGGGAACCCCATCAACTCCTTCGTGATCTTCAAGCATTGGCTTTCATCAACATTTTGTTCATCAACCCTAAGGACGGTCTTCTGGAGTAAAGGTGCAGAGTCAAGAATAAACCTTACAAAGAGCAATTCAGTTCTTGAACCATGAAAAATTTCTATTTCCAAATTTATAAGATTGTTGAGTTTGAGACTCTGTGTCGTGTAGGCCAGTTGTTCAAAATGATTTACATCTACTAATTCCATGCCACCTTTCTTCTTCGAGGAAATTGCAAATAGAAGGTCCTCCAAATTGGGAGTACTTCTAAGCATTCTTAGAAGGGACACTATTTGATCTTCATCATCAAAATCAAATTCAAAAGGAGCCATAACCCTCAAGTATTTTAGGCAAGTGGGGAGCCTCTCTGCTTCGGCACCAGAAGCTAAAGACTTGAGGTAGTAACTATCCGAAAGAAGACAAACAACTTTAGGCCAGCAGTTGAGAAGATAGGTCAAATTCATCGCTTTTCCTTGATACTGATCTTCTGCTATAAGTACAACTGATCTCAGCTTCCGACAGTCTATGAAATGATCCCACTTAAGAGTCTTACTGCTATTGTTAGAGATACGTAAGGCCAAGAGTTTTGGAGAATATATCTTCAAGTGGTCAAGACCTACGCACGTCTCAACTTGCAGACACACAAGGTTTGGCATCCACAAGTAAGAAGTTGTAACGTCGTTTAACTCTAAGGCGACTTGAAGTAGTTTAAGCCTTTTGAGCTTGTGGAAACCCCTGAAGCTGCACGGTGGCCTCAAAATGCAGTTGGACAGACTCAAATTTTCTAATTCTACAGAGTACTTGTAGGAAGGCATCTTATAAGGTTGAATTTATTACTTCCCTCAAAAAGCATAGTAGTGTGTAATAAATTCAAGTGGAGTATGAGATAGTAGTGTGTAATAAATTCAAGTACAGGGAAGTGATGAAAAACATAATCACTAATGAAGGAAGCAGTGCAAATAAAGCCTACCAAAATGGACAAGAACACCAGCATATTAGTGTGATAATCAAACACAATAAACAACAAATGATGATAGGTTAGCAAAAGCAAGACCTACTATGATACGACTAGTGCACGACCACTATCAACAAGCCTAAACCCTCAAAAAACATGATAACCCTCTACTACCCACAAACTCTCTACCCCAATACGCGTCCTCCACACCCTCCTATCTAAGGTCATGTCCTCGGTAACCTGAAGCTGCGCCATGTCCTATCTAGTCACCTCTCCCCAATACATCTTCGGCCTACTTCTATCTCTGCTTGTACCTAGTATATCCAACCTCCGGCACTTCCTCACTAGCCGTTTGCGCATCTCCTCTTCACATGTTCAAATCATGTCAATCTTACTTCCCTCATCTTGTCCACCATGGAGGTCACTCCCACCTTATCCTGAATATCTTCATTTCTAATCTTATCGCTCTTAGTATGTGCACACATCCACCTCAACATTCTTATTTCCGCAACATGCATCTTCTGAACATGAGAGTTTTTTGACTAACCAACACTCCGCCTCATACAACAAAGTCGGTCTAACAACCATAAAACTTACCTTTAAGTTTTGATGGTACTTTTTTATCATACAAGACTCTGAGTCACCTCATCTTGAATGTGCCTCGTCAATTCATCCATCACCAAGGCAAAAAGTAACGGGCTATGCGCTGATCCCTGGTGTAACCCCATCTCCACTAGAAAGTGCTGAGAGTCTTCTTATCTTGAATGTGTCTCATCAATTCATCCATCACCAAGGAAAAAAGAAATGAGCTAAGAGTTGATCCCTGGTGTTGACACCCAATTTTGGCTCTCCGTGCTTAAAATTAACGTCTTCAGGTTTTCTGATCGTTAAAGAGCACAAAATACATTTTTTTACACATTTTTCATGAAATATAATAATTTATTGATAATCATCCTTATTTTAGGAGTTTTATCAATTTATTGATAATTATTCTTAATTTCATAAATATTAGGATTCTTATCAATTTATTGGGACATTTTTACTGTCTTACAATTTATTGATAATTATCCTTTATTTTGTGAATATTAGGATTTTTTATCAATTTATTATCATTATACAATTTTGATAATCACAATATTTTTTACAGTCACCTACACACATACAAAATACAAATACTACAATTTCAATTATTTAAAACACATTATATTTTATTTTATTTTTTATATTTTTTTTAATCACATACCAATACACATATTTTTGTATATTATTTATAGATAATTCTTTAATACATTCCGCAAGCACAAGAGGTCGGAGCAATTAATTCTAATACGCAGAGCAACGAATCAATCAAGTCAAGGTCTTGTCACCTTTAATAAATGTGACATTTGACATGACTAAATACGGCTATCGTCCATCGGTTAATAAAGTTTATACATTAGTTAATAGAGTAAATAATCTATTAGATAATAACTAAAAGATAAAAAGAGATAGTCTTTTATTTTTTGGACAAAAAGGGGTTTGAAAATCTCTCCAAAATTTATTGATTTTATTTATATTCTTGTAATTCTTGTAATTGTATAAAAGATAAAGTATAGTGAAAACTTTATTTTCGGGGCTTTGGGAGGTGTGTCTTTTATTTACTTATTCATTATTATGTGCATAGGCAAAACTTAGACCATAAATACTTTACAAATAAATCAGTTCAACTTAAGTAATTAGTTCACATTTTTACTTCACGCAGATATTATGCCGTCTTTTCTTTTTCAAACCGTCCTTTTAATCATTTTTACTTAAACTTTGCAAGCGATTCTTTATATATTCTTTTGAAAATTAATATTCTTTTCTCATTCTTAAACTCATTTTTTCTTGCAAAAGTGAAATAGTATTTACATAATAAAAAACGCAAGTCAATCGATGTAATCATTGTACAATCTTTTCGATACATTTCTTTACATTATACATATTTTTTTTACATTCTTTACTCAATGTACTTAGACATACATTACTTACACATTTTTCTTATATATATATATATTTCGTAATAGTATCTATTTATATTAACATATTTACATACTTTTCATATTAACAATATACATTCTTTTACACTCTTTTGTATACTCTCTTACATATAAATTTTCATACGTACTAAATTTTCTCATACATATAAAAATACATTTTTCATACTCTTATGTACATATTTTAAAATTATTCTTTGCACTTGTATATACATATTTTTTTTACTGTTCATATTTATACTTTTCAATTTTTTTTTTTTACCTCCTCTCTTTAAAAATTAAGTTTAGCCGGGTACCACATTTGTGAATTTTGAAGGATGCCTAACACCTTCCCTTCGAAATAACTTGAACCCTTACCTAGAATCTCAAATGGTTTTCGCAAATTAAAATGTGAGTCATACATGTCAATAATCAAAAATAGGTTTCCTTATTTTCCTTAAAAATTAGGTGGCGACTCTGTATATAATAAAAATTCTTTTAGAGTCCATAAGTTGTGTTTTATCTAACCTTGGTAAAAATAGGGCATGACACCTGGTGTAACCCCATCTCCACTGGAAGTGCTCCGAATCTCCTCCTACTGTTCTAATCGTGTTTTGGCTCCATCATACATGTTTTATCGCCCTAATATAAGTCACAGGTACACCTCTAACCTCCAATCATCTCCATAATACTTTCCTTTGGACTTCGTCGTAGGCCTTTTCAAGGTCTACCATATGTAAGTCCCTATTCTTTTTTCGAAAATTCTCCACCAGTATCCTCAACATTAATTAAGAAGTAATAATGTTGCCAACAGAACCAGAATGGAACACCACATTCGACTAATGTTTACGCTTTAATAGCTACGGTTTGCTGGCTCTAGTATTCTCTGGTGCAATCAACTGCAAAAAGTCAATCATAAAGAATAATAAGTAAGTTAAAAAAATATTCATAAACTACTTTGACCAACTTATAAGTTTAGCCGGATACTCTTTTAATTTACACCAAATGTAAAACTAGAAAATCCCACGGGGATTACTTTATTGCTAATTTTGTATTTGACGCTGCCTACATGATACTTCATCGGGTTCACAATAAGTGTTCATTGCCTTTAAACACGAGGAAATGAGGCAAAAAGGCCACTTACAATTTGAAATTAAGTAAGTGACTTTTTCAGATCTCTTATGTGTAAAAATAAAATCTCTTATGTGTAAAAAATAAAGATCTCTTGTAAAAAGGTCATAAAACTAAAAACAAATTTGTAATGGGTTAAATCCCCATTTTCCCCATTTAACACACCCTCTTATGAAAATATTAATTTTTAGAAGAAAAAATATAAGTTTTAATCAAAATATCCTTAATTAATGATATCATGAAAATTTAGAATAATTTATTAAACTTATGAAAAAATTACTTGGGTGAGTACTTTTTAATAAATAATTACTATTTTTAGTGATACTTTTTATTTATTACCATATATAATAATACATAACAATATTATGATAAATCTGCATTATGTATTAAAAGTGAATTATGCATGCAATATAGATGTATTATAAGTGTTTTAAAATGTATTATGCTTGTTTGGTAAGAAATTGACACAATATATTATAAGTATATTAAAGTGTGTGATAAATATATTATCCATGAATAAAATTTGTATTATATGTGTTTTATAAATTGTTCTCTGTAATATGTATTAAAACTGTATTATAAGTGTTCAGTAAAAAAAGATTATTACTATAAATGATAAATATTTTCTTAATGTAACATATTCTTTCCAAAATTTATTAAGGTTATTTTAATTAAGACAAATCTGAAAAAATAAAGTTAATTCCTTGTTGATTATGTAAACAACACTTCTTTGGGCCAATGCGATACAGAACGCCTACTGGGCCTTCACCTCTCTGATCCAGAACTGCTCAATTAGGGTTTCAGAGTCGCTGCCTCTACTATAAAAGACAAAACACTCCTAGCTTTCTCAACACCTAACCTCTTCTCTGTTTCAATGGAGTTCGAATAATCCTCCCTTTTCTCTCCCCTTGTGAGTTTTTTTTTTTTTTTTTTTTTCATTCTCTTTGCTTTCATTTGCATGTAGCCTCCCGGGCTCATCTGAGTTTATATAATGAAGTTAGAAGCCCCAAAGCTCGTGCTAAATGTAATCGCCGCTAGTGTTGCAGTTTAGCCCTATGTACCTTTCTTATCCATGGCTTTCCTGTGTCAAATCAACGGCAAAATCTCCTTTTTCCTAACATTCCTTCAACCATTTTTGTAAGAAAATTTCTGTATTTGCTGGTTGTTTTGCTAGAATTTGGCGATGATTAAAACGGATTTATCCGCGCTTCTGAGAGGAATCGATGAAGCATAACATAAATTGGTTGAATTTCTTGATATGAGCCAGATTATTATCCTTTTTTACAAATTATTTTGGCTGTGATGATTTATAATACAGCTTTAATGCCAGTTCTGCTTCTGATTTACTGTGATTGATAGAGCTGTTTAATTTACTGAGCCTCTTAATTTTATTCACGTAATCTTTTTTTTTTGTTTACAATTAAATCTATGATGAGATCTGAAATTGCTGGATAGTATTTGAGATTGTAGTTTACTGCATTCATCATGAAATTATTAAATTTCTCTGAGATTAAGAAATTTAATCCCAATTTTTTTTCTATATATTAGGAGCCAATGATGATCCAATCCAACAGTGAGGTGTAGTGGAGCTAAGGTCCCTGCTTTTGCAGGGGGAACCTCCTTGGTTACACTACATCAATCATGAACACACCGGATTTTACCGAGGCTTGATATGTTTATTTCATAGCTTTGTTCTTAATTCTTTTGTTAATTATGTGGTTAAAGGGAAATTAACTTTTTGATCAAGTGTTAATTGAGTTTTAACTATACTCTTGCTCTTGAATATATTATAGTGGGGTTAGGGTCTGAAAAACTCATAAATTCAAGTGCTGTTTATCAGCTTCTTCTCTTGAATATCCAACGAGATGGAGTTAAATCATGGCACTAAATGTTTAACATACTATCAGAAACAATCTATCTATCTTTAAGGTAGGATTAAGGTTTGCGTATGTCGTTGTTTTAAGATTTTATATGTTATTTCATTGAGTTTTATCAATTTGTATATGCTCACTTTGCCTTAGTGATTGGTGAGTGTAAACTGAAAACTCATAAATTGTGTGCAGTCCATCACCTCCTATCTTGCATATTTCACTAAGATTGGAGTTAAATATCAGCACTACATGCTAAAAATGTTACTTGTCATTGTTTAAATTTTTATATTTTCTTATGCATAGATTAAGTGGTAATAACGAAATTATTATTTATATAAGAATTAAGAGTTAAAAGAAATTTTACATTAACCAAAAAATTAAATTTTTGTTGTCGAGAAACGGTCTCATGGATTTTACCTTGTGAATATGAACAATGCCTTCTTACATATACTCTGTTGAATTGGAAAATTTGAAGCTGTCCAACTGCATTTTGAGGCCTCAGGGGTTTCTTCAATCTCAAAAGGCTTATACTACATCAAGTCCCCCCTTAGAATATGACGATGTTACAACTTCTTACTTGTTGATGTTAGGTCTTGACCACTTGAAAGCCTACTTTGAAGAAAAAAGTTGGCATGCAACTAGTCGATGCAAGTCATGTTGAAGAATCAGCCTACACGACACAAGGTCTCGGACTCAACAAGCTTAATAATTTGAGAATAAAAAATTTTCATGGTTTAAGAACCGAATTGCTCTTTGTAAGGTTTATTCTTGCCTCTGCACCTTTGCTCCTGGAGACCATCCTTAGGGTTGATGCAGATAATGCTGATGAAATCCAATGCTTGAAGATCACAAAGGAGTTGATCGGGTTCCCTTGGTCATCTCCTAAATTGGAAATAATATGTGAACCATCAGAACTAGGCAAGAAACAGCTTGCACTTTAGAAAAATGTACTCTCTAATAACTTAAGTTTTTAGATGAAATGTCTTTACAACCAAAAGTGAGGCCAACATTCAGTTCTCATGATACTCTAAGGGCTTATATTACTCTTCTTTTTTTCTCTGTTCAAAAATGGGTTTTCACAATCACCACGAATGTGTAGAGTTCATTTTTCCTTGCTTGCCAATAACAATTATGATGACGGTTTTCTATTTCGCTCATCATCCAACGACTAACTCCTACAAAATATTCTTACCTTTTACAACAGATTGCTTTCAAGCTCTATAAGTTATAACAATAGTAAGGTTAGGTATGCACAGAGATCTCAAGAGAGCATTATGAACATCTATAGAAGGAAAGTGAGACTTAAAAAGAAAAGTTTTTAGGAGAACACACAACTTCATAAAGAAAATACAACTATACCTACGCATTCTATTCACATTAGCTTTTCCTCCAAATTACATAGACTGACCAAGCTATGGAACAATTATATGGCAATAACAGTTACAAAATTTCTCCAATCTCTTTTGATAGTCTACACGTCCTAATAACACAAGAGGGGGTGAATTGAGTTACACCTGATTTTTGCCTGAGTGGTGAATTGGGTTACTTGTTCCTTTATACTTTGTTGTCAACTAAGAAATGCAGTGAAGTAAGAAAGTTTTTCGTGGAAAAACACCCGGCTTACTAAGGTGAACAAACCACGACGTGCAACACTGCAGGATTTGTCCCAAATTCACCAAAACAATGAGTCTCAACAGAATTTATATTACAAGAGTTGCAACCTAGGAACTAACTCTAATCCCTAAAACAACAACCTACACAGATTGTTGCTTGCTTGTAAATCACCCCCTTTTCCTATGTTTACTGAAAATGAAATTCAATTATAGCTGCATTATGTTTAGTAACCCGAATAAATTTCTGGAATTAAAAAAAATAGCTTTAATCTGACACGTGACATCACATGTGCCTCCACTACTGTACCAAAGTCCAATTAGGAGTCGTCTACCCATACAAATATATAATGTACATTGCCATTCCAAACAACTCTCAAATCCCTTTCATCAAATCGAGTCAGAAACACAATGATGGATCCCTGTAAGATACTCAAAATTGAAGGGGACGAACTTATTGATAAACTTACCGATCTTCCCATTAATGTCAAACACCAAATTCAGGAGAATTTGCCTATTGACGAAGCTGCAAGAATGACTGTTTTGTCTACATCCTGGAGACATGTTTGGCCTTCGATCCCCAACCTCGTATTTTCTCCACAGTTTTGCCAGACCATGCTATTCGACACATTAATAGAAATCATCACTAAAATTTTGTCGCAGCACGATGGAGCCATTAAGACATTCCTCCTGAATATTTCATCAATACCTCATTCTCAGCACTATTTTATCGATCAATGGATGCTTTTGTTGTCGAGAAACGGTCTCATGGATCTCACCCTTAAGAATATGAACAATTATCCTTATATATTGCCTTCCTACATGTGCTCGGTAGAATTGGAATATTTGAACCTGTCCAACTGTATTTTGAGGCCACCGTGCAGATTCAGGGGTTTCCACAAGCTCAAATCGCTTTTATTACTTGAAGGCGCCTTAGAGTTAGACGACGTTGCAACTTCTTTCTTGTGGATGCCAAACCTTGTGAGACTGATAGTTAAATCTTGCATAGGTCTTGACCACTTGAAAATATATGCTCCAAAACTCGTGGTATTATTTCTCACTAATATTAGCTCTAAGACTCTTAAGTTGGATGATTTCATAGACTGTCGGGAGCTGAAAATAGTTACACTTGCAGCAAACAAACACCAAGAGGATAAGGTGATGAACTTGACCTATCTACTCGACCACTGGCCTGAAGTTATTCGTCTTATTCTGGACAGTTACTACCTCAAGTCTTTTGCGTCTGGTATTGTAGCAGAGAGGCTCCCCACATGCCTCAACAACTTGAGGGTTCTTGCTCCGTTATGTTTCGATTTTGATGATGAAGATCAAACGCTTTCCCTACTAAGAATGCTTAGGAGTTGTCCCAATTTGGAGGACCTTATATTTAGATTTGCCTCGAAGAAGAAAGGTCGCATGGAATTAGTCGATGTAAACCATTTTGAAGAACCAGCCTACACGACACAAGGTCTCAGACTCAACAAGCTTAAAAAATTGGAAATAGACATTTTCCATGGTTCAAGAGCCGAATTGCTCTTTGTGAGGTTTATTCGTGCCTCTGCATCTTCGCTCTTGAAGACAATCCTTATGGTAGATGCAGAAAATGTTGATGAAAGCCAATGCTTGAAGATCACAAAGGATTTGATGGGGTTTCCTCGGGCATCTCCTAAATTGGAAATAATATGTGAACCATCAGAACGAGGCAACAAACTGCTTTTTTATCAAAATGTGCTCTTAACAACTTAAGTTTTCGGATGAGATGGCTGCACAAGAACATATCAATTTTTATATCGGTTCAACCCAAAATTGAGGCCAAAATTCAGTTGTCATGATACCCAAGGGCTTATATTACTCTTCTTTCTGTTTTTTCTCTGTTTAAAAATGGTTACTGTGAATAAATAACTTTCTTTTCCTCCCTTGCCAATAACAATTATAATGATGGTTTTTCAATTCGCTCAACACCAATGACTAACTACTACAAAATATTCTTGCCTTTTACTCTCACTACTCTTTGATGCAATAGATTGTTTTCAAGCACTAGAGAACATAAGTTTCAGAACCAAAGTCATATAGTTGGGATCCTTCTAGTTTGTTGACATAGCTCTCCTTTTCATTTATAACCATAGTAATGTCGATAATTAATTTTTGGCGGAACTCATAGAAATACACCTAATGTTTGCAGACTTTTTACTTGTACATTTTGAAACCCAAATCTTGGTTAATAGGTGAGATTTATTGTGGATAAATTATATAAACAACCAACATACTTACCTTAACTACATAATTTTCTTAACAATTTACTACTAATGTTAAGATACACAATCCTTCCAACTTCTTTTCCTCTTCTCTCTATCTCCTGTAGGTGGCGAATCCGGGGACCACTCGCCGGACAAAGTAGATCGCCGCCTTCTATTCCTGTCGGATTTCCAAACACGCACCGTAAATCGTTCACGGTACTTACGTTAGTTGATTTAATTAGAAATTAGATGCAAGACGTGGAGATTGAGAGAAACACGATGGTTCTGGAGGAGAATGGCCTTGCTCTGCTTGGCTAAAAAGCAGTCCACCGTTTCGACTGGTGTCGTAAATGTTGCCTTCTTTTGGAATTTAAGACATTCACCTCTATGCCATTTGAATTCCTAAAATTTCACAATCTAAATATATCCATTGCTTGTTTGTGTCACTTCTTCTCCGGAGATTTGGTAAAAAGAAAAAGAGGTTTTGTTTCACGAAGAAAAGGATTTGACCACCAGCAGTCACTGCTCCATCTCCCGAGAAACATGAAATTATGAGATTCATATACACATATACATGAAAATATACATGAAATTATGGAACTCAGATACACATATACATGAAATTATCAAACTAAGATATACAGATACATGAAATTATGAAATTAAGATACACAGATACATGAACATACATGTAAGCGGAAGAACAAATTTTAGTGGTAAAAAGTGTGATTTCAAAAATTAGTGTTTGACGAAGTAATTAGCTTCTATACTAGTGGATTTTCTGTTGTTTACTCTATTATTATTGTTAAGTACATTGATATAGTAACATGTTAGGGACAAAATCTTGAGCAAAAAATGGAGTTTCGCAGGAAAACATTTCTTTTTTGGCTGATTTTTTTTCTATGAACTTAAAATTCATTTTTTATTTTGATTTTATACAAAAAATATGTCACATGTTTTTAGAGAATGACGGTGCTCTTCATTTTTTTCTGGTGAACAAGATATATAAAAGTGGTGGAAAATTTGTTAATGGTAGAATATTAAGTAGAGAAGAAAAATAAAAAGAAGGAAATAAAAATAATAAAAAAGAATAAAAAATATGGTTTTTTAGGCTCGTCACTCACCTAATTGTGCCTCCACTACCAGCTGTATAACCTAATTAATTGTATCAAAGTCCAAATAGGAGTCGTCTTCCCATATAATGTACATCGCCTCTCATATCCCTTTCAACTCGGAATGACAATGATGGATCCCTGTAACAGACTCAAAATTGAACTTATCGATAGACTTACCGATCTTCCCATTTATGTCAAACACCAAATTCAGGAGAATTTGCCTGTTGACGAAGCCGCAAGAATGTCTGTTTTGTCTACATCCTGGAGACATGTTTGGGCTTCGATCCCCAACCTTGTATTTTCTCCACAGTTTTGCCAGACCAAGCCACCGGGCACATTAATAGACATCGTCAGTAAAATTCTATCGCAGCACCATGGAGCCATTAAGACATTCCTCCTGAATATTTCATCAATACCACATTCTCAGCACTATTTTATCGATCAGTGGATGTTTTTGTTGTCGAGTAACGGTCTCATGGATCTCACCCTTCAGAATATGGACAATCATCCTTATAAATTCCCGTCCTACATGTGCTATGTAGAATTAGAAAATTTAAACCTGTCCAACTGTATTTTGAGGCCACCGTGCAGATTCAGGGGTTTCCACAAGCTCAAAACGCTTTTACTACTTGAAGGCGCCTTAGAGTTAGACGACGTTGCAACTTCTCACTTGTGGATGCCAAACCTTGCGAGGCTGCAAGTTAATACGTTCATAAGTCTTGACCAGTTGAAAATATATGCTCCAAAACTCGTGGTATTATCTATTTCTAACAATAACACTAACACTCTTAAGTTGGATCATTTCATAGACTGTCGGGAGCTAGGCACAGTTGCACTTGTAGCAAATAAACACCAAGAAGATAAAGCGATGACCTTGACCTATCTACTCAATAGCTGGCCTGAAGTTATTAGTCTTATTCTGGACAGTTACTACCTCAAGTCTTTTGCTTCTGGTACTGAAGCAGAGAGGCTCCCCACATGCATCAACAACTTGAGGGTTCTTGTTCTGTTTTGTTTTGATTTCGATGATGAAGATCAAATACTTTCCCTTCTAAGAATGCTTAGAAGTTCTCCCAATTTGGAGGACCTTATATTTGCGTCTAGTTTCGAGAAGAAAGGTGGCATGGAATTAGTCAATGTAAAACATTCTGAAGAACGAGCCTATACGACACAAGGTCTCGGACTCAACAAACTTAAAAATTTGGAAATAGAAATTTTCCATGGTTCAAGAACCGAATTGCTCTTTGTAAGGTTTATTCTCGCCTCTGCACCTTTACTCCTGAAGACCATCCTTAGGGTTGACGCAGAAAATATTGATGAAAGCCAATGCTTGAAGATCACAGAGGAGTTGATGGGGTTACCTCGGGAATCTCCTAAAATGGAAATAATATGTGAACCATCAAAACGAGGCAAGCAACAGCTTTTTTAGCAAAATGTGCTCTATAACAACTTAAGTCTTTGGTTGAGATGGCAGCACAAGAACACATCAATATTTATATTGGTTCAACCCAAAAGTGAGGCCAACATTCAGTTCGCATGATACCCAAGGGCTTATATTACTCTTCTTTCTGTTTTTTCTCTATTTAAAAATGGTTACTGTGAATAAATAACTTTCTCAATCACCACGAATGTTTACAGAGTTTTATTTTTCCTCCCTTGCCAATAACAATTATAATGATGCAACAGATTGCTTTCAAGCACTAAAAAACACAAGAATTCTCTCACCAATAGCCATCCCCCACTCCACCTTCTTACCTCACATTTCTGAATTGGTGCAAGGATATTCTTCCCCATTCTATACAAGGAGTAAAAACTGAGTTTCGCCGGAAAAATTAATTAATGAATCCGTATGAACATTGCCATAAAAAATGGAGTGTTTATCGGAAATTTCTTAAACCCATATCTGATTTCTTCTCTTGATGAACTTCTTTTCCTTTCTTTTGTTTCTGTCAACTTTGCTTAATAGGTGAGATCTAATATTGTTAAATTACATTGATATAATAACATGTTGGGACAAAATCTTGAGCAAAAAGTGGAGTTTCACATGAAATTTAACAATTTTTTTGTTTTAAGAACTTAAAATTCATTTTTGATTTTGAATTTATACAAAAACAAATGTCACATGTTCTTAAAGAATGGTGGTGGTCTTCATTTTTTTCGGTGAACAAGATAACAATGGTGGAAGATTTGTTAATGGTAGAATGTTAAGTGGAGAAGATAAAGAAGAAGAAAGAAGAAAAATATGGTTTTTTAGGCTTTTCACGAGCCTATTTGAGATGAAAAGCACACAAGTTGTCAAGTCATCGAAAAGTGTCAAAATGACATGATCTTACTTTAGGTGTTCAAAATATACCAGGCTTACTTGAGGTGTCTAAGTGAAAAGTCAAACCAACTTTAAGTGTCTATCGATGAATTCCGACTTAACTTTTACAGCCTATGCACATAGATCTCAAGAGAACATTATGAACATCCAAGGAAGGAAAGTGAGAACACTTGAATAGAAAACTACTTAGGAAATCACACAACTTCATAAAGAAATTATAACTATCCCTGCCCATGAACTTCTCCTCCAAATTACATAGTGACTGACCAACCTATTGAACAATTGTTTGGCAATAATAGTTAACAAAATTTCTCCAATCTCTTTGATTATAGTTGGTGTTCACGGGTCGATTTGGGTTGGTTATTGGTCAAAATCAAAACCAAACAAATTTAATCGATTTTTAAATTATTAAAGCCAAACCAAATATAATATATAGTTATCGGTTTGGTTGTTATTGATTTTGATTTGAATGTTTGGTTATTAATCATCCACGAAAATAAAATCAAAAAACAAGATTGGGAATAGAAAAACAAATTAGTTAGCAAACAAACACCTGCCAACATCATCCGCCATAATGTATTTTTTCTTTTCAAGTTGAGTCTTCACTAACAAATAACAATGGAGAAAATGATATTAAAATTGGAAAAGCCAACAACTTGATCACGCCCCCAAGTTGATTCCATTAAACCCCTTGTATAAACCTTGTTCCTTTCTTTTCCCCCTTTTTAGAGTCCAAATTTTAATTTCAGAAAAATTGAGATCAATAAATCATATATCTAGTGATATCCAACAATAAGGAAGTATTTCTTTAACTTCCTTTGATCTGATCATGGCTCATTTAGCTATTTTTCAGGTCACTCTTCTTTACTTTTTTGGTTTATATTTCGCATATTCGTTTTCAGAAAAGAAAAAATAATAATAATTCATTCAAAAAGAAAAAATATAAATCGTGAGACGCTCGTCTCTTGGAGATTGAAAGCAGGAAAAAAACAAATGAAAAAAAGTAAAGGAGAAAAATGTGCTAAGATGCTACTGAAGTCGAAATCTGATCAACTGGCTGTTGTTGCTTTTGATTTATTTTTGCTGGTTTTGCGCTTAGATCCGAATTGGCCTTCTGCTGAACTTTTTGTTTTGGACTTTTTTGCTTTCATAAATAAATTATAAATAAATTTTGATGAAAATATATACTATAAAAATATCTAAATTATTCATAAATCGTATCATACGACTCGGTGTAAAACTTGTAAATCACCATGCTTTTCCTATGTTTACTGAAAAAGACACGTGACATCACATGTGCCTTCACTACCAGCTGTATAACCTAATTCCCAATCTCCATCAAAGTCCAAACAACTCTCAAATCCCTTTCATCAAATCAACAGAAAATCACAATGATGGATCCCTGTAAGAGACTCAAAATTGAAGGGGAAAAACTTATTGATAGACTTACCGATCTTCCTATTAATGTCAAACACCAAATTCAGGAGAACTTGCCTATTGACGAAGCTGCAAGAATGACTGTTTTGTCTAGACCGTGGAGACACGTTTGGGCTTCAATCCCCAACCTCGTATTTTCTCCACAGTTTTGCCAGACCAAGCCATTCGGAACACTAATAGATATCATCAGTAAAATTCTATCGCAGCATGATGGAGCCATTAAGACATTCCACCTGGATATTTCATCAATACCTCACTCTCAACACTATTTTATCGATCAATGGATGATTTTGTTGTCGAGAAACGGTCTCATGGATCTCACCCTTCAGAATATGAGAAATCATCCTTATAAATTGCCTTCCTACATCTACTCTGTAGAATTAGAAAAGTTGATCCTGTACAACTGCATTTTCAGGCCACCGTGCAGCTTCAGGGGTTTCCACAAGCTCACAAGGCTTTTACTATGTCGAGGCGCCTTAGAATTAGATGATGTTGCAACTTCTTTCTTGTGGATGCCAAACCTTGTGACGCTGAAAGTTAAAAAGTGCATAGGTCTTGATCACTTGAAAATATATGCTCCAAAACTCTTGAAATTATTTCTTATCAATACCACTAAAACTCTTGAGTTGGGCAATTTCATGGACTCTAGGAAGCTGAAAACAATTGGACTTGTAGCAAACATACACCAAGAAGATAAAGCGATGAACTTGACCTATGTACTCAACAGCTGGCCTGAAGTTATTTGTCTTATTCTGGACAGTCACTACCTCAAGTCTTTTGCGTCTGGTACTGAAGCAGAGAGGCTCCCTACATGCCTGAACGACTTGAGGATTCTCGTTCCGTATAGTTTTGATTTCGATGATGAAGATCAAATACTTTCCCTTCTAAGAATGCTTAGGAGTTCTCCCAATTTGGAGGACCTTCTATTTTCATTTACCTCGAAGAAGAAAGGTGCCATGGAATTAGTCAATGTAAATCATTTTGAAGAACCGGCCTACACGATACAATGTCTTGGACTCAACAAGCTTAAACATTTGAAAATAGAAATTTTCCATGGTTCAAGAACCGAATTGCTCTTTGTAAGGTTTATTATTGCCTCTGCACCTTCACTCCAGAAGACCATCCTTAGGGTTGATGCAGAAAGTGTTGATGAAAGACAATGCTTGAAGATCACAAAGGAGTTGATGGGGTTCCCTCGGGCATCTCCTAAATTGGAAATAATATGTGAACCATCAAAACCAGGCGTGTCACCACTCGCTCTTTAGGAAAATGTGCTCTCTCTCGCAACTTAAGTTTTTGGATGAGATGGCCGCCAAGAGCACATCAAATTTTTATATTGGTTCAACCCAAAAGTCAGTTCTCAGGTCTTATATCACTCTTCTTTCTTTTTTTCTGTCTAAAAATGTTTTTTTCACTTGGTTACTGCGAATGAATAATTTTCTCAATCACCATGAATGTCTATGGAGTTTATTTTTCCTCGCTTGCCAACGACAATTATAATGATGGTTTTCCAATTCGCTCACCACCAACGACTAACTCCTACAAAATACTTGGATGCAACAGATTGCTTTCAAGCTCTAGATAACACAAGTTTCAGAATCAAAGCCATTTGGTTGTGATCCTTCTAGTTTGTTAACATAGCTCTCTCCTTTTCATTTATAACCATAGTAAGGTCGATTAATAATTTTTAATTTTTACAAGGTATTCACAGAGTTCTCAGGAGAGCATTATGAACATCCATAGAAGGAAAGTGAGACACTTCAATAGAAAAGTTCTTAGGAGAACACACAGCTTCATAAAGAAAATACAACTATACCTACGCATTCTGTTCACATTTTAACTTTTCCTCAAAATTACATAGAGACTGACCAAGCTATGGAACAATTATATGTAAATAACAGTTATAAAATTTCTCCAATCTCTTTTGATAGTCTACACGTCCTAATAACACAAGAGGGGGTGAATTGAGTTATACCTGATTTTCGCCTAAGTGGTGGATCGGGTTACTTGTTCCTGTATAATTTGTTGTCAACTAAGAAATGCATTAAAGTAAGAACACAATGTTTTACGTGGAAAAACATCCAGCTTACAAACTCTAATATGAGCCTCAACAGAATTCATATTACAAGAGTTGCAACCTACAGAGATTGTTGCTTCCCTCTTCAAGTTGAGCACAACGTGAAACCAAGTTCCTATTTCTGTTTATTCCTAAGCAATTGCTTCCAGGAAAGCTGGAAAATGGTACAACTTGATTAATTACCTAATAAAAAATTTCTAGACCTGAAGACTGTAAAGAAACCTAAGCATGAAACAAGTTCTTCGTATCAGCCATGCCCTCCCATGTAAGTGATACACAATGTTGATGAATTATCAAATCTTTCAACAGTCTCATGAAATCGGATCAATATACCACTCTTTCGATGATCTTTGGATTCCGCTGCAGCTTCGGACATTGAGTTAGTTCCACCACAGGTTCCAGAAAGCGTTTCATCATTGTCATTGAGCATATCTCTTTCTTGTATCCTTCCCCATGTTTTAGGCATCCAACTAGATGAAGCAATTCCACTGCACTCTCTGTCACCTTCCTTCTCAGGATCTTAATCTCAGCCATGATTGTCATTAAATGGGTAAAAATTGTGATCAGAGGACTCGGTATAAAATTTGTAAATCACCCCTTTAGGGATTTTTAAAAAAATATACAGCTTAATAATAACAATTACATTTATATAGCCCATAAAAATAATTACACCTGCATAATCCATTTTTACTCTATGTACAACATTATACACTTACTGTATACAAATGTATAGACTTGTATAATAATGTATAAGATGTGTTTATATGCACTTTTACATTGTTATACACCTTATGCATAATTATACAATACATACACACACATATAATGTGTAATTTTCCAAAATAGTTTCCTGTTCAGCCTCTAGGACTTGTTCCACAACTTTGTTCTGTCTACAAGAAGTAATTCGAACAATAAATTGCATTTACTCATCTGCAACATCCATTCGGAGGAATTGTTTCTGCAACCAGAAATTAGCAGTTCCAAAAGCCACCCTTACATAAACAGAAATTAAGATAAATAGAAGATGTATGACTGAAATTAGCTGACAGTCTTCTGTATGGACATTGCGAAAAGCAAACATGGGCCAGCAGCAATAGCTGCCGAAAAAATGGGCTATGTCATGTAATTTTTAAAAGTTCGGTAAAAAGGTTAAATAAATTTTAGGGAAAATTATACAAAATGTCCCTTGAGTTAAATTTCTTACACAAAAAATAGCCCACTTATTATTTATTTTTTACCTAAAATGGCCATTCGGCCCATGTTGTTACTAAATATAGCCTGTCGGCCAAATGAATTACGGCAAAAATGGCCGTCGGCCAATTGCCTTTTAAGTTTCATGTTTTCTCTCTTCTGTTTTCTTTTTGCATCGATTTAAAAAAAAAAACTTTTTTTTGGTCTTTTCCATTTGATCTAAATATATAGGTTCTATATCTTGGACTTTTGTGAATGGAGTGGCTTCTTTATTTAATTAATATCATTGAGAGATTTGGTGAAAGTTACAAAGCTATTGAAGACTATTTGAGAAATTATATAGGGAAAACTATATTAGGTTGGGATGCATAATAGTCAAATAAATATTGATTTCGACACATTACATATACATTATATAATTATTTATATAATATCGATACATGTTTATATACCATTTATAAAATATCGATACACGTTTATACACCATTTATACAATATCAATACATTACATAACTTTTATACAATATCAATACACGTTTATACATCATTTATACAATATCGATAAACATTTATACAATATCAATATATGTTTATGCACTATTTGTACAATATCAATACATTACATATACACTACATAATAATTTATACAAATATCGATACATTACATATAAATTATATATACATTACATGTACAACGTTCGAGAAGTTATATATGAATTTTCCATGGTGATTAATAAAATTATTCGTTACCCAAAAAAAACTGGCCATTTACCACGGTTTTATACCATTTAGCCTCGATCAAACCGTGGCTAAAACGCGAGTATTTTTTGACTTTTTTGGCTATTTTTTATGTAAATAAAAAGATGGCTATATTTTTTGTAAAGTAATTACTTTATTGTATATGTTTGAAAGTATTCCTAAATTTTATCTGACACGTGACATCACATGTATAACCTAATTGTATAAGTCCCAAATAGGAGTCGTCTTTCTGTATAATGTACATCGCCTCTAAAATCCCTTTCATCAAATCAACTCAGAATCAACAATGATGGATCCATGTAACAGACTCGGGGACGAACTTATCGATAGACTTACTGATGTTCCCATTAATGTCAAACACCAAATTCAGGAGAAATTGCCTATTGACGAAGCTGCAAGAATGACTGTTTTGTCTACATCCTGGAGATATGTTTGGCCTTCAATCCCCAAACTCGTATTTTCTCCTCAGTTTTGCCAGACCAAGCCACCGGGCACATTAATAGACATCGTCAGTAAAATTCTATCGCAGCACGATGGAGCCATTAAGACATTCCTACTGAATATTTCATCAATACCACATTCTCAGCACTATTTTATCGATCAATGGATGCTTTTGTTGTCGAGAAACGGTCTCATGGATCTCACCCTTCAGAATATGAACAATCATCCTTATAAATTGCCTTCCTACATGTGCTTTGTAGAATTAGAAAATTTGGACCTGTCCAACTGTATTTTGAGGCCACCGTGCAGATTCAGGGGTTTCCACAAGCTCAAAACGCTTTTACTACTTCGAGGAACCTTAGAGTTAGACGATGTTGCAACTTCTCACTTGTGGATGCCAAACCTTGTGAGGCTGCAAGCTAATACGTGCATAAGTCTTGACCACTTGAAAATATATGCTCCAAAACTCGTGGCATTATCTATTTTTGACAATAGCACTAACACTCTTAAGTTGGATCATTTCATAGACTGTCGGGAGCTGAAAATAGTTGCACTTGTAGGAAATAAACACCAAGAGAAGAACTTGACCTATCTACTCAACAGCTGGCCTGAAGTTATTATTCTTATTCCGGACAGTTACTACCTCAAGTCTTTAGCGTCTGGTATTGAAGCAGAGAGGCTCCCCACATGCCTCAACAACTTGAGGGTTCTTGCTCCGTTATGTTTCGATTTCGATGATGAAGATCAAATGCTTTCTCTTCTAAGAATGCTTAGGAGTTCTCCCAATTTGGAGGACCTTCTATTTAGATTTGCCTCTAAGAAGAAAGGTGGCATGGAATTAGTCGATGTAAATCATTTTGAAGAACCAGCCTACACGACACAAAGTCTCGAACTCAACAAGCTTAAAAATTTGAGAATAGAAAATTTCCATGGTTCAAGAACTGAATGGCTCTTTGTAAGGTTTATTCTCGCCTCTGCACCTTTACTCCTGAAGACCATCCTTACGGTAGATGCAGAAAATATTGATGAAAGCCAATGCTTGAAGATCACAAAGAAGGTGATGGGGTTCCCTCGGGCATCTCCTAAATTGAAAACAATATGTGAACCATCAAAACCAAGCGGGAAACTGCTCGCTCATTAGAAAGACGTGCTCTCTCTAACAACTTAAGTTTTTGGATGAGATGGCCGCACAAGAACACATCAATTTTTATATTGGTCGAAAGTCAGTTATCATGATACCCAAGGGCTTATATTAATCTTCTTTCTGTTTTCTCTGTCTAAAAATGGTTTTTTCACATGGTTATTGCGAATGAATAATTTTCTCATTCACCATGAATGTCTGCTGAGTTTATTTTTCCTTGCTCGCCAACAACAATTATAATGATGGTTTTCCAATTCGCTCACCACCAACGACTAAATCCTACAAAATATTCTTACCTTTTACTTTCACTACTCATTGATGCAACAGATTGCTTTCAAGCACTAGAAAACACAAGTTTCAGAACCAAAGCCATTTGGTTGTGATCCTTCTAGTTTGTTAACATAGCTCTCCTTTTCATTTGTAACCATAGTAAGGTCGATTATTAAATTTTACAAAGTATGCATAGAGATCTAAAGAGAGCATTATGAACATCCACAGAAGGAAAGTGAAACTTCTATCAAATACTACTTAGGAAAACACAGAACTTCATAAAGAAAATACAACTATACCTACGCATTCTATCCGCATTACCTTTTCCTCCAAATTACATAGAGACTGACCAATCTATGGAATAATTGCTTGGCAACAACAGTTAAAAAATTTCTCCAATCTCTTTGTTTCTACTTCCAATAATATGGAGTTCAATTGTTCAAAACGTACTTCATTCTAAGAAAGCATACTTTCTGATCATTGTGTTAATTATATGGAGTTCAAAACGTACTAGTTCTGCTGAGAGCATCTTTGCATCATCCTTACTGCAGAAACTACATTTGATATAATGAAATGTGCAGTTTGTCAAGCACAATTACATGGACAAACAAATAACAAAACAAAAAGTACTTCCAAGCTAACAAGACTCATCAGATGACCAAATCCATGAATCCCCACTCATAGCCTAAAATATTATCCTAGTCAATCCATAAAAGACTCATTACTGAGCTATGCCAATGAGTCAATCCAGTCTTCAAACCGGGAAGAATCCAAACAAAGCCATCTAAAATATTTCAAATAAATTTAAAGTTTGAGACTTTTGAGGTTACAATTCAAGAATATAATTATTTCAGAAACTACAAAAAAAATAAAAATCTGAGGCATTCTCATAGTTTTACTGCAAAGTTACTTCTTTCAACACTCATAATATGGTCATCTGAAAATGATATATGCAATTTATTACATTTATTGATTGAATTCTACATAAGTGTTATATAAACTTAGGATATTTTACTTGCATCACATAAAGGCATATCTCCTCTTTTAACTTTCCCTCTCCTTATTGACATCCCACATATTCAAAAAGTATTACTTAAAAAAGTTTCAAGAAAAAGAGTCAACAAGAATTATACATCAAATATCTTGTATATCAGAACATAGAAAAAGGATGAGAGGGAAAGTACACTTATAAAAAATGTAAAATACCATGAGGTATCTAAGTTCATTTTGTACCTCATGGTATCCACTGTCCGCATCTCCAAAAAGAACAAAAAATTCAAGAAAAAAAAGTCTCAAGAAATCAAATACTATGAGGGGGGAGTATATATACTTACCAGCCGTTTTGCACTACTTTCGGGGATGAATTCCTTGAAGAAGCCATTTTCCATGTTCTCTTTTGTTGTTTAGCTTTAAGAGAATAGAAGAATTCGCGGCGCAAACTTAACCTTATATGCTTCTTTAATGTTGAAGGAGAAAAGGTGTCATCTAAGCGAAAAGTTTTTGTTAGGTTCTTAATAGCAGTCGGCGACCCTTTCCTCTTTCAAGTGGGTTGAACTCAATTGCCTAATGTTGACCCCATGGAGCGGTAGCGAAGGAGACTACAAATGGATGGCAGCTTGGGCCACGGCTGGATTAACCGCATTTTATATGTTTCGGATCTATTTACTTACTTTTGAAGGGCATTTAAACGTTCATTTTTAAAATTATGGTGGGAAACACAAAACCCCTTTCAATTCAATATCTCTATGGGGTAAAAACGGAGTTAAGAAAAACTGTCGTTTATTAACAATGAATAATAATGAAAGTACTTTTTTTTTTTTCAAAAACTAAATATCCAATTGATAAAAATGCTTGAATTTCTCCTATTAGAAAGAGGGCTAGTCTTGGGTAAGGCTGTCAAACGGGCCGGTCCGGGTCAGACCGGCCCACATAAGTTAAGGCCCGCCGGTTTCATGGACTGGGCCGGTCCGGGTCCAGAATAAATGGGCCGGTCCGGTCCGGGCTGTTTTGAGCAAAATGCTCAGCCAGCCCAGCCCAGGCCCGTCACCCATTTTTGGACCGGGTTTCACGGGCCGGTCCGGTCTAATTATGTGGGCCTTCATGGGCCAGGTTTGGGGGCCGGTCCATGGGTTTCACCTTCTTTTTTTTAATTTTAAATTTAAAAATTGAGTTCTAATCATGTAATGTAGTGTTATCAATTTTAAAGTGTGATATAATTTTAATCGTTTTAAATTTAAAATTTCAAATTTGAATTATATATTTATATTTTATATTAATGTAGTGTACTAGTGTAGTAATATTTGATATTTTATAATCATGTAATTTGAAAATATGAAATTTGAAATTCAAAAATTTAAAATTTAAATTTCTAAATCCAAACACTCCAAACTTCAAATTTCAAAGTTAAAGTTCAAATTTTAATGCATTGAAAGTTGAAATTTCAATTTTCAAAGTTGAAATTTCAATTTGCAAAGTTGAAATTTAAAATTTGAATTTTGAAATTCAAATTTCAAAACTTCCTATTTTCTCAAAATATTCTCCATCTATAAATAATACTACATTCTAAACACTCCACCTTTTTTTTATTTTAAATTAAAAAATTGAGTTCTAATCATGTAATATAGTGTTATCAATTTTAAAGTGTGATATAATTATAATCGTTTTAAATTTTAAATTTTAAATTTGAATTATATATTTATATTTTATAATCATATAGTGTACTAGTGTAGTAGTATTATATATTTTATAATCATGTAATTTGAAAATATGAAATATGAAATTCAAAATTTTAAAATTTAAATTTTTAAGTCCAAACACTCCAAACTTCAAATTTCAAAGTTAAAGTTCAAACTTCAATGCATTGAAAGTTGAATTTTGAAATTCAAATTTCAAATCTTTCTATCTTCTCAAAATATTCTCCATCTATAAATAATACAACATTCCTCTTCATTTTTCACACAATTCTCACATATTTTCTACTTTCTACTTAGACACAATTCTATCATTTTATTTTAAATTTTAAGTTTAAACAATTCAACTTGATTTCTTTCATCTTTCAAAAAATTCATGGATAATAATCCATCTCCACCTCCACTTCCGCCTTCACCTCCACCTCCACCTCCACCAATTTTTCCATGGAAATATTTTCACAAACAAGATAATCAAGTTCAATGTCAAATTTGTGGTAAAATATTTAATTTATTCGGTATAAGGAGCACCGGTATTATGTTTAGACATTTAAATCGCGAGCACATGGATGAAATTTGAATGTACTTAGTTTGTATATTTTTAATTTCTAATCATGTAATGTTAGCAATTTAAGTTTTTATATTTTTAATTTCTAATTATGTAATTTTATCAATTTATGTAAGTTTGTATGTTTTAATTTAAATTTAAGTTATAACTTTGTATGCTATCAACATAGCTTCTATACCTTGTGAATTTGAATTTCAAAAATATTAGTTGTTGACAAATATCTAAATGAATTAAAAAATTAAAAGAAATTGTAGTGTAATGTTATTAATTTTAAAATTTAAAATTTAAATTTGATAATAGTATAATATTCACAATATGATATACATATGATATATAAAATAGATATACATATAACAGTATGATATACATATGATGTATATAGAATATTCACAATATGATGTATATAGAATATTCACAATATGATATACTTGTGATGTATATAGAATATTCACAATGTGATATACATATGATGTATATAGAATATTCACAATATGATATATTCATATATGCATATGTATATAGAATATTCACAATATGATATACATATGATATTATATAGAATATTCACAATATGATATACATATGATGTATATAGAATATTCACAATATGATATACATGTGATATATATAGAATATTCATATAGAATATTCACAATATGATATTCATATGATATATAAAAAATATATACATATAACAAATATATACTAATTATACAAATATATATAAAATATATATAAAATAGATGATAGACAAGAATTAAAATTTAAATTTTATGAGAGAAAAAAATTAAAAATGCAAAGACTCAATGAGCCTTTGACTTTATTAAAAATATATTGATTGAAAAATAAAGTTGAAATTCAAAGGTTACAAATACTTTTCTCCAACTTCATAAACTAAAACAGTAAAACTAGAAAATGAAAATTTAATAGATAAATTGAGAAATCTACATATTTCGAATCATTTTCTCTAATTCTTCCGTATTAACATGGGCAGGAATGGGATCATAATTTTCAAAATCAACAACTCCATGCGCTGGACTTGATTGTGTTGAAGGATCTCCAATTGACATTATTTCTTCAAGTGGTTCTTCTTCATCCGGTTCAATTGTCATTCCTTGATTTCTTCGCTCCGCTCTAATCCAATCTCTGAGGCAAACTAAAACATTCATGGCATTGCTTCCTAATGAGTGTCGATTGTCTCCGAGCTGCTGCCTTCCTTGACTAAATGCGCTCTCTGATGCAACGGTTGACATTGGAACATTTAACACATCTCTAGCCAATGTTGAAAGTACGGGATATTGTCTTTGATTGTTCTTCCACCACTCCAGTGTTGGAGTTTGATTTTTATAGTCCTCCACGGGTGATCTCAAATATAAATTAAGCTCATCGCGATTTATGCTTCCTTGCGCTGTAGGCTGTAATCTTGACCAAACAGATAAATTAGTTACACCATAAGCAGGCACACCTTGTGCCTGTCTTTTGGAAGATGATGGTTCGTCCGAAGGATGAGATAAAGGAGCATTATGAGTCGGTTTAGCATTATTAACTAAGGTAACATAATGATTAAATAAATTTTCCATGTAAATATTCGCATTAATAGTAGCATCAGATATAATAGGTACTTCATCATTCTTAATTTCTAAATTTTTATAAATCATAGCAACAAATTCACACATATTAACAAATTTCATACATGGATTTAAAATAGCACCAACTAAGTAAATAGGTGGAATCGGAAAAAAATATTTTTTGAATTTTTCGATCATTTTAGTGATAGCTTCCGAGTAACCTCTTTTAAGCTTATATTCACTAAGCAATATAGAGAGATCGGCTATATAAGCTAAAATATTAGAAGCAGTAGGATAATAAGCACCGGAAAATTCAACAGTAGCTAAATAAAATGAGTTTAAAAAATCAACAACATCTTTAATTTTTCTCCAATCGGCTTCTTGTAACATAAGTTCAGGAAATTCGCTAGCATATTGGTTAAAAGTCGTAGTAATAGGAACTTTATAAATATAGCAAGTATTTAAAAAATTAAAAGTAGAATTCCACCTAGTGTCTATTTCTTCAGGCATTAATCTTGGTCTAAGATTATTGTCCTTACATTTTCTTTTAAATTCAGTAAGTCTAAGCTTTCTATTATTTCCTTGAATAAAGCCAACTGCATGCCTAATTTTTTCAATCACAGGTTCAAAAAAATCAAGACCATCTTTTACAATTAGATTGTATATATGACAAGCACACCTAACATGAAAAATTTCTACACACGGAGGAGTAAGCATAATTTTTAAATCATCAATAGCAGCGGTGTTGTTAGATGCATTATCAAAAGCCATACATAAAACTTTTTCATTAAGACCATAATAATCTGTAACCACTGAGATAGATTTAGAAATAAAATCCGCAGTATGCCTACGATCTTCATCATATCGAAATGCCAAAATACGTTTTTGCATGAAAAAATTACTATCTATCCAATGACAAGTAATTGTTAAATAATCATTTTTATTAACCGCACGACCAAGATCAGAAGTAAGAGAAACTCTACATGGAAGATTTGTTAATAACCAACGTAAATAAAATGCATATTGTCCATGTAGTCTAAAAATATCTGATCGACAAGTACTTTTAGGAATACCGGTAAACATTGGGTTATAAATAGATTGTATGTAATGAACAAAAGCATCAGAAGAAGCAAACGTGAAAGGCAAACAACCCAATGCTATCATTTTCGCTAACTCTTCACGGTCTTTCTTTTTATTATACGTCCCAACTAATTTACCGGTATGTGGGTTCATTTTAGTTTGTCTATGTGTTCCACCAGCCCCACCTTGTTCTAAAAGTTGTTCCCAACCTACATGATCGGTTCTCAAATGTCTCATCAATTGACCCGTCCCTCCGGAATTACCCCCGGTCTTATGCTGATATTGTTTATGACAAAGATTGCATTCAACAAGAGTTGTTCCTTCTAATTTAGTATAAAATTCCCATGCAACACTAGTTAATTTACGGGGCTTTCTAGGCCGTGGAGGAAGATTAGGAGTACGAGATTGAGCATTATCAATAACGGGACTAGTGGGTTCATCATCATCACCATCATCATCATCATTATTATTATTATGTACACTTACGTCAACTTCATTTTCTTCTTCAATTCCATAATTTTCTTGTGCCTCAAAATAATTCATATCATGTGCACCCACAGGAATATCTCGTTCTCCTATCTCACTAGGTGATGGTGGAGGCACACGAGAATAATTATTTCTACCGCTTGTACTACCTCTACCAGAAGTGATTTTTTTCTTACTACCACTACTACTTCCGGGACATAAATTTTTAACACTTTTACCAAGTCGTCTTACTTTATCCATTTTATAAATTAAATTAATAAATATTAAATACGCAAAAATTAATACAAAAAGATATTCAACAAACAATATACTAATTAAAAGTAAGAGATAGAACGATTATACCAAATTATCAGAGACAAACAAGTAATTAAGCAACCGTAAATTGATGAATTGAACGCTTGAACTTTCTCCAACTTGATGTTGTTGATAGCAAAATAATAAAGTAGATATTGCTAGAAATCAATAGAGAAAATCAAAAAATTGAGAGAGAATGAGAAGTATTTTGTAATAAAAATGATGAAATTTAGAAGGTATTTATATATGAAAAATGGGTGAATTTTTAAAATGGAGGAGAATTGAACGTTGGCCCAAACGGCATTGTAACCGTTGGACCAACGTTCAACAAATGCTGAAAAGTGAAAAGGCTGCCATTAATTAAATCAACATAGCCTGAAAAGGCTATTATAGGGCCTAGGGGCTAGGGCCTGCAGCGGCCCACAGCAGGCCTACTGACAGCGGCCCATGTGGCCTGTCAGCAGCCCAAGTCCCAAAGCCCCAAATGCTCAGCCGAATAAAAAAAAAAAATTTTTTTTTAGTAACCGGGCCGGTCCGGTCCGGTGCACCGGTGGGCCAGGTCCGGTCTCAGAACTGGGCCGGTCTCCCGGGTTGCCATGCCTGGCCGGCCCAGCCCACGTTCCGGCCCACGAACCCGACTCCTTTTTCCGGTTTTGGGCCAACCGGTCCGGTGCTCTATTTGGGCCGGTCTTACCGGTCCGGTCCGGGTCAGACCGGCCTAGTTGACACTCCTAGTCTTGGGTACGAAAGCAGGATATTCCGAGCCTGGGCACATCCCTTTGATAGATTTGTTTAGCCTCCTTTACTGGCGGATCTTAACAGATTTTCCATCAGAGGACTACTACGACTACATCATCGTCGAGGCGCCCCGGTCTGAACATGCCAGGTTGTTTGACAAACCCAAGGGCAAAACCGGGGGGGATGGGGCAGCCGGAAAGGATAGTTCCTGAGGTCCCGATAGTCCCCATTTTGGGAACATCCAGTGCCAAAGTCACCGAATGGGGAAGTCGCAGCGATTCTTTCCTCCAAACTCTCATGTTAATCGGTGGATTGGAGACCAGTCTTTGCCTCTCGTGGGAAAAAGATCCCACAAAGAAAAGAATTGTATAGTACGAAATAACATACAAACTTATTTTTGATCAAGTAAAGAAAACTGAATGGATTTCATAACTGTCTCAATCTTATTTTTTCCGTTTTTCTAATAAGATAATAATGGCATTTTCTGTGGTGATAGAAGATTAAATTGTAGAAAGAATCAAAACAAAAGTTGAGGATAACTTTTTTTTTGACCTATATTCCTGATTACAAATCAAGATGAGGGAATTATTTCTACGCTTTTCTCAGATAATGCGGGTTAAGAGTGAAGCTATCGCGCCTAAGGCGAAAGGCTCTGTTCGGCTCGATAGGTGGCAGGGGCGGGCACAGGCATCGAACCTGCAATATTCAGGTCATGAGCCTGATGAGTTGACCAATTCCTCTACCCCGCTTCTTCCCCTTCTCTTTCAAACTCCGAAAACCTTGGTTCGACTTGCATGTGTTAAGCATATATAAAAGAGAAGAAGATTACAAAAATCTTAAGATTCTCATAGAACGTTTGCTCTTTTCCTCTTCTCATGTAGTAAATGTAGAAATAGTAACCGTTTTTTTCCCTCTTATATAGTAAATGCAAAAATAATAACCATGGAGAAATATAATGTGTTAATGTGAGTGAGCTGAGCTTTTCCTCATTTGGAATTGAATGATTCAGTTGTTTCGTATCTGCACCATTGCATAATTGGCACACTATTATTTTTCTCTGTTTACTTCAATAATTCAGTCAATGCTAATCCTTTTTCATGTTAGTAATTCAAGGTGCCTGTATACCAAGCATATACATATATACAGGGAATGTTTTTTGAAATTTGTTCATTAAGGTGGATTACATTCATGACAATATTCTTCTTTGGCCATTATCCTAAAAAAGGCTCACTCATTAATATGTTCTTGTCTATAAAACCTATGAGGAAAAAGAAAGCACCACTCCATATGAAGTGGTCCTATATTTTCTGCATAACACACTTCAGCAAATGTTCTAGTACTTAAAAGTAGCAATTTTGGCATTCTGCTAAAAAAAAAATTGTAGTAGACGGAGAGCCTTGGAGTAATTGGTAAAGTTATTGTCATGTGATCAGGAGGTCACTGGTTCAAGCCTTGGAAACAGCCTCTTGCATAAATATAAGATAAAACTACGTATAATAGACCCTTGTGGTCGGGCTCTTTTCTGGAACCTGCACATACCAGGAGCTTTAATTTAGTGCACCGGACTGCCGTTTATCATGCAAAAGTTGATGCTAGTAAGTATTAATAGTGTGTTGTCAGTGGCCACAGTTGTTAAGGAAACACTCTTATAAAAGAAATAAAGAAGCAAAAAATAATGAGGTGATTATTGTCGATAAAACAGAAAAATAAAGTAGAGTTATATAAAAGTTTAGAGTAAATATATTGATTTTTGTGCTTGCAAGAAAAAAAAGAGAGAAAGTAATGGTACCATAAGAGTTAGTATAACTAATGTGGTAACTTATCGAAGTGGTTGATGAAAAGGAATAATTTTGGAAGGTATCTTAGTAAAAAAAAATGGATCATACTTGAAATTTCAAAGTCTAAAAGTGAAAAATGTCTTGTAAAATAAAAATGAATTATTTGAAATAAATAAATAACGAAATGAGAAAAAGAGACCTCTAGATTTTTAACTTTTAGATGACAACAAAGTAGTCTACCTTCACAAGGTAGGGAAATATCTGTATACACACACCTGGTATGTTGTTGTAGATGACAACAAAGTACATGTTTTGCTCTATAAGAACTGAGTACTTTAACTTTTTTCTCATCCCATTTAAGGGTGGCAAAATTACCTCATGAAAACATGACCCGACTTTTTATTAACGCAACCCGTTCATTTGACACCCCTAACCCTAATGAATTAAAAGAGAGAACTTTGCATTTATTCACGTTTGCAATTCAGAATTTTATGAAGGAACCACAATTGTGACATAACGATTCCCCCTCAATTCAGCTTAACTCCTTCAAGTATGTATGAGTAGTGAAGAGGTATAGAGAACTTTAACTGATTGTTGAGCAACGGAAAGCATGGGAGAAAAAAATGCACAAACGAAAAAGGGCAAAACAACATCAAGAAAATAGCCTCTGCATTTCTACTATGGACATGTCAACAGCGTGTTACAAGGCTCCAATTAAAAAAAAAGAGACGAAGAAGACCATCCAACAATTATCACCTTCCTCATTTCCCGATAGACAATATTCGTTCAGATCACTACAAGTATGTCAAATTATTGATTTTTATTCCACCTTATTGCGGAATATATGCACCTTCAGCATAAGTTCATGAGCCCGAATGTCCTTGATCAACTCAAAGACACAAGCATCTCCTACCACTAAACCATTATCCCTAACAAAATTTACCCATCCTTTGCTTAGAAACATAGACGCGCTCCTCCTAATGCAATGTGTATTCCACTTATTGCCATCAGAATCTTGAAGTTTAATTGATTCTGAAGTCTTTGGCATATGATCTCGGACAAATTCAGGTGGTATATTCTGCAGATTAGGACAAGTTGCGAAGTATGTGTCAAGATTCAACGTTTGATTAGTTTACATGAGCAAGAACATATTAAGATACAAAGCAGTTTCAGAAAGAAAAAAAACTGACACCTTTTAAGTTTAATGTATAGGTAGAAAGGCTCACCAGAATATAGTTCCGTACTACATTATATTCTTCAAAAGTCCTCATGAAGTAAGGATTTTCTGGCGTAAACATTTTGGCAGCATTAGTTGCCCTGTTCGCTCCTGCAACCCTTGGTCGTCCACTTTTGCGATGATTATCAGGGCTTCCATGCACTACAGATTTCTCCCATTGCTGTCTGGTGAATGAACTCTTTGTATCTGCAATTCATCAAATTAGCTCTCAGTGTGATGCAGATAAGTTGTCGAGCTTAAGATTTTCTGTTGGTTAAACAAACTAACTGGTCTTGTGATTGATTCTATCTGAAGATACTGGTCTGAATGCATCTGAACTCTCTGTATACTTACTTTCATCGAACTAAAGTATAGAGTTTTTACCGGTAGACAGGGTTGGTTTGGATACGATACCAGTGGGTACATTTGTCGAATTTTCTTCCACCCTGGAGCGAAATATGTGCACCTTCAGCATAAGTTTATCAGCCTGAAGGTCTTTGATCAACTCAAAGACGCAAGCATCTCCTACCACTAAACTGTTATCCCTAACAAATTCCGACCATCCTTTGCTTAAAATCATCCGGTGCTTCCTCCTAATGCAACGGACATTCCACTTATTTCCATCAGAATCTTGAAGTTCAATTAGTTCTGAAGTCTTTGACATACACTTTCGGACAAAGTCAGCTGGTATATTCTGCAGATCATGACGAGTTGTGAAGTATGCATCAAGAAGAATGCAAGATTAAAATGCACGAGTACGAATATATTGAGATACAAAACAGTTTACAAAGGAAAAAATTACTCATCAGTTTAATGTATAGGTACAAAGGCTCACCAGAATATGGTTCCGTACTGTGTTATATTTTTCAAGAATCTGCAAGAAGTAAGGATTTTCTGGCATGAACATGTTGGCAGCTTTAATGGCGCTGCTCGTTTCTGAAGCTCTCTGTTGTCCTCTTTTGCAACGATCATACCTTCCATGCCCTACAGATTTCTCCCATTGCTGACCGGTGAATGATTTCCTTGTATCTGCAATTTATCAAATTAGCTCTCAATATGATGCAGATAAATTTTCAAGCTTACAATATTTTGTTGGAAAACAAACTAGCCGGTCTTGCAATTGGTTTTATTTGAAGATACTTGTCCAAATGCATCTGGAATCTCTGTATATTTACTTTCATCGAAATGAAGTACATTGTTTTTACTTCCCTCTTATGAATTATTTGGGTCATACCTCCAGTTGCCGCAGCAGAATGTATAGGAGTTTTCATACTTTGCTGAATTAATTTGCCACCGAGTGGCTTAGTTAAATTGCTATTGCCTGATATGTTCAAATTCTTTGCATTTAATAGCCGCCCGCTGTCATATAATTTGTTTGTTCTGCTTCTTGTTTCATAGCAACGCCAAAGCTTAATCCTTCCAGATGCAATTTTACGTCTTTTGGCTCCATGTGAAAGTTCAGATGACTTAGCTGAACTCTCTGGTCCCTGCTCAGTTTCCAATGGATCCACAATTTCAACAGAGCTTGTACCACCCTTATCACCAACAATTTTATCCTTTCCGTGAGAAAAATCCTGAGCTACGTCACGTGATTTAGCATTACCATGACTCCTAAGTTGATAATCAATCTCAGTAGCGGCTAGGTCAAATATGTGGGCATTGAAACATGACTTCTGTCCATATTTGAAGAGTAAAAAGTACCAACAGCTGACAGAATGATGTTCCATAAATTCTTGCCAACCATCATGAAGCCAAATCATTTTACCCGCCTTCTTCACACCCACACACCAGAAATCATCAGTGGGAACAATAAGCTTGACAGTATCAAGGAGTTCATCTCCATGTTCCTGGACAAATGTGTCTGGCAACCGCTGCACACCAAAACAACAAACATAGATTTTTAAAATTAAGATCGGAAATAAATTATAACCATTTATAGCATAAAATGGTAGTGTAGAATTACGATATTAATTAGAACGCTGCAACAGAAACCTCGTACATCAGATGTTTCTCAATTTCAAACGGAGTGATTATGTACCAGCAAGCAGAAAAGCAAGCTTAACAAATAAGCAGGAGACAGGAGACTAGAAGACGATGGCTGACAATCTCAGGAATTCGACGAGTACCAACAGTGTAAAAAGCCAAATCAATAGCCACTTTACTGTAGATTTTGAAGAATCGGTATCCGAAATGACGCCACAAATATTAACTACCCTAGTTTCTGTAAAAAAAATTATCAACCACAGGTTATCCTCCTTTGCTTTGTTAAAAAAGGCAGAAGTACATAATTCAACGTAATGTAAGGAAGGGTTACCAAGTCCTCGAAGAAGCCGTGACAATGACCCTTGCAGCATTAAGTTCTGTTTATCACTAGAATGACATTGTGTTCATAAAATATACATCATCCAAGTGCAATATAAGAGAAATTCTAGAACCTTCGCTGTGCCAGATTATCGTTACAGCTTGTGATTTTAGGCACAAAAATACAAAATGTCCATCAATCACTTTGCTCTAAGTTGTCACAAACCTAACACTGATCTGGCAACAACCATGTGAACAAATAAGGAAAAACAACATGAAAAGGACGAATCAAGGAACATCTCTAAGATGGGGAGGCAACTAAAAAATCATAGATTTCACACATGAATCCCCCTTCATTTGCACTATTGAATCAAGAAAAAAGGGATAACCAACTGAACATCATCAGTTCCCACTTAGGTGTAGAACATCAATACAAGAACCAGGAGATACAAACAATTTATGTATAAAGGTCTCTTATATAACATTGAGAGTGCACCTAACTTGGTCAACCGACAACTAAACACTCTAACTCGTCCCCACTGTGTCCACACGCTGACATGACACATAAATTTTGGAGGTGCCTAGGTGATCATCCAACTGATACAGAGGAGACTACTTGAGTATCTAGATGTGCATACTCAAAAATTGGACTAAAAAATTGGAGTGTTTACTTGTCCGTTAAAGCCAAGTTTGAATATCTGTTAATGTACTACGCCTAAAATAAAACATTCAATCAAACTGATACAACAAATTAAATTAGAATGTGCATATAATTAACCTAATCCACTGAACTTACAAGTTGACAATCGTCAATGACGGAGGGATCAACAATCACGTAGAAACTGGCCGACGAGTAAGATTCCGTCATCACGGCGGATGGACTCAACGATTTTCCGGTTGGCCACTTTGTGATCTTTTCTTCTTTCTTGTTTTTTCTCTCTATTCAGGCAAAGTATCAATGTTATAGTCCCCATTAATAGGGTAGCAGATTTTTCGGCTTTGAGAAATAGACGTATATATTTTCCCATAAATAAAAGAGACACGCTATTATTAATTAGGTAATAAATAATTCTTCCTGTTTCAATTTGTTTGTTATTTTGATTTCACGCGAAGTTTTAAAAGAATAAAATACGTTTAAATTATGTGGTATTAAATTAAAGATATTGAAAATGTACCGTCAATTAATCTTGTAATCTTAAACATATCATTAAAAAAGTTGAAATTAAAAAATTGTCAAAAAAAAAATTTATTCTTTTTTTAATCGGACTTAAAAAATAAAGCAAGACATAACGGAGGGAGTATTTTATTTCAAGTACTTCAAGTTTTTTAAACAGTTGTGATTTATGATACTCTTATGTATATTCTATAACTAGTTTAGTGTACATGCGTTGCACGTGTATAATGCTTTTTCGATCAGAATCTGATCGAACCTAAATTGGAAAATATTTTTTATGTTCTTCAAATTCCTAAAGCACGAACCTAAATCGATATAAATCCTATTATTTTTTGCTATATTCAGAGTTTTGTTGTAATTTTTCTCGAGAAATTGTATAAATCAATCTTAAAATTAAGAGTGGGTGCAATGCCTTTATTACTAAAAATGTATACGAATTTATGAATTGCGTCTACTTTAAAATTCCGCTTCTACAAAAGAATAAAATATTTAATTCCCTATTATCGTTAATAAGATTAAAAAAGAAATTATTCCCTTGGTTTCGATTTGTTTATTGTATTTTTATTTTTACTCCAGTTAAAGAATAATGTCTTTTTTCTCAACTTTTTAATTATAACTTTATATATGAAATGTTTAACACCACAAGATTAAAATTTATTTTAGTTCATTCTATATATCTTTAATATGACCACAAGATTCAAAAGACCTTTTTAAATTTTTTAAACTCCATACCAAGTTAAAATCAGACAAACAAATTAAAAGAGGTGAAATATATAAATCATCCCTTGTTTTTTATGAAATGGACAAAAGGCCCAAATATATATACATCTCGTCCAAATAATACAGCAAAATAGGCTCAAGTACAAGCGCAAACCCGCCTTAAGACACAAAAAGAGAATACACACTCAGATGATCAATTAGGAAAGTGCTACTCTGCCAAAAACTTCTTCATTTACACTCTTCTCCGGCCAAGGTCTTCAGCTCCTCTCTTCTCCGACTCAATTAGGCAAGTGATTTGTAGTTTATAATGTTCTTCCATGCATAATTCCTTTCCTTTTATCAATTTATTTTTTTCCGGATTCATTTTTGTTTACAAATTCAAGTCAATTTTTGATGAGGTTTTTTAGATTCAATTTTGGAGGTCTCTATCTTTGCATTTCAGCTCAGATACATGAATTTGAGGTACTGAATATTTTTGTTGCATTTCAATTTCGAATATCAGAAAGCTCTCATCAGTTGCTGTTTATCGCTGGCCATGGAGTTGAAACTGAGACGGACCAGCTCCTCCGTCCAAACGAATTAGATAGCTTCTAAATCTCGTAATTTTGGTTTGATGTTTAGTGACTAAAGTGTATTAAGCTGAATGGTGGTCTTACTTTTTACAATGATATGTGGAATTTATATATGTTGGATTTGTCTTAAACAAATTGGTTTGCATTTCAGTGAATTGCTTGCGACTGTTCATGTCGTTGAAAAGCCTTGTGATTCTATTAATTTTGAGCCTTCAGAAAAACCTTACATGCACTTCCCCAAGCCAAATTTTTTTTGCCGGTGAGACATTGACAATCTGTTTGTATGTTTTAGTATCTCATTATGGATAAAACTACTGACGAAATCCTGCCGTAGCAGGGCTAAGTGTATTTGAAATTCTGTTATTTTTTTTTGCAATTTTATTCACGCAGAGGTCTGGTTGTGTAGTGGAGGTTCTTAGTGGTTAAGCCGGGTGAAGATCTTGCTTCCAAGTCTGAATATTGAAACATATAGTCATCATGGCTAAATGCAAGTGCAAATCTAACGCCACCTCCCCCAATTCCTGCTTGTTGAATGCTCAAATCAGGAGTTGTGCTCCAACAAATTAATGGGTCTTCCCAAATTTCAGCAGGTTTCAATTCTGTCTTTTTTTATTTCGCGAGTTTAATAGTTGCCCAAGTATTGTTCTCACTCAACAATAAGTGTGTGCAGTCCAACTCAGTATCGAGGTGTTGTTTGAATAATTAATAGTGATAGTTTAAGGTAGTTAAATGAAACCATGAATAGTTGAGGTGTGAAACTCGCGAAAAAAGTGATAGTTTAGTTGTGTTTTTGAACCATTAACTCTATTATTTTTAACTATCCTGACGGCCTCACCAAAGCACTATATATACTTGCTTAAGTATAGTTTTTCTTTAGTGTTACATGGATCTTTGAGAGTGCTAAATCTCTATATGTGTTGCCATTTGTTCATGGAAATAGGAAATTGCCAAATTCATTCACTGGGTTTGCCAGTAGCTCCAAGATTTTGCCTACAATGATGGTATCCAACAATTGTTTTTCCTTGTATTTAGATTGTTGAGTACTAATTTGTTTAACTTCAAGGTCCCAGACTGAAAGTACTGCTATTTCTCTTCATAATTTGGCATTTGTTTAAAGTTATTTTTCAACATAAATATACGTGGGAAACACTTTGATCCTAGATTCCCAACATATAAAAATAACTTTATTAGATATAAATTCGTAAGACCTCAGGATATGGTACATTGAGTCTCAAATTTCCAATTTTGACACCATTGGAGCTACCAAATATGGAGACAGCCTTATATTTATAAATCCTTAAGACCTTAACATAAACTCTGTATTAACTTCAAGGACGATGTTTTAGGCGCACATATCATGATGTTTCCTATTGGCTTTGCATTAAGCTTGTACCAGTAGTTTTTCAGTTATGACTGATGAACTTAAGTTAGAGTTTCTTCTTCTTTTGACTCTTACTGTCTACCTGCATTTAATTTCAACATAAACAACCTATCTAACCTTTCAAAATTTTGCTTTTTGTACACTAATGTGACAGTCGAATTAGCCCATTGCAATAGGCTGTAAAATATTTATCTGATGTCTTACTCACTTTATATGGCTCCTCAATAAAGTCCAGCACGCTTATATTATATTGTTGTGGACTGGACAACCATTCACAAATAGAGTTGCAGGACTTAGAAGAATAAGAATTGAGATGTAGCATCATCATTAACCGGATAGGATTGAGTTTGCGTCATTCCCAGGATACGATAATGATCCATTGTTTTTTCCCTGAAGAATCCACAATTTCATGTTTTGAATGCCTGTATTATTTCTTTAAATGGAAGAATCCGGAGACAATCCATTCTTAGACCAATTATTTTGGACAACTTCTCTTGTAGTGACATTAATCATTGTCAAATTTATCAGGTTGTATCTTCTGAACCTACAAACACGAACATTTGAGCTGAGTTAGTTACAATATATTTGGAAGTCTAAAAAATAGTTGGTATTAGGTAATGATATCTCACCTAATATCTCTTTGTAGACGATGTTTTTGGTGTATATTCTTTTTTTCCGCTTTGGCTGCTCCGTCATGACCATTACCTTTGTCGTTGACATTGATATTCCCCGTGAAAGTGCAACATATAGCTGCCCATGTGAGGAAACGTGTTGTGGCAAGTATATTCCAACAATTGGTATTGTTTGTCCTTGTGCTTTGTTTATGGTCATTGAAAAACATAGTCACACTGAAAATTATTTTCTAATGAATTTGAATGGGTAACCTTCATTTTCGGGAGGCGATAGTTGGATTCGTGGGATAAACACATGCTTGAAAGCATTTTGGCCCATTATTATTTCTGCATGTATTACGTTGTTGTCAAAACCTCTACATATCATTCTTGTACCATTACATAAGCCATTTGAAGCATCCAAATTTCTTAATAACATGATAGGCACATTCTTCTTCAAGACCAATCTGCATACCAACAAAATAATCTTTGATGAGCTATTTCACTTAAGAAAGACATAAGAACCTTTTCGTGAAGATGACAGATTCTTGTCAAGTGTAACACCAAAAGACGTAAATCCAAATATGTTGTTATATGCTCTAATGTGTTTGCGAAAATCTTTTGCTACTTCCAATTCGGCGACAAATAACTCGTATAATGTGAGTTGAAACTTCAATATTTGCCAGTTTGATCGATTCACCATCGCAACAAAATGTTAGAGTTTCATATTGAAACCTCATGGCATGACAATGTATGCATTCTGCAACTTTTCCAACTTTTGAATACACGATATAGAGGGCATGTATGTAATTTCACTTAAATTTATGTAGTCAAATGTTAGAGTAAAGAAATGTTATAGTTTTCAGAATGCCTTCGTTTGAACCTCGTGAATAATGTTTTGTTGGTTGGCTTCCGATCACCAAGACTTTGATAATCCAAATACAGTTGTATCTCTTAAACGTGTTAAGAGCGACAACTTCGATAATCGAATCTGAGCCCATTGTAAGATCATCTTAAACAAATAGCTAGGGGAAATTAGGACATTTAACAAATAGTTAGGGAAAATTAGGATAATGATAATAATATATAATTTTTTAAGAAAAGTACTTTTATGAGATGAGATTATTACCTTAGTACACGAATGTACAAATCTTGTTGTTAGTAGAATCTTGTTGTTGGTAGAAACAACCCGATTTAAATTAAACTAAGCAACTTAAGATGGCATAGCAATTAATATAATTGATGAAGAAGATCAATGAGACTCAACTAACAATTCGTTTTAAAATTAAACTAAGCAACTTAAGCTGGCATAGCAATTAATATAATTGATAAAGAAGATGAATGAATAAAAACTATGATGAATAAAAGGTAAATGTCGATGAATAAAAACCTGAAAACGAAATTGATGAAGTTGGTTGATGAATAAAACCTGAAAACCAAATTGAGGAAGAAGGTCAATAGGTCAATGAATAAAATAATGATAAACTATGATGAATAAAAGTAGAAGGTGGATGAATAAAAATCTAGAAACGAAATTGACGAAGAAGCTCAATGAATAAAAATTATGATAAATAAAAGCTGAAATAATTATAAGGGTTTTTATAGAGGTGATTTTGGCCAAAAATAATGCCATGGCCGACATAAAACTTTTTGTCGTTCCTTTTTGAGCAAAACACATAATTACCTTTTGCCAAATATTTTTAAGCCGTTTCAAGTGTGTCGTGTCTATTTTCTTAATAGAAACCTTTTCCAAATATATAACCTTTTCCAAATATATTGAAGTGTGCCTGTGTTTTTTTTTTTTGTGGAAACCTTTTGCAAATATAATTCATCTTTTTTTCCTATTTCAAAGAATATTTTATATATTTATTAATTGAGTACAAAAAGTGATATGTATTAATTTGAAGGGAGAAGTGAAAAGACAATTTTGTCTAAAGAAGAGACTTTTAATGAAGGGCAAAAAGTTCGAATCACATTATAAGATGCTTCACACTTTTAATATAACTAGTTTAGTGTACGCGCTTTGCGCGTGAGAAAAATGTGTACCGTATTTAACAATAAATACTAAGAATAAAATAGGACTTAGCTACGAACTTCGTCACTAAATTGCTCGTAGCTAATAATTTTCTTTAATAATTCATTGCTAATTCATTACTAAATTGCATTAGCAATGATCGATTTTAACACATAGACATTCACTATAATATAATAAATATATTTAGATATTGACTCAGCTAAGATTTACAATCTATCTCGAGATAAGCTCATAACATGAACTCTTCGATAAGATAAAAGAAACACAATGATGCATAGACAATTCTTCAAATTGAAAACTATTTGGTATGAGTATTTGATCACATAACCTGTTGTAAATATGAGAACAAACCACCAACTTAAACATTCCTACATAATTTTGCATTAAATTGAATTGTTGTATCTTAACATTCATAGCTTTGAGTTTGCTATATGGTTCCTTACCATATGAGCCATCAAGTGTGTCTGCATTGAGACATGGACAAACGTTTTTGCTCATCATCCTATTTAGCTTCACTCAATAGTAGAATTCACGAGAGGTAGACCTTTGACTTTTTCGGCTACATCATACGTCGACAAACCGACAACATGATTTTTCAATCAGAAATTTTTAACTGAAAAAAAAACACGAGAAATTATCAAAAGTGAAGAATTCATTGTCAATTGTTAATTATGTGTAATTCATATATAATCTTTAAATTTAATAACTAAAAGAAATAAAGAAGTACATAAAGAATGATGATAATGAATACAAACATTTGAATCAAATTAAAACCAGAATAAGAAGAAAGTAGAAGAAGGTTGATCAAAATATTACTTAAATAAAATTATACAAATCTTTTTTTTTATATAAGGTAAAATTATTTAATAGAGAATAAATTGAAGAAAGTAGACAATTTGAACCATATTTGTCCATTACTACCGTTTATTTTTCTTATTTTTTACTTTTCTATATTTAAATTTTTTCCTTATTTTTGAATCAAATCTTTGATTACGTAGAATTCTTTAACTAATAGATGATATGACTATTCGTGACTACAAGGAAGTTAACCCAAATAGGGATTCTGTAAACATAATTTAGGTGAATTTAAAGTCCTAAATATTAAGAAAAAATTAAATAATAATAATTTGAGGAAAATAGTAAAAGATGATTTCGTCTAAAGGAGAGACTTTTAATGAAGGGCAAAAAATTGAAATCACATTATAAGGTCCTTCACACTTTTAATATAGTACTATTTTAGTGTACGTGCGCCACACGTATGCATTAAATCAAGCCATCAATCAATATAAAATGTATAAAAAAGAATAAATTATTAGTTTAATATACGTGTGTATCACGTCAATTAATATAACACTATAAGAAAAATAATTTATTTAAAAATAGCTAAAAAGTAATGAGCATACTATTGTATAGTCAGTAATTGTAAAAAAATAATATTTATAAAGCCAATAAATATTAAACATAATTTTTCATGAAAAATCTTTCACTATCCCCCCCCCCCCCCCATAAACGATAGACAAACAATACATATATTTTTGTTAAAAAGAAGTACACGTCTTTAGAATTATATGAAAATACAACAAAGGATAGCATGAGATGCATACCTTTTTAATGTTGGTGAATGCGCAGGTAGACGTCCAAGTAAAACTTTAGCCTACAAGCACATCTAATATCTGCAACAATAACAACATACGTGCACGCAAAACTTACCTCTACCCTACTATTATTATTTTTATGAGGTAAGAGATTATTTTCAATAGATCCTCGGCTCAAGAAGAAATAATAATAATAATAATAATCAAATCAAAGAATAAATTAACAAACTTACCGCAAAATAATACTTGTTTGATTTACTTTTATAATAAAAAAATATTAATTTCAACACATAAAACATTCCAACACAAAATATATTCTCATAAAAAATAGTTGAAAGAAAATAGAGATAAACCTTCAATTTTTTCGGCTACTTCATTGCGGCGGCTACATGATTGTCCATCCAATTTTTTGATTAAAATTTTTTTAACTGAAAGACAAACACGAGAAATTATCAAAAGGAGATAATCCAAAGAGGAAAGAGATAAACCTTTAATTTTTTTGGCTACGTCAGTCGGCGGCAACATGATTATTCCATTCAAATTTTTAATTAAAAAATTTCAACTGAAAGAGAAACACGAGAAATTATCAAAAGGAGATAATCCATTGTCAATTTTTGATTATGTATAATTCATATATAATCTTAAATTTATTAACTAAAGAAAAAAAAGACAGAAAAAATGATGATAACGAATGCAAAAAGATGACTTGAATCAAAGTCAAAATAAGAGAAAAGTAGAAGAAGCGGCTAGTAAAAGAAGCTACGTATGTTTTTGGTAAAATTTGATCAAAATATTACTTAAATAGAATTATAAAAATTCCTTTTTTTGTTAATAAAAGGTAAAATTCTAATTGATTTAGAAGTGCTAAATATTACAAATAACTAACAATTTAAATAAGAAAAAACTCTTAATAAAAGGACTACTATATTCTTTCTTCACACTTTTATTTTTAAAAAAAAACTAAATTAAAAAAATAATTATAAATTGGATTACTATAAGTAAATAAATACTAAAATATGACTTTTATGTGATTTTTTTTATTTTCCCCAAAAAGTTAATATATAATTCACAGAGGATTCCAAAAATAAAGTTGAATGACTTGTATTAGGATACCACCTTTTGTGAAAGAGGAAAAGAATCCTTTAATAGCTATAATTTAAATTTATTTTAAAGTCTTATATTTTAGAATAATAATTAAATGACAATTTTTTTTAGAAAATTAGTGGAAAGACGATTTTGTCTATTGCGAATTTTTTTAATGAAGGGCAAAAAGTTCAAATCACATTATAAGGTCCTTCACACTTTTAATATAGTATAGATATAGATATAGATATAGATAGATAGATAGATATAGATTAAGGAGCATGGACTCATGAAGAAGATCAAATAATTGTTGATTACATTGACAGACATGACCATGGCAGTTGGAGAGCCCTTCCTAAGCTAAATAAGCTTGCAGGTCTTTTTTTTTTTACCACTCCCGAGGAGTTCCACTCCTTTTGCTCCTTTATTGACTCGAACTCAGTGAGGGATGTTTACCATCTGAGCAACTCCCTCTTGTCAAGCTTGCAGGTTTATCATTATTTCAAACGAAAAAATTATTATTATTTTCTTTTTATTTACACTCATGTTTATTGGTTTATATTGTAGAATAGTTCCAGATGTACATAAGTAGATCATTTTATCAACTTCTTCATAAGCCTGAACTCCTGAGCTGAGGTGGTGTTTGGGAAAGCTAAAAAGTGTTTTTAAACACTCACTTTTAGGCCAAAAAAATGTAAAAATAAGCTAAAAATCAAAATGGCTTTTAGCTTTTAGTTTATAAACTACTTTTAAAAAGCCAATCCAAACACCAATAGTTGATAGAGACATATCTTAATAGTTTTACAGGATACGCAGAGTTAACAAGAGAGCATTATCCAAACTGCAAAGGAGGCACTTCTCTAGAAAAATACTTAGGAAAACACACTACTTCAAAAAGAAAGTTATAGTTTAGGGGGAAAACAAGACAATTTACATATGAAACTAATAAAAACGTGATAGTTTAAGGGGATTTTGATCCATTATCTCTTTAAGAAATTTAGAACATGAGTTCTGATATGAAACCCAAAGTCATCAATCACAGAAGGATCCAAACAAAGCCAATTACATTTGTTGAGAAGTGGCAGTAGATAAATCAATCTGCAACTCCAAATTATTTATTGCTTTGCAATAGGTTATTTAAGTTCACACTTGCATTAGTCTTCTTCTGTGGGTTGTTCCCTTTTCCTCTGTTTACTGAAAAGGGAATTACAAAGCTGCAAGAAACAAAAGTCCTAGAGATAAAAGTACGACTAAAATAAAATGACTCAAAACTAGCAATGGAAGCAGAATTGAGAGCTTTGTCTAGACCGGGGAGACATGTTTGGGCTTCAATTCCCTAGCTCGTATTTTCTCCTCAATTTTGCCGGAGTTAGCCATCAGACACACTAATAGACATGAGTACAATTTTGTCGCAGCACGATGGAGCCATTAACTATTAAGACATTCCTCTACAGGGATACCGTATTCTCAGCACTATTTATGGATCAATGGATGTTTTTGTTGTCAGACTCTAAACAATGCTCCTTATAAATTGCCTTCCACAAGCTAAAAAGGCTTATATCGGTTAAAGTTGCCTTAGAATATATGCACCAGAACTCTTAAATTGGATCAATTCGTGGACTGTCGGAAGCTGAAAACAGTTGTACTTGCTACAAAGAAAACATCAAAATAAAGCGATTAACTTGACCTGTCTACTCGACTGCTGGCCTAAAGTTATTCGTCTTTTAGCGGATGATTACTACCTCAAGTCTTTTGCTTCAGGTTCTGAAGCAGAGAGGCTTCCCACATGTCTAAACAACTTGAGGGTGCTCGCTCCGTTTTATTTTGATTATGATGATGAGGATCAAACACTTTACCTTCTAAGAATGCTTAGAAGTTCTCCTAATTCAGAAGACCTTTTATTTAAGTCAAGCTCCAAGAAGAAATGTGGCATGGAATTAGTCAAAGTAAAACATTCTCAAAGGACCAGACTGCAGGACATAAGGACTCGGACTATGAAAGGTTCCATGGTTCAAGAACCAAATTGCACTTGGTAAGGTTTACAATCGCCTCCGCACCTTTACTCCTGAAGACGAATAGGGTAGATGAAGAAAGTGCTGATGAAAGCCAATGCTTGAAGATCGCGAAGGAGTTGATGGGGTTCCCTCAGGCATCTCCGAAACTGGAAATAACATGTGAATTATTAAATGAGTAAGTCTCTCGATCACCATGAAAGTTTCAGAGTTGATATCACCTCGCTCGCCAAAAACACAACTACAATGACCAGCTCCTACAGAATATTCATCCCACTTACTCATTACTCTTTGATGCAACAGAATAAGCATAAACACTTACGAAGTCACGACACAGACAGATCAACAACCCAAAGCCATTTTGATATCATGTTCTCCTTTTCATTTACAACCATAGCAATACTGATTCTAATTATTATAGAGTAAGCACGAAGTTCTTAACAGAGCGTTATGAACATCCACATTTCTAGTAAACAGCTTAGGAAAACACAGAACATCATCAAGGAAATCACAATTATCGCTACACATGCTATGCGCATTAAGTTTTCCTCCAAATTACTTCACCAAAAAGTGGTCCAGCAACATAGTGACTGACCAACTCATGCAACAATTGTTTTGCAATAACAGTTAAAAAAATTCTCCGGTCTCTTGGCTTCCACTTCCAGTAATATGGATTTCAAAAAGTTCTTAATTCTAAGAAAGCACACTCTCTGATCATTGTGTTAATTTTGGATTGCCCACTAGTTTTGCTGAGAGCACCTTCACATCATCCTCTCTGCGGAAACTGCAAAGGCAATGATAGAAAATGAAGTTGGTCAAGCACAATTATATAGGCAGAGAAATATAAATAAAGGAATTAGAATTGTGAAAAAGTTTCAATTATACTGTCAAATCCAAGAATTCTCACTCCTACACTAAAATTTTGTCATTAACCAATCCATAATAGATTTATCCATCAACTTTGTGAGTTGTGTAGTGACGACAGCCAAACAAAAAAAAGATAACCACTACAATAGGAATTAGAATTGTGGGAAAAAACAACAATTGGAGTTATAGAGTACCTCGATGAATTCTGAGACTAAACCCAAAGTCAATGACAAAGTCTTCAGACCCGGAAGAATCCAAATGAAGCCATCTAAAATCTCTTGAGAAGTGGCAGTAGGTGAATTGATTTGCAACTCCAGATTCTTGACATCATTGATTGTTGGAAGTAATGTCTCTCTTAGCTCCTCAGGAAAGATGATAACCTGACAACCATCAAAGATCAATTCAGAAACATTCATAACCAAAGGAAAAGTAAGCTAATATGCAACACTTTCGACCTATTACACTTCTCTAATCAAAGGTTTCTATATCTTTAATTCAATTATCATATTCTTGACTTTGCCAAAAAATAATAATTTGGAAGCACTTCTTTGCATCTCTGTCCAATATAAATGCAGGGTACGTGAGTTGGGGCTGGGGAATAAGAAAATGCAATATAACATGCAATAAAGGAACATGCTAAGCATATTGAGGATTTGGACAAAGAAGAAGAAAAATCAGCCATCAAAAGGTAGATTTTTTCCCTTCAAAACATGTAATTATATATACATTCTCCTACATAGGGGCTGGGCAATAAGAAAATGTAGGATGACATGTGATAAAGGAACATTTTAAACATGTGGAGGACTGGACATCGAAAAGTAAAGGGGGAAAAAGGGATTACCTGTTCATCTTGGCATCAACCTAAGGTGTTTGGAATGAGCAAAAGATTCCAAAATATTTCTTAACCAAATGTACCAGCGATCATCGAGCATTTTGGGAATTAAATGGAATTGAACAAACTCCAACTCCTTTGAAGTTTCAATTCCAGGAAAAACCGTGAAGCAACCTGCATACTCCAAGGATTTTAACTTAGGAGCATTTATACTTACCTCCAAGCAACCTCTGAACTCCATTATATTCTTCAGCACAAAGCTTGTCAAATGCCAATGAGAAATTTGCAAATTACTGTGACCATAACGTATCACGAATTTCTCAAGTAGAGGGAATTTGTCAATAAAATTCATCAAAGTTATATCTTGGTCATAAACACTATACAATGTCAAATTCCGGACTGTTGGCATGGAATTAATCTCAACTTCACATATCTTCCTGCAACCATCATCCATCACAAGTTTCTCAAGTAGAGGGAATTTGTTTACAAAATGCACCAATGTCCTTTCTTGGTTATTAACATTTTGCAATGTCAACTCTCTCACTGTTTTCGTGGAAATAATCTCTACTTCACACATGTCCACACATTTAGAACAAATTTGAAGGGATTGAAGATTTGTAGACTCTATCATTATTTTACCACCACAACCTGCAGGAAGATTCACTACAAATAATTTCAGGGTAGGATTTGAAACTAGAATAGTGCGCAACTTTTTAGGATCCTCAAGAGCAACCGGCAATGAGATCCCCAAACTGATCATCCTCAATGCACACATCAAATAGATAAAGTGACCTTAGAGTAGGAAGCATAAAAGAACAATTTGTAATCTCACAATGCTTGATAGACAACTCAACCAATGTAACAGCTACAAATGCAATATTACGCAACTCAAAACCCTCATCAAGAGTCTTTTTTAAAACAAGATGTAACATTTTAACCTTATTTTTAAAGGCAAAATCAATCCATTTTCTGAGCAGGGATTCAGCAGAAGAAGTATCAACAAACATTCGAAGAAAGAGTGTGTCAATTGCAGAATCGTATTCACACTTGTCACGCCTGTCCAAGTAAGTTTTCATGTCTTAGACAAAACACTGGTTCTGGCTTCATCTGTCCATGGAAGGAGGGAGTGAATATGACGGATAATTTCAACAGGCAAGTTGGAAATTCTGTCAACACAAGCAATATCTTGTCCTCCTCCCGTGGTCGATGTCGTCATTCCAACTTCATGCGTTTTAGACATTTTTGGTGGAAGTGATAAAATGCAGATACACAGTTTGGTTTTATGAGAAGAAGCTGCTACACATTAGGAAAGGTCATTTGGAAATATACCAAAACAGCGGCTTTATATAATCCCCTCCAATCAGTGAGCTACCACTTCCTCTATCCCATAATACTAGAAACAGTTGTCCCATATTAATTTATCAACTTACTAAATAAAAAAAACATTAATTAATTTTTTCCTATTATACCCTTGCAATTAATTCTTTTTGAAAGTGCTTACATTTGTTTGTAAAATTTCAAAAAAAAAGTTTAAAGGGTAAATTAGTAAAACAATCTTCTTATTTATAATTTCTTAATATGCGTGTAAAAATGAAAGTATGCAACTAATATGGAACGGAGGGAGTACTATTTTCAGAGTAGAATTTTACTACTCTGCTTATTTCCAATGCTTAAAGCATCAAAATCGTCAGGCCTTTTAATTTCCGGATCAATTGTTGAGCATTTACTCCCTCTGTCCCATATTAGTTGCTCACTATACTATAAATAGTTATCCCAAATTAATTGATCACTTACTAATTCAAGACAAGATTAATTAATTTTTTCCTGTTTGGCCCCTACTATTAATACTCTTTGAAAGACTACACAGATTTATAAGTCGATCAAAACAAATCTGTTTATACCCATTTCAAGGAATATTAGTGTACTCCTATAAGAATTGTTTAAGAAAGAAGTTGAAGATCCATAAACTAATCAAGAAGATTTAAGAAACAAATGGATTAAAATAATTTGCATGTAAAATATTTTGCCTCCAAATAATTTTCACTTGAAATTTTCAAAAAAATTTAGTTTGAAATTTTTTTAGAAGAAATTTCATTGTCCAGTGTTTACAGAAGCAAAATGTACAGAGGATTGCATGCAGCTTTTGTGTAGCAAATTGTGAAAGCAATTCTAAGAGAGAGTCTATTCATATGCCCAATGCTTTCATTAATTAAGTATATTTTTCATAAATGATTTTAATACATTCATCAATATGGATAAAGAGTAAAACAGTAAATTTAACAATCTTATTTATGATTTCTTAAGTACCGTGTAAAAAGGAAAGTGTGCAAATAATATGGGACGGATGGAGTATTAATTTCTTATTCTTGGAACCTCACATTGCTTCATTAAAGACATTAGCTTCTCCAATTCCCCTCGATGCTTGGTGTTCCATTTAATTTTCTTCCTTTCATAACCTGTGGTCTTTGCACTCCCCATAAAAAAGGATAATTGATTGATATGGGGCATAAGTAATTAATGATAAGAGTAAAACCTGAAAAAATATAATTGTCTTTTCTTGATATGTTAAAGTGACAACTAAAAGTAAGAATCTATTTTGGAATAATGAACAAGTAAAAGTATATCGTATCATGTTTGATTATTGGACCGAAAGTTTGGTATTTTGGTATCTCTTTTAATTACCAATTACCAAATTATTGAAACCAAACTTTGGAAATACCAAGCTGAATATTGAACACTCACCTCTAATGATATATTTACCATATATCTGGAAAATATTAACCAGTGATTTTGATATCTTGATTGAATTATGCCGACGAATTCATAATGTTAGGACGTTGGGTTTGAGAGTGGAGATCTAACATCTATACGTGATTTTTTTAAAAAAAGTTAACATGTCAAATGTTTCAAAAATTCTGAACATATCCTGTCAAAAGAATTTTTTTCTTTAATATGTAATTACTGAATGACCATACCGAAATTTGATTTACCATACCAAAGTTTGATTTACCATACCAAAGTTTGATTTATCAAAACCAAACTTTGGAAAAGGCTAGGGATTCAAGCAATCCTTGTTGCATTACTGCTGGGGCAAATGGAACTTCTGCTTGCACTCCTTTTCTGGTGCCTCTAATCAGTAGTTAATAATGAAGAACAGCTCTACATACCATGACAATTTCTCTATGTAGGAATTTTTGATGAAATAAAATACACATATTTAGTGCTTTTCTTTGTGTTGCATCTTCGATTGTTTCATCTTTTTCCCAACCTCCATGCAATAACAAGAGAGATATCTGTATTTAAAGAGATTTCGCCTAAAATAACAGTCAGAGAGAGGATCAAATTACTAATCAAATTATCTTTAATGTGATCCTTCTAGTTTGTTGATATAACATCAACTTGATGCTTGATGGCCAAATAGGTTGTAGAAATCAGTGACAGTTGTGTAGGCTTGTACATAGAGTATTAGCTGGTACATATTGTACATTGATTAGTTACAGAGTTAGTTAGATAAAACAGATTAGTTAGTTAGTTACAGTGAAGTTAATGAGGTAGTTAGTTGGGTGTATAAATATCTGCTTTGTGATAATGAGAAAGCAAGTCGGTTCATTTATTTTCAGTTCTCAATTTCCTCTTCTTCTCTCTACCTTCAATGAAACAGTGCAAAGCTCAGCTAGGTCTATCATTTCAACATGGTATCAGAGCAATTGGTTATCGATTTGAAACCTAGCTAAGCCACTGATCAATGGAGATGCTCACTTGAGAAAAAATCTGGAAAATAGCTGATAGCCGACCACAAAATCAAAGGATTAAGATCAATTTTTTCCTTTTTTGTTTCCAAGCTCATCAGATCTGTTTGTGTTTTTTTTTGTTGTTGCTGAAGAGGATCGAGGATGACAAACACAGTTGATCCGCCATTGGAATCACCGTCACAAATGAGCTCGGCACAACTTCAGAGGTTCACAGATATCCACCCAGGAATCTTCTGTATCTACATCCATCGGACTCTCCAGGTAGTGTTCTAGTCTCACAACAACTTACTGGCATAGAAAATTACACAGGTTGGAGTAATTCTATGAGAGTAGCATTGTTAGCTAAAAATAAAATAGCCTTTATTGATGGAACTTGTCTAAGAGAGCAATACAGAGGATATTTAGAGCATGAATGGGAAAGGTGTAATACTTTTGTCTTGTCATGGATCACAAACTCTGTTTCAAAGGAATTAGCAAATGGCCTTATGTTTTCATCAAATGCACATAGCGTTTGGAAGGACCTAAAGGAGCGTTTTGATAAGAGGAACCTCACTAGAATCTACCAGTTACACCGAGAAATCTGCACTATGAGTCAAGGTACTCTCACTATTTCTGAGTATTACTCCAGATTGAGGAACCTTTGGGATGAACATATATCATTAGTGCCTCTCCCAGCATGTGAATGTGATAAGTACAAAAAGTATGCAGATCACATGGAGAGACAGAAACTCATACAGTTTTTTATGGGATTAAATGAAACATTTGCTCAATCTCGAAGTCATATTCTAATGACAGTGCCTAGCCCTAACTTGAACCAAGCCTACAACATGATCATGCAAGATGAGAGTCAAAGAGTACAATCTCACATGATATCTGCTTCAGCTTTGCCCCTTCAACAGTTGGAGATTAATGATCCCACTGCTTTGGCAGCTATACAAAACAATAGGTTCAAAAAGACAAATGGCTTGTATTGTGACCACTGCCATATGAGGAATCATTCGACTGAGTTTTGCTACAAACTAATAGGATATCCCTCTGACCACAAGTATGGAAAAAAGGATGACATAGACAGAAATGATAGGAAGCCAAACTTGGGGGCGACAAACAAAGGTTTGGAAGGAACCAAATCTCAAAGATATACTGGTAACAGGAGACAATAGGCACATAATGTTCACTATGGAGAAGGTCCTAACACTAATAAGGGGAAACAAAACATGCAATATGCAGAAGACTTTGAAGCTGGTAATAGGAGGCAACACACTCATACAGGAGGTTTGGAGGTTGAAAGTAGCTCATCTACACCAATGTTTGTACCATCCTTCACGCCTGATCAATACAACCACATCATGAAGTTGCTGGATAATGACAGTGCACCACAGGAATGTGTTGCTAACATGGCAGGTATATCTCAAAACTCCACTGTTTGCTCCAATTCTAGGTGTTTATCTGCAGGGTTAGACACACCTCCTTGGGTGGTGGACACTGGTGCCACCAATCACATGGTCTATAGCCTGGAATCACTGCTTCAGTCTACCCCTGTATTCTCTCATTTCAAAAAAGTTCACCTTCCTAATGGTCAAACCACTGAGGTTAAGTACATTGGCACAGTAAGGGTGTTTGACAACTGTGTGTTACACAATGTGCTTCATGTACCTCATTTTGAATACGATCTCTTGTCCATCTCTCAACTCACCAAAGAACTTCATTGTTGTGTTTCTTTCTATCCTTATTTCTGCCTTTTTCAGGAACTTTACACTGGCAAGGTGAAGGGGATTGGTAAGCTCAAGGAAGGACTCTATCTACTTCCATCTACCAAGAATCCATCACCTGCCAACACATCTACTAGTCCTTCAGCAACCTGTCTTATCTCTGCTCAAGCTAACTCATCATCCTCTTCAGTTGACTGTTCCACCTGGCATCTCAGACTTGGACATGCACCAGTTGCTGTTCTTCAAAAGATCCAGTCCATCAAGTCTTTGTTTCACAATAAAGAGTCTAGCTCATGTTCCATATGTCCTCTAGCTAGGCAGACTAGATTTCCTTTTCCTAGTAGTATTAAGAAATATGTTTCTTCTTTTGAACTTCTTCATATGGATGTCTGGGGACCATATAAGCAATGTACATATAATGGTCATAGATATTTTCTCACAATTGTGGATGATCATACCAGAATGACCTGGATTTACTTGTTAAGGTTGAAAAGTGATGTTATTGTTCACATTACTTCCTTTCTTAATCTCATTAAAACTCAATTTTCAGCTACTGTTAAAATTGTTAGATCATATAATGGTCTGGAATTTTTTAATTTTCAATGCAACTCCCTATTCTCATCTCTTGGTATCATCCACCAAAGTTCTTGTGTCCACACTCCCCAGCAGAATGGTATTGCTGAAAGAAAGCATAGACATCTCTTTGAGATGGTAAGAGCTCTCAAGTTTCAAGCTCATGTACCCCTGAAGTTCTAGGGTGAATGTGTTCTTACAGCAGTCTTCCTTATAAACAAACTACCTTCCTCCACTTTATCCAAAAAATCACCTTATGAACTATTTCATGGACACCAGCCAACCCTAGACCACATCAAGGTATTTGACTGTCTATGTTATGCCACTAAACCAATTTTCCATGACAAGTTTTCTTCCAAGGCTATCCCTTCTGTCTTTATGGGGTATTCAGATTCTCAAAAAGGCTATAAGTTATACAACATATCATCAGGTACCTTCTTTGTAAGCAGGGATGTGTCATTCAAGGAGCAGGTTTTTCCCTTCAAATATCCAAGATACACCTTCTTGGCTCCTGACTCTACACCATCATCTTCTACATTCCCATATACTTCACCCTTTCCTAATCCTTTGGATGTCTCTTCTTCTTTTCCTTTGGAATCTTCTGATGCTTTGCCTCTTCCTTCCACAGATACTACATTGTCTCCTCCACCTTCTTCTCTTCCTGCTGTTACTCCTTCTGTCTCTCTTCCTCCTATCACTCCAGCACCACCACCTCCTCCTAGGAGAACTTCTAGAGCTGTCAAGCCTCCTATCTAGCATACTGACTACATCACCAAGTCATCTACTCCTCATCCCATCTCCAATTGTTTGTCCTATTCTCTAGTTTCTCCCTCCTACAAAGCTTATCTCACAGCATTCTCTACCTCTATCCCTGAACCTTCTTCTTATTCCCAAGCTTCTCAAGATAGTAGTTGGATCCAGGCCATGGACCAACAGATTGCTGCTCTAACTGATAACCACACTTGGGAGGTTGTGGATCTTCCTGCAGGGAAGACTCCTATTGGTTGCAAATGGGTGTATAAGGTGAAGTATAAAGCTGATGGCTCTGTTGAGAGGTACAAAGCCAGGTTGGTAGCTAAAGGTTTCACTCAACAAGAAGGCTTGGATTACCATGACACTTTCTCACCTGTGGTCAAGATGGTGACTGTTAGGGATGTCATATCCTTAGCTGCTCAGTCTCACTGGCCTTTGTTCCAGATGGATGTCTACAATGCCTTCCTCCAAGGTGATCTCTTGGAGGAGGTTTACATGTCCTTACCACCAGGTTTTGGTAGCCAGGGGGAGACTAAAGTATGCAGGCTACTCAAGTCTCTGTATGGTTTGAAACATGCCAGCAGACAGTGGAATTTGAAGCTCACTACAGCTCTTGTGCAATCTGGTTTCACACAAAGTAAACTGGATTATTCTTTGTTCACCAAAAGGAATAGAGTAGGAATTGTGATAATATTGGTCTATGTTGATGACTTGTTGATCACTGGTAGTGACAAAGGGCTCATTCAGGAAGCAAAAGGAATTTTGAACAAGAATTTTAAGATGAAGGATCTAGGTGAACTAAGGTACTTCCTTGGGATTGAGTTTGCAAGGTCAAACAAGGGGATATTGATGAACCAAAGGAGGTATGCTTTGGAGTTAATATCAGAATGTGGCTTAGGGGGAGGAAAACCTGCTACAACACCATTAGAGAAAAATCAAAAGCTGACTAGCCTAAAGTATGACAAAGCTTTTGAAGTCACAGGTGATGTAGAGTTGGAGGATAGAAGGATGTACCAGAGACTCATAGGAAGACTATTGTACTTAGCAATGACAAGTCCAAATATCTCTTATTCAGTACAGCATTTGAGCCAATTCATGCATGCACCTAAAAGATCACACTATGAGGCAGCTTTATATGTGGTCAGATATATCAAAAAACAACCTGCACTGGGACTTCTCATGAGCAACAAGACTTCGGGAAAGGTGACTGCTTTTTGTGATGCAGACTGGGCATCTTGCTTGCTATCCAGGAAGTCAGTAACAGGATTTGGAATAAAATATGGAGACTCCTTGATCTCATGGAACAGTTTCAAGAAGCTCAGCAGAAACTGAGTACAGGGGTATGGCAACTACAGTAGCGAGTTAGTATGGTTGCAGGGATTACTCAAGGAGATAGGTGTCAATGTTGAGTTACCAATGGAGCTACATTGTGACAACAAAGCAGCATTGCAAATTGCTTCAAATCCCATGTATCATGAGAGGACTAAACATATAGAAATAGACTGCCACTTCATTAGAGAAAGACTGCAAGAAGGAATGATCACAACAACCTATATTGCCAGCAGAGAACAACTAGCAGACATTTTCACTAAAGCTTTAGGAAAACAGCTGCACACTGACATGTTGTGTAGACATCTTTCACCACCCAACTTGAGGGGGAGTGTAGAAATCAGTGACAGCTGTATAGGCTTGTACATAGAGTATTAGCTGGTACATATTGTACATTGATTAGTTACAGAGTTAGTTAGATAAAACAGATTAGTTAGTTAGTTATAGTGAAGTTAATGAGGTAGTTAGTTGGGTGTATAAATATCTGCTTTGTGATAATGAGAAAGCAAGTCGGTTCATTTATTTTCAGTTCTCAATTTCCTCTTTTTCTCTCTACCTTCAATGAAACAGAGCAAAGCTCAGCTAGGTCTATCCTTTCAACATAGGTTATTTGGGCATCTCCTTCATAAGGAGCCACAACATATTGTACGTTTTCCTTCTTAAGCTCCTTCAAATGCAAATAATAAATTATGAGGAAAAAAGGCTGACTTGTTAGCAGTAATGAAATCATGATGGATTTCAGTACCTGTATTACATCGTGAACCACAAAAGATGTTATATCAACAGCCTAGACATAGTCCTTACGCGCAAGGGCTTCCTGCTTAGACCGGCATGAAAATGTATAAGTGGTTTCACCAGTTTCATCTTCAATGGAACGCTTGAGAAAAAAAATCTTCCTCCTTTTACTCAAAATTAAGTAAAACATGTATTATTCTGAGACTACAGAGGTCAGTTTCTCAAATAGCTTTCTCAAAAGAGGAAGTACAAAGTATTGTGACAATTAAAGTTGCATTAAACAACTTCTCTAGAATGATCATTACTCTGTACTCTTAATAGAAAAAAAAAAGTAAAGGAAAACCCCAAACCAGAATATTATTGTAATGAAGGACAGCACAAGACAATGGAGACCATAAGAGGATTTGCAAGTTGAAAAGACACGAGAATTTGGAGATGTAACGAGAATCTATCTATATATTCAGCGCTGCAACTAGTACTCATTGAAGGTGAAGTCAAATCACAAATCGCAAGTCAAAACGCTAACAAAGTCATTTCTAAACTAAGATGTGGCATTTTAACCTTACTTTTCAAGGGAAAAGAATCAACCCATTTTTCGACCAGGGATTCAGCAGAAGAATTCTCAACTGTCACATGAAGAAAAAGTGTGTCAACTACAGAATCATATTCAGACTTCTCACAGCTGTCCAAGGATTTTTTCATGTAAGTTAAGAAGTCATCTCTTTTTGTTGTATCTCTTTCATTGCATTTTCCAATAAGTGTCCAAGCGCCTTAGTTTGATTGATCAAGCCATGGAACAGTTGTTTAGCCAAGAATAGTTGCAAGAATTCTCTAATATTTTGTGTTCTAGTTTCTCCTCATGGTTGAAGGCACCTTCACATCATCCTCTCTCTGGAAACTGCATTTGCAATCATAAAATATAAAGCTTGTCAAGCATAATTTTGTAGAATGAGACATAATAACAAAAGAGAAAAACGTATGTTCGAAGTTACTAGTTACTACAAAACGTATTAGAACTGTGAGAAAAACAATTGGAGTTTAGATTACCTCAATGAATTCTGAGGTGGAACCCAAAGTCAATGACAAAGTCTTCAAATCTGGAAGAATCCAAATGAAGTCATCTAAAATCACTTGAGAAGTAGCAGTACATGAATTAATTTGCAATTCCAGATTCTTGATATTATTGACTGGTAATATATCAGTTACTTCATCAGGAAAGATGATAACCTGACAACCATCAAAAAGCAACTCAGAATGACTGGTAACCAAACAATCGTATAGTCGAAAGCAACTCGTTCTGGTGTCCCATTTGGACAACATTTAGTTGATGTTGACAACAAGACTATATTGAAAAAGAGTACTTGGAAGATTGTGACTGGAAATGAATTTCACTAGAAAAAGATGTCGAAGGTAAGAGAGTGAAAACCATTATTGCCCTTGAGATGCTCCTCAAACAAGTTGTTCAACTTCAAATCCTCTATTTTAAGTTGAAGTCGAAATAATCAACAAAATTGTAAACAAACATTAATTTGCAATATATTAACATTTGTGAATAGTGTATGTCAAGATGCCTACCAAGTCACAGTTACAAATAACAATAATCAAAAAGCAGCTTACATATGTCTTGGAAACCAAATAGTTGAAACAAATAAAAATTAGCAAAGGAAAAGTAAGCTAGTATGCAACACTATGTTCCTATTACACTTCTCAAATCAAAGGTTTCGTCACATTTCATCCAATTAGCCCATTTTGGATGTGTTACCAATAATATAATTTGCAAGCACTTTCTTCGTGTTTGTCTCAATATATCCTCTAGCAAGGATTAGGAAGTTGGAGATGTGCATCAAGAAAAAGCTCGGTCATGCAATAAAGGTACATTAAAGATGATAGGACAGATATAATTCTAAGCTTTAAATGGTTAACCTGTTCAAACACACAAATCAAATTCAATTGCTTCGGATGAGCAAAAGACTCCAATATTTCTTAACCAAATGTACAAGCAAACATTATGGCTTTCTGGTGTTAAATAAAATTGAACAAATTCCAACTCGTGAGAAGCTTTTATTTCAGGAAAAGACTTGAGGCCATCATATTATAGTAACAAAACAAAAAAAAAACCATCAAAGAGTAGATTTTTTCTTATAAGGCCATCCAAAGGTAGCTTATAAGTAAAAGGAAAAGTAAGTTAATATGCAACCCTTTCTTCCTATTACCCTTATCAACTTCAAAGGTTTCATAATTTTCATCCCATTAACCTATGTTGATGTGTAATCAATAATTTCATTTGCAATCACTTTCTAGTGTTTGCCAATATATGATCCTCTGGCCAGGGTTCGAGAGTTGGGCATGGCCATCAAGAAAATGCAATATAGCATGCAATTAAGGAACATCGTAAGCATATTATGGAGGACTGGAGAGTCTCCCCCACCCCCACACACACAAAAAAGAAAAGGAAAGAAAAAGGGCTACCTCTTCAATATCGCAAATCAAACTCAAATGCTTGGAATGAGCACACGATTCCAATATATCTCTTCCCAATTGTATCAGTAATCACGAAGCTTCAAGGGATCTAAATATAATGAAACAAATTCCAATTCTTGCAAAGCTTCTATGCCCTCAAAATCTGTGAGGCCACCCTTATACTCCAACGATTTTAACTTGGGTGAATCTATTCTTACCTCATCTGTTACAATGCAATCCTTCAGCACAAAGCTACACAAATTCTGTTGAGAAACATGAAGGTTTTCCAACATACTGCAACCATCTATGACGAGCTTCTCAAGTAGAGGAAATTTGTCTATAAAATTTATCCATGTCGTATCTTCGTCATTAACATTACACAATGTCAAATTCCGTACTGTTGGCATGGAAGTAATCTCAACTTCACATATGTCATCGCAACCATCGATCACGAGTTTCTCAAGTAGAGGGAATTTGTTTATAAAATGCATCAATGTTTCTTGGTCATTAGTATTTTGCAATGTCAACTCTCTTACTGTTGTCATGGAAGTAACCTCTACTTCACACATGTCCATACTGAATGAAATAAATTCAAGGGAATCAATATTTGGGGACTCTATAACTATTTTACCACCAATACAAGGAAGATGCACTCCGAAAAATTCCAGGTTAGGATTTGAAAGTACAATAGTATGCAAGTTTTGAGTATCCTGAACGCGTAACTGTTCAATTTTCGGGCAGCCAGCAATGAGATCCTTGAAATCATCATCCTTGATACATACAGCAAATAGACAGAGAGACCTAAGAGCAGGGAGCATAAAAGAACAATTCGAAATCGCACAATCCAAAAAAGTTGACTCAACTAACAAAGTACCACAAAATGCAATACCACGCAGGTAATAATGATCACGATAGATCGTTTTTAAACTAAGACATAACATTTTAACCTTATTTTCCAAGGCAAAAGAAATCCACTTGTTCACCAGCAATTTAGCACGAGAGTTTACAACTGTCATTCGAAGAAAGAGTGCGTCAACTGCACAACTGTATTCAGACGGCGTCTCACGGCTGTCTAAGGACTTTATCAAGTAAGTTAAGAAGGCCACTCTTTTGGCTTTGTCACTTTCAGTGTATTGGTAATAGTTTGCCCCGAAATCTACTTCGTCCAAAACAATTCTAGGGTGAGAAGCCCAAATGCTTCGCCATTTTTTGGACAAAATACTGGTTTTCGCTGCATCTTTCCGTGGAAGGCAGTAGTGAATTTCACGGATAATTTCAACGGGCAAGTCGGAAATTCTATCCACAGAATTTTTTGGTTGTTTTGGGGGTTTTCTATTTGCGTGATACCTTCTTCTTTTCGGCATTTCTAGATCAACGGAGAAGAAGCTGCCCCAATTAGGCGGTGGTAACGAAGATGATAAATTATCTTCTCAAATAGTACTTTTTTTTTCTTATATTACTATAATATTGCGAGGGAAAATGAAATGTTAGTGAAAAGTTAGTATAACCCATTATTTCAAATTTGGAAACTCAACTTCAAAAAAAATTCAAATTTTCAATGTATATCCAAATTCCAAAGAAGTTGAGAGAAAATTGTATGGGCAAACTGTCCTTAGTTTGATTCTTTCTTTTCTTGAAACTAACCTAGTTACCAATCTGGATTGTAATGTGATGGTTGAGATCTTTTTATTCTTAATTAAAGATTTTGGATATGAAAAGAAATCCTATGAAGAGCACTCTTCTTAAAAATGAATACTGCAATGGATTGAGAGTCGGGTCTTGAGTTTGGAGTTTGGCCCCGGGTCAGGGTCGAGAGTCTGGTCCTAGGTTGGGATGACGGTCCGGAGTAGGGGCTAGGGACTGGTCCTAGATCGGGGTTGAGGTCATGAGTTGGGTCATGAGTTGGGTCATGTGTTGGGGTTGGGATTCTGGTCCGGATCTGGGTCAGGAGTTGGATCCCGAATCGAGGTTAAGAGTTGAATGTCAAATTGAAGTCGGGAGTCGGGTCCAGGGTCGAAATTGGAGTCCGGAGTCGGATTCCAAGTGGAGGTTGAGAGTCGAGTCTCAGGTCAAAAGTCAGGTCTTGGGTTGGGTGGTGAGGTTGAAAGAGAGTATTGAAAAATGTTTTGGGTCATTCCCACAAATGCCCTTATTTTGGGGTGGTCTTTTTTTAATTTTTCCCCTCAAAATCTATGGCCTTTCATTTTTACCTTGGGAGCTTTCAGTAAAAAAAAAACAACCAAAAATGTCCCTAACAACGAAAAAAAAACTCACAAGGCAAAAGTTCAATTAAAGTTATGCCTCAGGCATAAGTTCAATAACATTAGTTATGCCTCATGCCATAAGTTAATATGCCCAAGGCAAGAGAAAATATGTCCAAGACACAAGTTATGCCCAAGGTATAAGTCCAATGTCACAAGTTATACGCCTGGAGGCAAAAGAAATTAATCCCAGCCACAAGTTATTGCCTATAAGTTCAGTGACAGAAGTTATGCGTTTAAGGCAAAAGTTCTCTAAAAAGTCTTCCATTGCGAATCAGAAGTTATGCCTAAGGTAAAAGTTATGCCTTAAAGCAAAACATTCTCTACAAAGTTTTGTCTGCGAAATTAGTTACGCCCAATGAATTAAGGTAATAATTACGAGTACTTTGGCCCACAAATTTTTATTAAATAAACAGTAGAGCAAAATTTAAAGACCACGAATTTGAGGGGCAAAAATTAAAGACCACCCTGAAATAGGGTAGTTTGTGCAAAAACTTGAAATGTTTTCCTTACTTATGTAGGAAAATTATTTTCCTTGAATTGGAAGAAAATAAGTCTATTTAGAAAATATTTTCCAAAATATTTAAATCAATCAAACATGAGAAAATTGAAAAATATTTACAAGAAAACCATGTTCTTTTGAGTTTAAAAATAAAAAATAAAGAGATGATTTTGAGCTTTTTTTTCTCTAGTGCTGGTGGAAGAAGTACTCCAGTTTTTGATTTGTGTCTTTTATCTATGAGAAAATGCAAACCATCTTAGTCGACCCAATCAAGTTCATTACTTCAGGTTTGTATTATGTCAGAGAGACTTAGAGTCTCACATTGATTGAGGATTGTACTAATGGTCTACTTATATGAATTTGGGCAATCCTTCTCCTCATAAGTCTGTTTTTGACATTGAATTAGGCCTATCATATCTTTATATGGTATCAAAGTCAGGTCTATCACTATTTGAGCTCCCGGTCCATTCTCCAGTTGGGCCTAAGCATGAAGAGGGTGTTAGAGTGTCATATTAATTGAGGAACGAACTAGTGGTCTGCTTATTTGAATTTGGACAATCCTCCCCCTCGTAAGCTATAACTTTTGAGGTTGAATTAGGCCTATCATATCTTTACATGGTATCAGAGTCGGGGTATCCCTATTTTGGCTCCCAGTCCACTCTCCAGTTGTACCTAAGCATGAAGAGGCTGTTTGAGTCTCACATATTGATCGGGGAATGGGCTGGTGGTCTGCTTATAAGATGACTTTGGAGTTGAGTTAGGTTCAAATGACATATTAGTGAGGAGATAAACTACGTGCATCGGCAGAAAAGGCAGTAGCCTCAACTTCAGCCATAGTTGGTATTAGGCTCTCAATAGCGTATTTAAGTATGATACTCTTATGTATATTCTATAATTAAGGAGCATGGACTCCTCAAGAAGATCAAATACTTGTTGATTATATTGACAAACATGACCATGGCAGTTGGAGAGCCCTTCCTAAGCTAAATAAGCTTTTGCAGGTTTATTATTATTTCAAAAAAAAAATTTGTTTACACTCATGTTTATTGGTTTATAGCATAGATTAGTTCCAAATGTACATAAGTAGATCATTTGATTAGCTTTTTTCATAAGCCTGGACTCCTAAGTAGTCATGACAGACATATTTGAATAATTTTGCTTCAACAGATCTTTACAGGATACGCAACAGAGTTAACAAGAAAGCATTATGCAAACTACAAAGCATTATACCTTGGAAACTGATCAAAACGTGATGGTTTAAGGGGATTTGATCCATTATCACTTTAAAAAAAATTAGAACATGAGTTCTGATATGAAACCCAAAGTCATCAAATACAGAAGAATCCAAACAAAGCCAATTAAATTTTTTGAGAAGTGGCAGTAGATGAATCAATTTGCAATTGCAAATTCTTTATAGCTTTTTATTTGTTTAGCAATTGGTTATTAAGTTCACACTTGCATTAGTCTCCATTAAGACATTCCTCCAGAATATTTCATGGATACCGCTTTCTCTGCACTATTTATGGATCAATGGATGCTTTTGTTGTCGAGAAACGGTCTCAGGGATCTCACCCTTCAGACTCTAAACAATGCTCCTTATAAATTGCCTTCCACAAGCTAAAAAGGCTTTTATCGGTTAAAGTCGCCTTAGAATTAGACGACGATGCAACTTCTCTCTTGTGGTCTGTGGATGCCAAACCTTGAGAAGCTGCAAGTTGAGAGCTGAGACTTGCAGTGGACTTCGTCACTTGAAACTATATGTACCAGAACTCTTGCGGATATATTTCTTTATCGATAGCGCTAAAACTCTTAAATTGGATCATAACATGGACTGTCAAAAACTGAAAACAGTTGTACTTGCTGCAATAAACATCAAAATAAAGAGACTAACTTGACCTATCTACTCGACTGCTGGCCTAAAGTTATTGTCCTTTTCCGGACGGTTACTACCTCAAATCTTTTGCGTCTGGTTCTGAAGCAGAGAGGCTGACCACATGCTTCTGGTTTTGCTTTCTCATCTAAGAATGCATAGAAGTTCTCCCAATTTGGAAGACCTTCTATTTACGTCGAGCTCCAAGAAGAAAGGTGGCATGGTATTAGTCAATGTAAAACATTCTGAAGGACCAACCTACAGGACACAAGTACTCGGACTCAACAATTTTAAAAAGATGAAAATAGAAAATCTCCATGGTTAAAGTCTTCAAGAACCAAAAAGCTCTTTGTAAGGTTTATAATTGCCTCCGCACCTTTACTCCTGAAGACCGTCCTTAGGGTAGATGAGGGAAGTGTTGATGAAAGCCAATGCTTGAAGATCTCAAAAGGAGTTGATGAGGGTTCCCACAGGAAACTCCACAATTAGAAATAATTGGTTAAGTGTAAACTATCAAATGAGTAATTTTCTCAATCACCATGAATGTTTCAGAAATAATGTTTCCTCCCTCGCCAACAACAATCACAATGACGGTTTTCCAATTTGTTTCACCGCTGATGAGCACCTCCTACTCACTACTCCTTGATGCAACAGAATAAGCCTAAACTCCTACGAAGTCAGGACAGAGACATATCTGATTAGTTTTTCCCTGATAGATCTTCAACACAAAGCAATTTGGTTGTGATCCTTCAAGTTTGTTGAGATAGACCTCAACTTTTCATTTATAACCAGATTAATATTGATTCTTATTTTTACAGAGTAAGCACAGAGTTCTCAAGAGAGCATTATGAACATCCACATTAGGAAAATGCAGAACTTCATCAAGGAAACTAGAACTATCACTACACATGCTATGCGCATTACCTTTTCCTCCAAATTACTTCACCAAAAAAGTGGTTCAGCACCATAGCGACTGACCAAGTCATGGAACAATTGTTTTGCAATAACAGTTACAAAATTTCTCCAATCTATTCCAGTAATATGGAGTTCAAAAAGTTCTTAATTCTAAGAAAGCATGCTCTCCAATCAGTGTGTTTCAATTTGGGATTGCACACTAGTCCTGCTGAGAGCACCTTCACATCATCCTCTCTCTGGAAACTGCAATTGCAATAATAGAATATGGAGTTTGTCAAGCGACAGAAATAAAAACAAAGGAATTAGAATTGTGAAAAAGTTTCAACTGTACTGCCAAATCCACAAATCCTCATTTACTAAAATTTTGTCAGCCAATCCATAATAGATTCATCTGTATCTCCTTAGTGAGTTGTTAGTGACGACAGACCAAATAAAAGTTCATCAAAATAACACTAACTAGAATTGTGAAAAACACCATTAGAATTGTAGCATACCTCAATGAATTCTGAGATGGAACCCAAAGTTAATGACAAAGTCTTCAAACCTGGAAGAATCCAAATGAAGCCATCTAAAATCTTTTGAGAAGTGGCTGTACATGAAGTAATTTGCAATTCCAGATTCTCGATATCATTGATTTTTGGAAGAACTGTCTCTCTTAGCTCCTCAGGAAAGATGATAACCTAACAACCACCAAAAAGCAATTCAGAAACATTCATAACCAAACACTTGCATAGTTGAAAGCAACTCAAAAAGATAGCAACTAATTAAGAGGAAAAGTGAGCTAATACGCAACCCTTTCTTCCTATTACAATTCTCAAATCAAAGGTTTCAATATCTTTAATCCAATTATCATATTCTTGATGTGTTGCCAAAAAAAAAGTGTAAGCACTTTCTTTCCGTTTGTCCAATATAAACATCCTCCTGCAGGGTTGGTGAGTTAGGGTTGGAGGATAAGAAGATGTAATATGACATGCAATAAAGGAACATGGTAAACATATGTCCAAGAAGAATAATAAACCATCAAAAGCTCGCATATAAGTAAAAGGTTTCAATATCTCTAATCTTGTCGTGGCTCCAACAGTTTAATTTGGAAGCACTATTTAAAAGTATGTGAATATATACATCCTCCTACAAGGGTTTAGGAGTAGGGGCTGGGCAATAAGAAAATGTAGTATGACATGAGATAAAGGAACATTTTAAACATGTGGAAGTCTGGACATCTAAAAGTAAAGGGGAAAAGGGATTACCTGTTCATTTTGGCAAATCAACCTAAGGTGCTTGGAATGAGCAAAAGACTCCAAAATATTTCTTAATGTACCCGCGACCATTGAACCTATTGGAGATTAATTCGAATTGAACAAAATCCAACTCCTTTGAAGCTTCAATTCCAGGGAAAACCGTGAAGCAACGACCTGTGTACTCAAGGATTTTAACTTAGGAGCATCTATTCTTACCTCCAAGCAACCTGTTTACTCAATAAAATTCTTCAGCACAAATCTTGTCACATGCCGATGAGAAATTTGCAAATTACTGCAACAATTTTGTATGACGAGTTTCTCAAGTAGAGGGAATTTGTCAATAAAATTCATCAAAGTCATATCTTGGTCATAAACACTAGACAATGTCAAATTCCTAACTGTTGGCATGGAATTAATCTCAACTTCACATATGTTCCTGCAACCATCTATCACGAGTTTCTCAAGTAGAGGAAATTTGTTTATAAAATGCATCCATGTCCTTTCTTGGTTATTAACATTTAGCAATGTCAACTCTCTTACTGTTGTCGTGGGAGTAATCTCTACTTCACACATGTCCACACATTTAGAACTAATTAGAAGGCATTGAAGATTTGTGGACTCTATCAGAATTTTTCCTCCACAACCTGCAGGAAGATCCACTGCAAATGATTTCAGGGTAGGATTTGAAATTATAATAGTGCTCAAGTTTTTAGGATTGTAAATACATAATTCTTCAACTCGAGAGCAACTGGCAATGAGATCCCCAAAATGATCATCCTCAATGCTCACAGAAGATAGAGAGAGTGACCTTAGCATAGGAAGCATAAAAGAACAATTTGCAATCTCGCAATGCTTGATAGTTAACTCAACCAATGTAGCAGATATAAATGCAATATTACGCAGCTCACAACGCTCATCATAACTCTTTTTTATTAAAAAAAGATATAAGAATTTAACCTTATTTTTCAAGGAAAAATCAATCCATTTTTTGAGCAGGGATTCAGCAGAAGAACTGTCAACTGCCATTCGAAGAAAGAGTGTGTCAACTGCCATTCGAAGAAAGAGTGTGTCAACTGCAGAATCATATTCACACTTCTCCCGGCTGTCCAAGTATTTTTTCATGTTAGTTAAGAAGGTATCTCTTTTAGCTATATCACTTTCATTGTATGACAAAATGTTGATCCTGAAATCCAATTCGTCCAAATAAATATCAGGTCTACAAACCCAAATTCTTCGCCATCTCTGGGACAAAACACTGGTTCTCCCTGCATCTTTCGACGGAAGGAGGGAGTGGATTTGACGGATAATTTCAACAGGCAAGTTGGATATTCTATCGACATAATAAGCAGTATCTTGTCCTCCTCTTGCAGTCTCTGTCAACATTCCAACTTCATCCATTTTTGGAATGATGAGAAATGACTTACTAGTGAAGGTGAAAAAATGCACCTTCAACTGTTTATGAAAAGAAGCTGCTTCAAATGGTCATTTACTCTACCTATTTCCAATGCTTAAGACTCCATCGAAACGCTTCAAAATCTTCAGGCCTTTAAATTCCAGATCAATGTAGCTTAATTGTTGAGCATTTATTAATTTATTTTCTTGGAACCTCACATTGCTTTATTAAAGGCCCTTTAGCTTCTCGAGTTCCCATATTCTTCTAATGACTTCTGGTGTTTTATTAAAAGGAAAAATACCCTATATTAAGCAGATCTGTTCATCCAATGGTAGGGAGCACTTTAGTTCAAAATGGAACTTCCTGGCACAACTCTAGTGGGAGTACCAAACACCAGGTGAAATAGCAAAACAAAAAATCTTTTATTTAACTTCATCATCATTTCTCTTAAGCCTGAACTTAATAAGTAGACATATAGTTCCTGATAGCTGCATGTATATTTTTCCCAATTTGATCACTCCAGTTCAAAGTGCTGCCAATGCAGGTATCAAGACATTGAACAGAAGCATATCAGATTACCACAGGTATTTTACTAATCAACTGTTAAGCCCTAAAAGATCTTCAAAATAAAGCCATTTGGTTGCGAATATCCCCTCCAAGCAAGGAAACATAGATGAGATACCTCTCTCCTTTTCATTTATTACCATGCTAATGCACAGTTCTATAGAACATCTACATAATATTTTAAGATCATTTATTACATCAAATACACCTACTTTTTCATAACTTTTAAAATACCAAATTAATTACAATACATACCAGAAACATAAAAATTAATTATTATCTGTTATTGTATTTTTTTTTTTAAATGCTACTTAATTATTTAACAAAATCTCAATGAACCCACAAAATAACTCATTGTAATTATCTTTCATAATTACAATGAGTTATTTATGTTGCAACAAATACGCAAGGAACGCACAAAACCTCACTTTTCACCCTCTCACACTCAATCCCTTGATTTCCTCCATTATCACGTTTCATCCAAGATTTTATTCATAGAATCCCATGATATCTCTATTAGAATTCTTCCCCAAAATTTCTCTTTCATTTAGTTGATTTCTACTACAAATTATACTTATAAGGGTTTCAATTTCCTTTATTGTGTTCATTTTATTTTGTGGGATTGCATCTCTAGATTTTTTGTTGTTGTTGAAATTTTGGGAGAATCATGTCCAAAAAATATGTTCTTTGTTCTATTCCCACTCGTAGGAGCCCTAGATTTGGTGATGGAGATAGTCCCATTCAAATTTCAGGACCAAGTTTTAATTTGGGTTGTTTTACCCAAACCTCAGACAAGAATATTGTTAAATTCGCCGAAAAATTCGACGATGGTGTTACCCCGAAGAACAATGTTAACAATATAAAAAATGGTAAAGAGGCCGAAAAAGTCGACGATGGTCCTACTTTTATCGAAGTGAAATCTTCAATTCAGACGGACAAAAAGAGGAAGAACGGAGCTAATTTGGACAACTACGATTCCGACTTTTGTATCTTTTGTAGACAATACATTCCTACAATGTTAATTTTGGATATTTTAGAGAACACACCAACTCATTTTCTTTTTGTATTGAAGAAGTATGTTTTTTGATGTTTCAATCTATATTTTTTTTGATAGCATATACAGTATGCATTATGTATCTAACGTGGTAAATCCATATGCGTATGTAATTTGGCAAGTAAGGTGATTACAAAGATTTGTTGATATCATTATTTATACATGGTATAGAATCGAATTACCTTATTTTTTTTATAAAGAAGTGTTCGTGGATGTACAAAATATAAACTGTGTATATAGCATACAGAGTATGCTTTTATGTATGCAATGTGATTATTCTGTATACAACTTTATGTAATTTGGTATGTAAAGTGGTTCCGAAAAATTATCAATACAAATGTATGTAAATGGTATAGAATTCAATTACCTTTATACATTTGATTAATGAACAAGTTCATATTTATATTTATATTCATTATATCTTTAAACATCTGTATATGAATGTCATCTAAAGTGACTGCAACAAAGTTAGCACTCTATATGAAAATGCTATCAAATTCGAAAACATGTAGCCATAACTTGTTGAAATCAGTCATATCAGTTATTAGACACATTACCTTTCACTGAAAAAAAAATTCACTTTGCTTACTATTAGTTATTAAACATCGTGTGAAACAAAGTACCTATATTTTCATATAGTAAATAATATTTTTAAAATATGATATCCGAAATTTGTATGTCAGTTTACATTAATTTCATATATTAAACATGTTATGCTATACCAAAATCAAATATGAAAAAGTTGACAGACGAATACATTAGATGAAAAATTCATGAACCAAATATCTATTAAAATTAACAATGTACTCAACTCAATCCCAGACAAAGCATCCAAAATAATAATTAAAAATAAAAAAAACAACATCGAAGATTATGCCTATACAGGAGGAGGATATCTCCCGCATGTCTTTCGATTGTGTCCCTCACGATGACAGCTGCTGCAAGTAACCTTAGACCTCTTACTTTTCTCTTCGTTTGATGGTTTCCAGCGTTCGTACATGGCCTCCCTGGTCCTCTTTTAGAATCGGGTGGCAATACAATTTCATCCAACAAATCACGTGGTATTTTCCAAGTACTTTCACAAGGAAGAGGTTCAACGGGTATTGCATATGTGTCCTGGTAATTCCTGTTACTATAGTATGCGGAGCAATAATTTTTCCCATGTTGATTTATGTATGCAATAGCAGCTATAGCATGATCACAAGGTATCTCATCCAATTGAAATCGCCCACAACTACATTTCCTACTTTGTAGACAAACAGTGAATCTCCTTGTTCCATCAGTTACTGTATGCAAGAACTCTGTCGATGCTCGTACCTATAAGCATAATCTTACATATTAAATTAAAAATTATAATTATATACAACAAACACTCAGATACTTATTATAAATAAAAATTAATTAGAATACAAATAGTATAACGATATATCCATATTCTAATTAAAAACTTACTGTCATACGGTAAGATAACTTGCGATTATCCTCGAGGATTGCATTATACGTCTCCGTCAGATTTGTAAATGTGTTTCTTGCTTCCTCGCTATGCTTAGCATTCTATGTTTCAACTGTTAACCTCATAAAATCCAGTGCAGAAACCACAAGTAATCTTCTAGCTAATCGATTGATGTTGTTTATAGATTCAGCTATGTTCGAAGTCATGGTCCAAGTCCGCTTAACAATTGAATGAGCCCTTGACCATTTATGATAGCCAATACCAAATAAATATCCCCTGATTCTCCTATCAATTTGATCAATCCTTCCCATTAACTCTTCAAATTGTTGGAGTGTGTATGCCTTTGCCATTGCAAAAAAGAGTTTATCTAGTACCTCAGTACCTTTGCGATTTTTTTTTTTTACGTTGCACCACAGATGCCAAATGCATGCATGATGTGAAAGACCGGGATAAACTGTTGCAGTGGCTTTCCATATGCTTTCATTCCTACCGGATACAAAACACATACTCTCTCTTTCACCGTATGCTTCCCTAAATTTCTCAAAGAACCACGTCCAAGACGCATCATTTTCAGAATCAACCGCAGCGTAAGCCAATGGCAATATATGACCTATTTTTTGCAATAAAAAAATAAAAAAATTATAATCATACACACTAAAACAATACACAATTTTTTGTGATTTAAGAAGTAATCCTTCACATCACAATATATATTCAAAAAAACGTATACCTACCAACAATATCCCAAAACCATACACTCCACAATAATACCAAAAACCTTTAGTTAAGAAAACAAATTTACCCAATAACATACCAACGAACTAGAGCAGCTTAGACACAAATATTAATCCAAAAATATCCACCTAAAACATTAATAGCTAATCTTTTCTACTGTTAATATAAAAAAACTTACCTCCGGGATCTAGCGTGCTTGCAATTAGCATTGTACCACCGTACAAAGATTTTAGAGCCGCTCCATCAACAACAACTATTGATCTGCAATACTCCCAACCCCTAATAGAAGCGTCTAACGCAATAAAAGCATACAAGAATCGATTTTTCTCCATTTTCTCCCAACTAAGGACAGATCCAAGGTACTGTTTACTCAATATATATAAGTAACCCGGAATTCTTTGGTACTATTCGGTTGGATCACCTCGCAACATTTTAATTGCTTTGTTCTTTGCACGCCACACTTGCATGTAACTCAACGACACACCATGTTCTTTCAACATGTCTGTGGCAATATCATTTGGGGAGTATATTTTTTTGGGGTCTACATAATTACCAATTACCAATCCAGCCACGACCCCTGTCAATCCTTGACGCTTTGCATAGATACGGTCTTTTATAGAGCATGCATGAATTTCACAATATTTTCTAATCTTGAAAACACCAGACTTATTTATACTTGAAGAACGTAGGAACCACGTACAATCTTCTGACAGACAGACAAGATAATAGCTGCGAAGATGATAAATAGCAAGAAATCAATAGTCATGCCTAACTCTAACAGAAATCATATACAAGTCTAACGTACAGAACCAAAAATTGGAATTTCTTACCTTTTTGAACAAGACCTTTCAACATGAAACGTGAACTTATTCACAAATGCGTGGCGTCTCATAACCTCGGCAAGAGTATTCTTACTCTTGTAATTTTGGTAAATGGCTATTTTTTTATTTTCGGGATCATTGATTATTTCAACAACTTCTTCTGGTAATATATCAACATCTGGAGTCATTCCAATCAATCGAACAGAATTATTGGAATAAAGATCTTCCATCTGCATCGATACTTCAGTTGAAATTATATTTCCATCACCAAGAACAGATTCAACACCATACTCTATTGCATTCATATTCCTGTCCCTCAACGTTACGCACAATGGATACCTGATGAAAAAATCCGAATTCACTTTTTTTTGGTCCAAATAAACTCGGACACCAACATCATTGTGTATGATCATCGGAGGGCACCCGTTGTTTATCACATATCTAACGTCAAGTTCAAAAATATTGTTGTCTATCGCTAATTGAGAAGCAATCTCACTAATAAGGCCTCTGTAACGTGTGTTTGCGTCATACATGATTCCTTCAGTTTTAAAATCTGCATACCTATCTGTTTAACGAACACAAACAACTTTTCATACAAACACAACCAAAATAATTGAATATATATAACGGTAATCATGAATAATTACCCGCAACATTCCATCAACCTCCATGTTGAATCATTATCGAATGAACATTACCATCTTCCATATCGAGAATACAAAATCAACAGTTTAATAGTATTAACTTCTGTAAAATAAAAATCAAAATACTCAGTTGAAAGAAAGAAACTCTAATTCAATGGAGTTTTTGCCCGGGAGAAGAAGCAAGGAGATTGAGGAGTGAAACGTGATAACAAAACGTGATATATTCTTGAGGGACTGATTGATATCCAGGAGTGATTTTAGGGATTTTATTACTTTTAAGTTACAGTTTGTTAAGGGGCAATCAATTTCGTATTATTTTTTTTAATTTTTCCGTCTATTAGTATTTACTTTAAAATATTATTTAGTTGTATTTAGTTAGGATAAAAAGTTGGTATTTTTTGAAAACTAAAAACTATTGATATGGATTGTAATATAGTATTCATGATTCAACTGCTTCACCATAAAATACAAAGATGAGTCCCTCAAATAAAATTTGAAATAAATGTTAATATTTTTAATACTAGCAGGAGAGATGATAAACAGCTAAAAAATAAATTATATGTAATAAATTATCCTGAAACTTTCTATTCTATTTATAGTCTCATTTGTTTTAAAATGTATAAATTTTAATACACATCTAAATGAGTAATATATTATCTTTAGATATGAACACTCAATAATTAAGATGGTTTATTTTCAACATTCAACTATGCATAACTTATTATTTGTAACTAAATAAATATTTAATTTAATTAAAAATATTAAAAATAAAAATAAATAAATATTTAATAAAAATAAATAAAATATTTATATTTACTAGTGATGATGAAAATAATTTATAGTGATGGTGATAATAGTTAGTGTTTATGATCGTAATAATGGTGGTGATAATTGTTATGGTGGAGATGGTTGGTGTTGTAGTGAGCAGCATGATGCTAACGTACTAATGGTTGATAGGTGAAATGAAGTTAGTAATGACAGAGTTGATGATGGTGGCTACAAAATGTATGGTGATTGATGATGTATTAGTAGTAATTGATGGCGTCGAAAATTATGATGGTTGAGGTGATTGGTAATACACATTGATCGGAGTGATGATAGTGGCTGATAATGATGGTGGAGGTGGCAACGACGATGGTGATAACAGTGAATAAAATTATAATAAGGTAGCAGGTGTAATTGTAACTGATACTAGTGGTTGACAACGATGACAATTGTCGGTGATAATTATGATGATAAAGATGATTAGTAATAATAGCTGGTGATTGACAATAATAAGTGATGATTAGTAAGGATAATTGATGATTATATTAGTTTGTACAGTTAAATTTTTAAAATCTGAAATGACTAAGGCGGTTGAAGTAATTTCTCTTCTTCTCTCTCGAACCAAGGAGTCACGTACATCACCAAACTTCTGTTTCCTTTTTTTTTTTAGCGTAAAAAATGTTGTCTTACAAATCTATTTCTCAAACAAAATATTGCTAAAAAAGGACAACTGAATTAAACAAAAATAGTAATTACATATTTCAACAAGTTGGAAATAGAAAGAAAAAAATTTATATTGAGCATATATAAAATGTATATCATTCATAACAAATTTTATAACATAAATATACTAGAATATATGTGTAAGAATTTATATACAATGAATATAGCACTTATACAAAACATATACTACAGATATAAAACAAACATAAATAACATATAAATCGTAATTATGACAAATTTATACTAAAAATATAACATGAATGTTTAGTTTATTCTAGAAATATATCATGAATTTGCAAGTGTTATATTCATATGCAACAGAATTTAATACTGTTAAATAAAAAACACGTGATTATACAGTATATATTTCACAATATTCACTGAATAAAATCTTTAAATTACATTAAATGCATATTGTACGGTGACAAATCTAAATGTCCAAAGAATTAAGTAAAAAAAATTTAAACCCAAAAAACTGGAAGGGAAAATTCTTTGGGGTAAAGTATTCTGAAAAGTAAAATTTGAAAAGATTGTGTAGATTCAAAAATGCAGCAAATTGGGAGAACTCAATCCCACTATTTTAATTTGTGGGTTGGGTCTATTTTTCAAACAACAAGATAATCTTTCAAATATGCAAAAATGGTAAAAAAAAAAAAATGTTATTTTAGAATAAACACAGTACTCTTAATTATGAGAAAACTCTCTAAAAGGTATTTTAATAATTATTAAAATACATATTAAAATACCTTTTAAAGAGTTTTCTCATAATTAAGAGTACTTTATGTTTATTCCAAAAATAAAAATTTCTTTAATAATTGATATACAACATTATTAGAATACCTTTTAAAGACTTTTCTCATAATTAAGAGTACTTTATGTTTATTCCAAAAACAACAATTTTTTAAAATAATTCATACAACATTATTAGAATACCTTTTAAAGATTTTTCTCATAATTAAGAGTACTTAATGTATATTCCAAAAATAACGCCTTTTTCTTAAAATAATTGATATATAGAGTAAATATCTCATTTAATACCTTATCCTTTCGATCCCTATATAAGAGTAGTACATGTAGCATAAACAATTCATAGTTTGAAATTGAAATTATACAAAAAAGTGAAGAATTGAAAAAAGATGAAGATACATTGTGTTTTCTTTCCTCTCTTTGGCAATATTTCTCACCTTTTTCCAGTACCCTTTGCTAGGTAAAAGAAATTCAAGTATTTGATTTTATAATGCATATACAAGTTTTATTTATTTATTTATTTCATAATTTTGATTAATGTGTATATATACTTTTTGTGTTTCAGTGTCAGGTGACATTTAATTTTGAATATGTGCTAACATTAGTTGCGGTAATCTAGCTTTATTCCAATGGCCAGCAAGTAAGATGCCTCAGAAATGCAGATGTGCTGCTGCTGGAAATAATGAGAGCAAGTGTACATGTATGATAGTTTGTTAAGCAAAATAATTAATGGGCAAGCAATAACAATGCATATTGTATTGATCGATGTGGATCATATCAAATATATATGTATTGACTCATTATAAATAAATAATAAAATCTCTTTTTTTATGAATGTAAGAATTAGAAGTCCAATCGAATAGCTTAATACTCTCTTCAGATAATTTTAATTGTCACATTTGATTTATACGTTTGTTAAGAGATTATGTATTTTGACTATCACAACCTTATTTATTATCTTTAATCATTTAAAATGTTAATCTCTTTAATCTCTTAAATAAATAAATAAAAAGAGTTAACATAAGAAATCATACTATTGGAATATGTGTATGTGTTCTTCACTTAGTTTTTCTATACTAATTAGTCAATATTTATTATTTTCAAGAATAATTATTACTTACTAAAGATAAAATGAAAAGAATGCACTCAATTGTATTTTTATTTTTTAAAATGAAAAATGGTCATATTTGTTCATGTACTTTCAAAAAAAAGTTATATTTATCTTTCGTTATATTTTTTTGAGAAAAGACATCAAATGCACCCTAAAGTTGTCTCGAAAAGTCAAATTCACACTCAAACTAATTTGACGACCTATTACATCCTTAATCTTATTCAAAGTGATATTAATACCACCTTAGAAGGTGACATGACACAGATAGTGCACTCACCTTCCTCAAGGTGCGTGAGAAGAAGAAGTAGAATCTTAAAATGACAAAATTATGCATGTGACACTATTTTATTGGTCATTTTATATAATTAAATATTCTTTCTTCTTATTAATATAAAATACATTAATTATGTTAATTCTCTTTCTTATTTATCTTTTTCTCTGTGGACCCTCACTTTCTTTAAATTTTTTTTTCATTTTTCTTCATTTTGGATTCTTCTTCAGATTCATTATCTCCATGGAAGCATCTCCAATTCTCTGCTTAAACCTACCTTCTCTCCCTCCCTTTTTTTTCCTTCACTGCAGTCGTAGTAGTGGTACCTTGGCAACTAGGCCAAGTATAAACTTAGAGAGTGCAAATCGTATAAATCTAGTCTTGTACTCTTTTTTCTTTGGTGGCTGAACTTAAAATCAAAGTCTGAAAGTCTCAGATCCCTCTACATCAGCAGGCAAAGTATACAAACTTAAAGAAGAATTCTGAGGAAGAAATAAAAAAGATGATTTTCATCGAAAAGTTCATGATTTTTCTGTTCAAACTCGTCGGAGAACCCACCGGAAAAGTTCAACGGAAAAAAATCATTGAGGAACCCCAAATTCTTATTGAAAAATCTATGTGTTTATGCATAAAATTTGTGAATTTTTTGCCTAAACTTATCGAATATCCATCGAAGAAAATGAATTAATTTCTCTTTGTTTGCTCTATTCCCGCCGGAGCATCACCTACCGCCACCACAATATCATTTCAGCCCAAGCAATCTTATTTATTATACATAAAGAATATCAAAAAAATTGTTGATTTCATCCTTAATTATTAAAAATTTTGAAGAATTTTAGAAATTTTACAAATTTGAAAATTTTCATTAGCTTCACAGGCAACAATGGCGTTATCATCGCCTATCAATGCTCCACCGCCAACAACTTATATACTCCATGATATCGTACTGTTCCTTGTTTTCTTTCAATTCATCAATGATGGAGAAGGAAGAAGTAAGGATTTAAAACAGGGAGATATGGTGAAGGAGGAAAAATCTCGGAAGAAGGAAAGTGTTTTGAAAAGAAAAGAAAAGTGTTTTAGAAGAAAAGAAGAAAATATTAAGGGGAAAAGATTTAAAAAAAATTAAAATAATATTATACACGTGTCAAACGCGTGTGAAACATCTCTCTACATAAAATTTGAGAATGTCTTACGAAGGAGGTGTTAATATCACTTTAAACAAGATTAGGTGTGTAATAGGTCATCAAATTAATTTGAGTGTGAATTCGACTTTTTGGAATAATTTCAAGTGTGCATTTGACGTCTTTTCTAATTTTTTTGAGAGTTTTAACCTTACCATCTAATTTGAGGCACATATTATTTGTCCTTGGACGGTTAACTTCAATATTCTCACCCTTATTATCTTACGTGGCACCTGCCAACTACCACTAGTTATCCATTTTTCAACGTACAACTTCTTGTAGTTTTATGCACAATAGTCAATAAGTTTAAAATCATAATAAATGAAACATACTCGAGGTCACAATATTACAGTAAGGTAATGTTTGTCTTAACAATGAGTTTAATAATATACAGTTTCTTATTAACTGTCCCACTTGTAACCGAAAGCTTTTTGTTCGATATAAAGCTTTAGAGAAAATTTAACTCATGGTCATATATACTCCAAAGACTTGTAACGTAAAATTTTCATTTTTTGTCCTATAAAAGTCATTTAACTAAAAATTAAGTAACTAAAATATAAACCTGATCGAAAATAACATAATTTTGGTAAAAGTATTCTTATCCCCCGTTTGGCCATAAAAAGTAGGAGTAATTTTTGGAAAGAAACTTGGCAAAAAGTGTTTGGCCATACAATTTATTATTTTTTGACAAATATTTTTTAGCAAAACCCCCAATTCCCAAAAATTAGAAAAACTAGTTTTTGGACCAAATTCTAGTTTTTGGAACTTTTAAAAATTTAAACTTTACCCTATACTCTTATATTTTATAAAAATACTTCACCATTTATTAATCCCAATTAATATCGATCTCTCAACCAACCCCATTAATAAACCTTGTTATTTGACTCAAGTATGTAATGGTATTGTTGTATAACACTTGTTAAAAGTAATGTAAATAGAAAAATTGAATACTCATTTGTGAGTTGAGAAAACTTCAATAGCTCCTAACTGATTTGTGAAATTGTTTATAAGCAAGTTGTAGCTATAATCTATGAGTTTAATTTTTATCATGGAACATGTTCATTATAAAATTATAATACAAAGTTATGGATACTTTTAATAGTTTTTAGAACTTAAAGGTATAAATCATATTTCTTGAAAAAGTCAAATATTTCCCCCAAAAACTATGGCCAAACACATGGTGAAACTTCACCGAAAAATAGCTTGCCAAAAATATTTGAGAATCTATGGCCAAACGCTAGCTTAGACTTCTGACAAGAAGCACTTTTAGGATAAAAGCTAAAATTTGATTATTAGATAATAAACAATAATAAAATGAGAAAAAAAAACTAACGATGCAACCACACTAAATTGATTATTACATAAAATGAAACTTTTTTGTTGTTATATATGATGGATTCGAGATTTCCCAATACCGTAACTAAGAATAACTAGGATTTCCAAAAGAAATTCATTCGTTTTATGAGAAATAAAAAGGAATATCAATAATTTGAGTGACTGAAGTTGAAGTAGCTACTTCCGAAATAACAAAAAGAAAAACAACACTGGAGTAGGAGAGTCAGAGTCGAAAAGAGAACTCCTCACTTCTTCTCTCATTCAAAGCCGTGCATGAGACTTTTATGTCACACGGCTACTAAGTGATAAAAAAAAAAACCCTTTTTTTTATTACCTTCTTGGCTTATTGTATAAGACCGAATACATTCGATGAATTTAAGATATAATATAATAAAATTTAAATAATAATTAATATAAACATTATATTTAAATTAACAATAAAATATAATACGACATGTAACAACCATGAATGCAAGGTGTTTAGTGTGGCCGTTTTCATTGTTCCCCCTCCCTATTTTTCCCCCCTTCAAAAATACTCTTTTCTTGATCAAAAATTAAAATATTTCATTGATGAATTATTGTTTTTTTTTAAAAAACTTTTTGTGTTTGGACAGGGAAGTTTACAAGTGTCATTAAACTTAATTAACGGTTTTAAGATCTGTTAGTCCGGTGTAGACTCGGGTTAGAAGCTGCCACGTAATCAACACTTAAATGTTCAATCAATTCTCACTTCTTCCATAGCAGATCATGTAACAGAAATACTACAAAACTAATTAAGCAGATAAATGTAACAGAAAATACCAAAAAAAAAGTGTCAATTTTTGAATTTTGAGAAGAAAAAGATGAGGGGTTTCTCATATTTGAAAAGAGCTCTTCATATCCGCTCTTGTTCAAGGCTTTTGGTTGTCTCTTGTATCAGGTATGTGTTCTGTTTGATCCCTTAAATTTTTTGCAGATTCATACAGTTTCTCATTTTTTTTTCTCATCTAGTTATGTTTAATGTGTGTTCATTTCATCAAAAAGTTCAAATTGTCAGAGATGTCACACTTTTTATTTGAGATAATGGTCAAAAACACGCCTGAAGTATCACATTTTTGCGAGTTTCCTACCTGAACTACCAGGTGTTTGCGTTTCTTAACTGAAGTATCTCCAACAATTTATCAAAACCACACCTCGATTAGTATCTGATGGTGCGTGGTGTACACTCTCTCTTTGGTCTAAAGTTGAAGGAACTAATTGGAAAATTAAATAAAATAAAATAAGAGATAATGGTCAAAAGCACACATGAAGTATCACTTTTTGCGAGTTTCCTATCTGAACTATTAGGTGTTTGTGTTTTCTATCTGGACTATTACCAACTATTTATCGAAAGATCTTGAAATTAATGAGTCAGCTGCCATGAGGACGAAATTTTATGGGCAATTTAAGTTGTCACGGCCTTTTTGGCGATTGTATTTAAATCACTTGGTCTAGTCAACTTCGAGGTGTGTTTTGATAAATAGTTGGTGATAGTTCAGGTAAGAAATACAATCACCTGATAGTTCAAATATGAAACTCGCATAAACGTGATACTTCAGGTGTGTTTTTGACCATTATCTATTTTTCTATAGTTAATTATATTTTCAATACGTTCCCTTAGTACGAGCGTGAGTTCCACCAATTCTCTTTTACCCCCTTCTTCATTCGCTTTGCATATGTCACCTTTGACAGAATTGACCGGGTGGTAGAGTCGTGGAAACGCTTGTTTCTTCCATGTTCTGGACCTTAGCTCCATGGAAGAATATGTTACTATTTCAACATATTGTTTGCACTAGTCTCATAGCCATCTCTTAAATGATCACTGACAAATAACCAACTCGCGATGAATAGGGAATGTATAATAATGCTATGAATCAATGACCCAATATTAAATAGTGATAATAATATCAGTAAACGAAGTTCTCCCGCTTCCTGACATGCTGAGCTCCACATGTTCTTGTACAAACAAGGGTCGATTCCATAAAAGATGAAATCTGTAAATGTCAATTCACTAAAATTGCATCATTATCGTGAGATGTAGAATGCATGTAATATTTATTAGAGACTGAGCTTTTCTCTTATTTGATTTTACCGTGGCTTGTGACTAATTTTTTTCGCCTGGTTGTTATAGTAGCGGGGGTCTCATGGTATATGCAGAAAATGTAGACAACAATCAAAAAGTTGTTGAAAGGAGTCTATCAGATACAAAGAAGAAGAAAATAGTGGTACTTGGAACAGGATGGGCTGGCACCAGCTTCCTAAAGGATATGGATATTTCTTCCTATGATGTCGAAGTGGTTTCTCCGCGAAACTACTTTGCATTTACTCCATTGTTACCTAGTGTCACTTGTGGAACAGTTGAGGCACGAAGCGTTGTAGAGCCAGTCAGGAACATAATAAAGAAGGTAAGATTAGTTCTCATAACAACTTGTTTCGGGTGTTCGTAATAAAAACATGGAGGTAACTGGACATAAAGAACTTACTCACATTGATTGTTTGCACTAAACATATAAATACATGACATGTATCACTCTATCTTTAACATATGTATTGTCATATCAATTTATCACTTAATTATGGTAAATCAATGTAGATTGGTGTAAATACGAGAACATAAAAGGACCATCTAGTCTTCTTCTCATGCAATTTGTAATCGTGTTGTCGCACTTGATTGATACCTATTTTTTGAAATTCTTGTTTATTCTTACAGAGAAATGGGGAAATTCAATTTTGGGAAGCAGAATGTCTCAAGATTGATCCTGAAAACCATAAAGTCCTTTGCCGTTCTCTTGTGGAAAATTTGGTCGGAGAGAATGATTTTTCACTAGAATATGACCATTTGGTTGTAGCAGTTGGAGCTCAAGTGAATACTTTTAACACTCCGGGTGTCGTGGAACATTGTCACTTTCTGAAGGTAGCCTTCTCTGCCTCTGTGCCCTTTCCTGATTAATACGGATGGCAGATTGATTCACATTTTCTCTACACAATACGCAACTACATGTATGTTGAGATGTCATTAATAAGATAGTTTTGGATTCACTAGTCAGATGGATGACTTTTTTCATTTATTAAAGTGAGATGGGTGATTTTGGCAACGGTAAAAAGTTGCCATGTCAACTAAGTGGCCGGAAATATCAATTGAGTGTAGTGAGTGACTTTGTGTGTGAAATGACAAAAACAGAATGACTTTCTATTAATAAACAAAGAAAGTAACTATTTGTTGAGTGACCTTCTGAGTAATCAACTCTGCTAAATTTTGGATTTCTCAAAAGAGTGAATCATGTTTCATACAGGAAGTTGAAGACGCTCAGAAGATACGGAGAACTGTAATAGATTGTTTTGAAAAAGCTGTACTGCCGGGCTTAAGTGAAGAAGAGCGAATGACCAATCTCCATTTTGTTATAGTTGGAGGGGGTCCAACCGGAGTGGAATTTGCAGCTGAGCTACATGACTTTGTTCATGATGATTTGGTAAAATTATACCCTTCAGTTAAGGATCTAGTGAAGATAACGGTCATCCAGTCTGGAGATCATATCCTGAACACGTAATTATTCACGAACTTAAGTGTCACCTTAAAAAATGAGATTCCAATATGGGACAGCTTATTAGAGATTATAATGTATTGACTATGTGCAGGTTTGATGAAAGAATTAGCTGTTTTGCTGAAACTAAGTTTCAAAGAGATGGAATTGAGGTTTTGACAGGTTGCCGTGTTGTTAGTGTTTCTGAACATTCAGTTAACATGAAAGTAAAATCTACAGGAGAATATGTCATTGTACCCCATGGTATGGTTGTATGGTCTACTGGAGTTGGTACTCGCCCATTTGTGAGGGATTTCATGGAAGAAATTGGCCAGGTATGTTTGCACTATGATCTCCCTTGTCTGTCTATTGTGTTATTAAGCACCAATAAAGCCCGTGCCGAGTTGTGGTAGCCTCATGTGGGTTCTGTGTGTTCAACTGAACTCATTGCTTTCGACTTGACCTATACATATATAAGCGCAACACGTTAAGAACATATAGTTAGGACAAGCTCATTCTGAATCCACTTACTCTAAATCTTGGATTCGTCTTTGGTGGTAGTTCTTTATTTATTCTGCTATATTCTAAGATTTGAAGTTTCTAATTGGCAAAAGTGCAAGTAATTCAGTTATCATGACCATGTGATTTTTTCTTTGGCAGGGAAAGAGATGGATTCTAGCAACTGATGAATGGTTGCGAGTAAAGGGTTGTCCCGATGTGTATGCTATTGGTGATTGTACCACTGTCGATCAACGTAAAATTATGGTACGCAAGCCTTAACCAAGTAGCCATGCCTGAATTATTTCAGGAATTCTTCATCTACAGAATAGCTATTCCCCAACTCTGCTTTTTCTTCTTTCTTCGACTTTCATGACAAGTAAAACACAGTCCCAAATTCCAATATACTGTAGTCCCAACAAATCTTAATTAGTATAGTACACCTCTATCATGCTCCAGCAGAAAGAATTGTTCCTTAGCTACCGATGCTTATATATCAGATAAACCAATTACTCAATGAATTTGATCTTGCAATATTAGAAGTGTCCTGCAGGGCTAGTAATATTTCTTCTCAAGTTAAAATATTTGATATCTTACCTACATTAGCAACATAGACGGGACGTAAGGAAAAAAAAGAAAACAGAGGACAAAACACACTATAGTTTATGATGAATAATTGTATCCTTTACTTTCTTCTGCTAGCACAACAGTTAATGCTTGCTAGATTCATAATACTGACACGCCTTTATATTTTTCACCTTCAATTTGCATATTTTGTGCGTCACTATGTGGTTCAGGAAGATATTTCAACCATTTTTGAAGCTGCGGATACGGATCATTCTGGAACCTTAACTATTGAAGAATTCCAAGATGTTCTGGAAGACATAATCATTCGATATCCTCAAGTGGAGTTGTACCTGAAGAGCAACCATTTGTTTGAAGTAACGGAGTTATTCAAGGATTCAGAGGGAAATGAGAGAGAGGAGGTAGATATTGAAGGATTTAAGCTAACCCTTTCTCATGTAGATTCTCAAATGAAGAGTCTACCAGCTACTGCTCAGGTATATGTTCCCTCGTGATTGTGTTCGTGGATGATATCCTAGTGTATTCCCTTAGTTAGAGGAAACGGCACCGTTTCTTTTGTTTTACTTCATTTTTTGTTATCAGTTCCATCTTTTTCCCCACATTGGCAGGTTGCTGCTCAACAAGGTTCATATCTTGCTGGCTGCTTTAACCGTTGGGAACAATGCAACGCTAAACCTGAAGGCCCTCGCCTCTTTGGAAGTGCGGGGCGTCATGCATTTCGGCCCTTCACGTATGGCTTCCTCTTCTTCAATGATTTATTTTCTTACTTTACTGTTGCATGTAAGTTTACTGGAAAAACTTCAAGCTAGTCTAGTTACCTATATAAACATGATTCTGTTATTTATTTCTACACATTCTCTGTCACACATGAATGTGATGTATGTATGATCAGACTTTCCATTCACTGGCATTTAGTCTCACACGTCACAAAAATGTTCGTTGAATTTTAGCTCCCACGAGATGCTAAATTAAATAGGTTTCTTATGATCAACTGAAGCAAGTTAGAAAGCTCACCAGTTGTCGAGATGATGCCATCTGTTTCTGCTTCCCCAAATGAAAGTACATTTCATCCCCTGTTGTACACACGTGATAGCTAACAGTAGAAAATTTGAGATTCCACATTTTCTGTATGGGTGGAGCTAGGGGGTTCATTCGAATCCTTTTCGCTGGAAATTAATTGTATATATACGGTCAATCTTTTTTAATATATATATAGTAGATGTTGAATCCCCTTGACTTCTCCATGTGTTTACTTCTTATATTTTGAATTCCCTTCCTGAACCTCCTGACTCAACCACTATTTTACCTTAGTCAAACATAGTTTTGGACAGATCGTAGTGTTGCATATTCATCTCAACTCGACATGTACTTCTGGTTTTCCCTTTGTTTCTTAATCCTTTTTCCAATTTTTATTTTGAACTTCGCATCTAAGATATAAGCTTGTTCGTTTTCTTGTTCTTCTAAAAGGCATCATTCATTCGCGTTTCAAGCTGCATAGAATAGTATGGATAGCACAAGTAGGATTACTAGAGTTTCTCTTAGTTTGATTAACTCCTCCCCCCAGCACGATTCAAGGCCTAATTTCAGGGGTGGATCTAGCATGTAAGCAGCTGGTTCGGGCTATGAGTGTGCTTTGAACTATGTATAGTAGAAAAGTCCAAAGTAAGGAAAATGTATTTGATACTCCCTATGTTTCGACACTATTTCCTTATTATTCTGTTCAAAAAAGAATGACACATTCTTATATCTAGAAACATCTAGCTATAAACTTCTCATTTACATTAATGAGAAGCTTTATAGCCATGCAAATGATATGACATGTTTAAGATCATAAATTTTAAAAATCTTACATCCCCACAAATGTTATGGTATGTTTAAGACCATATACAAGTTTTGAAAATATACTAGTACCTTCTTACTTAAACTTCATGCCGAGTCACACTATGTCACATAAATGACGTCTGCAATGATTCTCTGCACTTGCTTAAATTTTTAGATCCGTCTCTGCTTAATTGGTCTAAAAAACGGCTAATGTTCTTATGTTGTATTGCAGGTATCGGCATTTAGGGCAATTTGCACCATTAGGTGGGAGCAAAGCAGCAGCAGAGCTTCCTGGTGACTGGGTATCCATGGGTCGTAGCACACAGTGGCTCTGGTATTCTGTCTATGCAAGGTGATTAAATGCGTATTTAATTCATGAATATCACATACTTATGTATGTTATTTAGAAGATCTAGTCTTATTATAAACAGTAATATTTGTCATTACTATTACAGCAAGCAAGTTAGCTGGCGTACAAGGATCCTAGTTGTATGGGATTGGACAAGAAGATACATTTTTGGAAGAGATTCAAGTCGAATATGATGATTTCATTTTGACAGAGACTATTTTCTACTTTTTGGTTAGCAAATGCAATAATTTTCTATTTGTATAAACCTTTACTGTACATCGAATAGTAATTAATAATCGGGAAAATGTTCAAATTTGTCTCTGAACTATGTGGAATGGTTTATTTTTGCCCTTTGTTAATAGTCGAGGTAATGGGTTTCATCAGTTGTATTACACAATGGACAGACAATAGAGTCAGTGACGACAACCCATTGAGGTTGTCTGTCTCTTGTTTGCAGCCTTCTAATACATAATGTCAATCTCAATGTAAACATCCATCTTGGTGATCCTATTATTGCACACCAATTTCCTCCAAGGCACCTTTTGGAAAGTACCCCTTAGTTGTTGGTAGATCATTTTAGTTGAGAACTTTCCAATCTGTAGGAGGACTCTTTCTTGGTAACCTGCTTGTTCAAGGTATTTTGTTGCCTTTAGGATCTTCCTAAGATCCTAACTACCCATGAGGCATTTTTAGCTTCAACTTTCCATATAGATCTTAATTCCCTTACCATAGTAAACATGCAACCACTTAACTCACAACTTGTCTTTCTTCTTGCATAGATTCTAGAAAGAAAGGGAAGCTCGGTGCACTAAAGCTCTCGCTGTGCGTAGGGTTCGATAAGGGCCCGACCACAAGGGTCTATTGTACAAAGCCTTACCTTGCATTTCTGCAAGAGGCTGTTTCCGAGGCTTGAATCCGTGACCTCCTGCTCTAGATTCTAGAGCAGCTTGTAAATAGCTGCCCTGTTCCAGCTCAACACATCCAGCATATTTAACCCTCCAACATATTTGGGAAAGCGTAGATAATTTTCCCAAGCAATCAGTACTTTGTTGGGAACTCCTATACCCTCCAACATTCTTACTTTTCAATTAAAAAGGATGATGAAGAAGAAGAGAAGAAAGTAAAAAAAGGTAGAAAAGTTAATGGTAGGATAATTGTGAGGCATTTAACAATGCCAAGTTTGTGGAAGCGACTAGCTTCTATTCTCGTTGGGATTGGATATAGATGGGAAATCTATAGATCGTAGTAGTTCGCCAACCTCTCTAACTAACATACGATACAATTTCACTTCACGGCCAAAAAAAAGAAAGAGCTTTGCTCGGTTGGCCTTCCTACGCTGACGAATGCCTCTTTTCTCTTCTCTGAAGTCTACACAAGTGGGAGAGGCAGGATTCGAACCTACGTAGAAAAACTTCAACAGATTTACAGTCTGCCGCTTTTGACCACTTGGCCACTCTCCCCTTTCCGGGCCGAGGCCCCCCTCAATGGGTTCTAATTCTAAGGAGGGGGGCGGCGCCCTGAATCAATCAAAAAGCTTATTGATTTAATTGAAGGGAACTAAGACGATTAGCTTAGCTAGCGTTCCGGGAGAATCTAGTCATTTAAGAACTTCGTTGCCACTTACGTCCTTTTTAGCCTATTTTTAGACTGTTTTGTCTTGAGCCGGGGGTCTATCGGAAACAGCCTCTCTACCTCACCTCTGAGGTAGTGGTATGGTCTGCGTACACTCTACCCTCCCCAGACCCCACGCTGTGGGAATACACTGGGTATGTTGTTGTTGTTGTGAGTTTGTGCGTTACAAAGGACTAAAAACTGAAACTAGCTAGTACTAATTAATAAGCCTCATGTCATTACCCCGAAAAAAAAAATCCATGTTAAGGAGGGGACAAAGAAAAAGAGTGTCTTAGTATATTAGTAATGGCAGGGGTGTTCACGGTTTGGGTAAAAACCGATCCAAATCGAAAAATCGAACCGAACCGATTAAATAAATCGATTTTTATTTGATTTGGTTTGATTTTACATTTTTAAAAACCGATAATATTTGGTTTGGTTCTGATTTTGCTCAGAAAAATCAAAGAAATAACCGAACCGAACCGATAAATTATATTACATATTTTTTATAATTATATATACATGGTTTATTATTTTTTATGAATAATTTTAATTATCTTATATATGTTTTCATCAAAATTTGTTTATAATTTAAATATCTTGTATTAGAGTACGCTATTTTATTGTTTTATGTGGTAATCTCACAATGTATTTTTTTCTTTTTGAAAGAATTATTGTTGTCTTTTTTTCCCGTTTGAATGAATCGTTTCTTTTATTTTCGTGTATTGTTAATAACCGAACAACCGAGCCAAACCGAACTGAAACCGATAACAACCAAACAGATAAATGTATATTATATTTGGTTTGGTTTGGTTTTAAGAATTTAAAAAACTGATTATATTGGTTTGGTTATGATTTTGTTCAATAACCGACCCAAACCAACCCGTGAACATCATATTAGTAAGCAGTGGCTACAGAAGCAAGCAACTGCAAGAAATGTGGCTGTTTGATGGAGTCTTTCGAGACTCGTTTTGGCATGCGACTGAGAAGAATTTGAAGCTCGAGCTATAATTCCCCGTTTCTAATTTCCTTCCATTCCTTGATCTATTTTAGATTTAAGGCTTTTGATTGCTCAGATGATCATTCAATTTTAAAAAAATTGGCCACTAAAAGCATCTATTTTTTTTATAATAAAAAGTAAAGGGCACTAAATGAAGGAGAAGTCCATGAAAATTTTAAGTAATTATATACGTACATGAAATTAATAACAATTACAGAAAAATGGAAGCTAGTTACCACTTACCATTCACTTCTCAAGCTTCACATAAAAGCAATATTACATTCATTTAGTATTTGATCAAAACAACATTCATCATACGAAATATTGTAAACCAATGAATGAAATGTGAAGACGAGAGTGAACAAAAATATGAAGGCATTTTTTAGAATAAAGAGGGATGAGGTGAGTCAGGTATTGTGTCGATTTTGGGTGGCTTTGGATTCTAATTGGTTCAGATTCTTAATTAGTGTTTTACTCACTCCGTTCATTTTTTCTTGTCATAATTAGACTTGGTACGCCTATTAAGAAAACAATGATGATATGACTATTTTACCACACTATCCCTGTTAATTAATGTTTAGTACTACTCCTTCCGTTCAACTTTACTTGTCACTTTTTGACTTGACACACCCATTAAGAAAACAATGATTGGCATAGTTATTTTACCACATTACCCCTATTAATTAATGTTAGTATTAAGCCTTGGAAAATAATTTTAGGAATAAGTAATTAATGCTAAGGGTAAAATATAGAAAAAAATAATTGTCTTTTCTTGATATGTCAAAATTGACAAGTAAAAATGGAAATCAAAAATAGAAATAAGTGACAAGTAAAGTTGAACGGATGAAGTATTAGGTATTAGAAAATGATTTGAAGATTAAGTTATTAATACTAAGTGTAAACATGGGAAAAAATAATTGTCTTTTCTGGATATATTAAAAGTAACAAGTAAAAGTGAAAATTTATTTTTAGCATAGTGGACAATTAAAGGAGTAATTGTTTTTTCTTTTCGGGGAAGGAGTCTATCTTCCTGCCTCGCTTCTGGTTGGGAACGACGGAACTTACTAATTCACTATTTTCACTTCTTTAGGGGTGAAGAGAATCACCTGTTGATGCGGACGGTCTTAGCAGCTATCTTACTTCCCTAGGAAGAGGCTTCATCTGTTGTTCTTGCTAACGTTGAATCCGCTCTTTTTTTGGTTGAATAAATTGAAGATTAAATTTGTTGAGTCATTAAGTCTCACAAAAAAAAAAAAAAAAATTGGGTGAAGATGACCATTGAAACCATTAAGATAAAATAAAGTGACTTTTGAAAGATAAAAAAGAAAAAAAAAATAGATGACCTTAATGGCCTAGCACCTCAAAATATAAGTAAATGATACTTTAGCCATTTAAATTTGAAAATTTTCTAATATCGTCAAAAAAGGAAAAGTATATTTGACAGGTACGATTGTACTTGCATAGTCCTAATAAGATGGAGATCCATAATGACACGTTCCCTAGTTTATAGTTATTGACAAGTCAAACATGCGCTAAAATTGCCTATTACTTGACAGTTACTCCACTAGTACTCCCTTAAAATAACAAAACAAACAAACAAACAAACAAACAATAAAAAGTGGCTGTGCTACAACTACGTTCATGTATGGAAAGTTAGACAAATTTCCCCTTTAGTTTCCTTCTTTATATAAATTGAGAGAAAATCATAAAGAAAAAGAGAGAGAGAGAATTCATTAGGGTTGGCTGCAACACAATAATGAGTGGGTATAGTTTCTTTCAAAGAGCCTCTAGGGCTTTCAATGACTACCCTCATCTCCCTAAACTTCTTGTTCTTTTCACTGTCAGGTCTGTCTATTCACCATTTCTTCTTTGTTACACTATTTTTTTATGTTTATTATTTACAACTTATTGGGTGATGTAAACTAGTATATGCTTACTTTGATAATTCTGTTTATTAAATTGTGCATCAATATTGTTTATATTGTTTGTTTCTCATTTTAGCATTTGCTTGTTTATCATTTTTATTTTTCTCGTTTGTCCGGTGACAGACCAAGAAGGGGATTCGAAAAATAAAATATAATATTACACTACATGGGATTTGAGATTTGGATCTAAAATAATATTTGAACCCCATTTGACACTTACTTTTTCTTTACAACGGGATTCAACATCTTATATATAAAACACATGTACAGTATAATTTTTCAATTAATTGAATCCCCTTCCACCATTGAGTTCAAGTTCGGAAGTGTACCACAACCCCGTTAATTTATTGGGTTCGAAATCTGTTATTTTGTAAATTTATTTAGTGGATTCTTGAGTCAAAGCTATTGTGTCCGGATGAATCTATAACTTCTAGGCAAAGTTTTTGCTAGTCAGAAAGCACATACGTATGTAATCTACATTTGCTATGTCTGATTGTCATCAATGTTGTTTTTTATTAAAGTTTTGGATTTTTTTTGCAACCAGAATCTGTTACTCCATTTTTTATTTCCTCTCCTCCCTTCCTTATAGAGGAAAAGAAACTACAGAATTTGATCTATTTTTTCAATGTGTATGGTCATTTTAGCTTGAAATTGAATGTGCACTTTTATACTCGTCACCAATATGATCTAGTGCCACTTAAAAGTCAATAATTTGGGTAGGTAACACTCTGCATCTTGGGATGTGCAAACTAAATTCTGAATTCTAATCTTGTTTTTGTAAAGAGAAAACTTACATTCATAGAATCTGAATCCCCTGCAAGCAATTGCTTTCAGCAATTCCAAACACTCGCGGTTATTTGCTTTCCCCATTATCCGTCACACTTTGCAAATAATTGTTTGAAGGTGTGACCGCAGTTCCATTTCAGTTTTTCTGTTTAATCTTTGTGCAGAATATAAATTTTCCTGGAATTTTCTCTAATGAAAAGCTGAATAGAGTGGAATGTATAGATGATTCATGTCGCGGAAACTAATCTATTTATGATTGACTGATTTGCTTTGGAATTTGCAGTGGCGGAGGGCTAGCGACAGTATGTCACACTGCATTTGCTGATGCAGGTCAAGATGATATTATTAAGAAGAAGAAAGTGGTAGTGCTTGGAACAGGCTGGGCAGGAACAAGTTTTCTTAAGAATTTGAAAGACCCCTCATATTCTGTCGAGGTCGTATCTCCTCGCAACTATTTTGCCTTTACTCCTCTGTTACCTAGTGTTACCTGTGGCACAGTCGAAGCAAGGAGCATCGTAGAACCAATTCGTAATATTGTCAAAAAGGTAATACACACCATCACCACCATAACATCATTGATCTAAAGTTTGTTGTTTTTCATCATCACCCTTAGTGATGCCTTGTCGCGTATTTTTTGTTTCTGTGTAACAGAAAAACTTCGATGCTGATTTTAAGGAAGCTGAGTGTTACAAGATTGACACAGTAAACAAGAAAGTTCACTGTAAAACAACCCAACCAAAACATTTGGGTGGTGGTATAGAAGAGTTTACCGTAGATTATGACTATCTGGTGATTGCTATGGGTGCTCGAGCGAATACTTTCAACACCCCTGGTGTTGTCGAGAATGCACACTTTCTAAAGGTAGCTTTTCTATTAAGCAGATGTCTTTATTGAATTGAAGTATAGTCTCTGAAGGTACATTCGAGTCTTGTGACTCGGTCTTGGTACTAATCCATAATGATTAAAGTTGACGTGTGAGCCTATTAGTGAAGAAAATTTAATGAAGCAACAACTGGTACCATATAGAAGCGGCCAGAAACTACTCTTTGACCAATTTGAAAGATCATTTAATGTAGTTGAAATAACTAAATTTTGGATTGCTCGATCAAGTAAAGGAAACTGAATGGAATTCATGTGTCTCAATCTTATTTGTTCCGTTTTTCTTTTTATTGTTTGGATTGTCCCCTTTTCGCGATGCATAAACTAAACCAATAATTAAGATAAGCACAAAATGAAAGCTTCAATAAATACATATACACCTCATATAGTTTTTTTGAAGAGCAAGCAATGATACTTCAATGCAGGAAGTAGAAGATGCTCAGAGAATTCGTAGGACTGTGTTAGATTGTTTCGAGAGGGCAAGCCTTCCCAGCATAAGTGAAGAGGAGAGGAAGAGAATTCTTCACTTTGTCATTGTTGGAGGTGGTCCAGCAGGCGTGGAGTTTGCTGCAGAGCTTCACGATTTTGTGAAAGAGGATCTCGCCAAGTTGTATCCTGCACTTAAACAATATGTTAGTATAACACTCCTTGAGGCCGGGGATAATATACTGAACATGTAAGTAACATTCTCCACTTACTACATTATAGCTTTTGTGTTTTGAACCTATGTCGCTTGGACTCTTTAAAAAATGTACTAATATTTTTAGAGAGTCCAAGCACATAGTTTTTGACAGCAAGATTGAAGTGTGTTTTTCGATCAATTGGTGCAACTCATACTATATTATAGCTTGTAACTTGTTTGCTTGCCCACCAATCTGTGAGGATCTGCAATAAGTTGTTGGTTGTGATCACTTCAAACTTTCACTTTTTCAGGTTTGACAAAAGAATTACGGCTTTTGCTGAGGAAAAATTTGCAAGAGATGGTATTGAGCTGAAAACGGGGTCAATGGTGGTGAAAGTAAGTGATCGTGAAATATCAACTAAAGAGAGAAGCACTGGCCAAACTGTTACCATACCATATGGAATGTGTGTCTGGGCCACTGGCATTGGTTCTCGCCCTGTCGTTATGGATTTTATGAAACAAATTGGTCAGGTATGTTCAGCTTTACTGTTACTGCATTTCTTGTTAATATTCTACTTGTTTCAGCACCAACTCATGTCCTTAAGATGCTTCGTGCCAATCTGTTTTCGTTGATGGTTCGCAGACAAACAGGCGAGTCTTAGCAACGGATGAATGGCTCCGAGTTGAAGGGTGCAATGAGATTTATGCTCTTGGTGATTGTGCCACAATAAACCAACGCAGTGTCATGGTACAGTTAATCAATCTTTAGATTTTGATTTCTTATACTGAATTTCAACAATTTAGCAGCATTTCCTGGAACCTGAAGAAGAGTCAACCTGTATAATGATCTTTTCTTCTTCGATTCCCTGATTGGATAACTAAAGAGTTGCAACAACTCTCATTTACTAATCCTAAATATACGAAGAAAACTTAACTATACTTGCATGTTCCACCCTCACTCTCTCTCATATCGGTACGACTTGTGAAAATCAAGATCAGGAATTAACAATATGATGCTTACACCTTCTGGTAATTTGATTTGTTTGTTTGTGTTATATACTTTTCCGTATCTAATCTTTATGCTTTCTAAAAAGCACGTTGACACGATTGAATGAAAGTGGATGAAATTTCATTTATCTTTATACAAATTTTAAATATCTAGAATTCAAAAATACATTTCAGGAAGATATTGGAATCATATTTAGCAAGGCAGACAAGAACAATTCTGGTACTCTAAGAGTGGATGATTTTAAGGAAGTGATCCAAGACATATGTGAGAGGTACCCTCAAGTGGATCTTTATCTGAAGAAAAAGCAGCTGAAAAACTTTAATGCTTTACTAAAGAATTCAGAAGAAAATGCTGAAATTAACATTGAAAAGTTCAAGAAACTACTTGCTGAAGTAGACTCCCAGATGAAAAATCTTCCTGCTACAGCACAGGTGAATATATAGATTGTTTTCTCTTGTTTATATGCTTCTATTCCTTATCTAATGGTTCTGTCATTATTGTCTACACACTAGGTTGCGGCTCAACAAGGTAGCTACCTTGCTGACTGTTTCAATCGCATGAATGTATGTGAAGCAAATCCAGAAGGTCCACTAAGATTCAGAGGAACAGGGCGCCATCGCTTCCATCCTTTTAGGTCGGCATGAAAATCACACTAGGGATGATTACAGAATCATGAACCTCTTTATTATGAAGAAAATGGACACTCATATTTGAGTAGGAAATCCTATGACCTTAACCTTATTATGCTTCATGTTGGTTCTTTCCCCCTCTCTTTACAGGTATAGGCATTTGGGGCAATTTGCACCTTTGGGTGGGGAACAGACTGCAGCTCAACTCCCTGGAGACTGGGTTTCAATAGGTCACAGTACTCAGTGGCTCTGGTATTCAGTATATGCAAGGTAACTCTTGTCAAATTACCATAGTCGGTGTTTACATCAAACCAGAAAATATAACTTTAAGAGTTACAAACTAAGGCGAGGATACATAACCATGGTTAACTGGTAAAAGTTTATATATGACACATTCTTGCTTAAATATGTTTTTGGTTTCATATTTCAGCAAGCTAGTCAGCTGGCGTACAAGGGTGTTGGTGGTATCTGATTGGATAAGGCGTTCAACATTTGGGAGGGATTCTAGCAGAATCTGAAACAGCATCAGATTAGACAACTAAACACAACTCTGGATTTATTGCTTTTTACATACTGTAATTGAGTTCTTCTTACTAGTGTAGTTCAGAAATTTTGTTCGGATTGTATTTCCTTAACCAACTTCCTCCTGGTTCCAAGTAATATTTCATCATTATTCTTTAGAATTCTACTGGTCTTTCTGACACCTTCAAAGGCCATACATTACATTAGATTCACCAAACAACAGAAAATAAAAGGAATTTTACCTGTGCACTGTGTGATTTTCTGGGGAAAGGGATCAATTGACAGTCCTTGGAGACCAAAATGGTCCCTTATCTTTGACAGTTAGTAGGTTCAAAATAGTGTCTATCAACTTAGTAGATTGGTCCTTTAAGTGTGCCAGAATTGAGCACTTTTAGTCTCCAGCAAATATTTACCAAACTCTAATTGCTAAATTTCACTGGAACTGTGATAAAAAAAAAATTGAACATAAGAACCCACAACTCAAAAAAAAAAAGTAATAGAAATTGCACCTTCAAAAGTTGCACCAGACTCTTGAAATAAGCAAAAAATAATATAAACTACAAATTATCTACTTCCAAATGAGTATTACCGTTAAATATTTTCTATTTTCACAATTCAAATTAAATTTAACAATTTGAGGTTGGTAAAATATGTTATGAAGATCAAAAGTGCTCACTTTTCGCAAACTTAAAGGACCAAAACAACTCAAGTGATACTTTACGAGACTATTTTGAACTTATTATCAAAGATAAGGGACCATTTTGTCATTTTCTCCTCCAATTTTACAATCAATTGATCATTAAGCACTAGAAAAATTTCCCTCTAAAATTAATCCCATCATTTGTGCCCTCCAATGATGTACAGAACAAGGGGAAAAAATTTCATGCAAAGGTGGGTGAAACACATCATACAATTGTAATATCTGTTTATTGTGGGAAAAAAAGAGCTCAATCAGCTCACTCAGCAGAGAAACCATTTAACACCATTTACATGATGCACCAAACTATAAATGAGGTTACAACATCCACAAAATAATTTGATATTTACACCATGAACATCTACTAGATGCTTCTCTTCTCCCTTTTCATACAGGATTAGAGCATATTAAGAACCACACAAGGAAAACACTTCGAAAAATTCAGGCGTGTAGTCATTTCAGAGATCCAACACCACCAAACGTGGGGAAGTCAGCCTATGAATGGACCAGATGGCTGGTTATCGTTCTTCCAACTTTACTGGCCTGTAACCAAAAGAAAATCTTTTAAACTTCAATATGCACAACAAGAATTCCAAAGAAGAAGTTGTGCCTTTAATAACAGAATCATATACTATGAACATACATCTGCAGATCCATTTCAAGTCAGAGAGATCATATATTCTATGAAAATACATACCACAACAGATCCTTTCCTGTTGAAGATAGCCGCAGCAGCAACAGCATGGAGCAAACTGATGCTTTTTGTAAACATTACTCAACCGGTGTCCATAATCAATTTTGAACTGCTAAACTATCTTTTTTTCCGTTGACTATAGTTTGGTCCCTGATGATTCGAGATTGATTCCTTCATCTCATTTGAAAAAGCAACAGCCAACTCAAATTTCCCCATCTTCTTTAAATTACTGATCAGCGATCTGTAAACATGAATCGATGGGCAGATCTCCCGGTGCTTCATCTCATTAAAAAGTCTCAGTGATTCCGCAATATTACCAGATTTTCCAAAGCTGTCGATCAAAGCACTATAAGTCCGCGAATCTGGCTCAATTTCTCTCTCACACATCTCCTTGAAAAATACTAAGCACGACTCAAGCCTGCCAACCTTTCGCAATCCAGTAATTAAGGTATTATAAGAAACAATATCAGGAATTAGACCATCCTCTTTCATTGCCACAAACTCATTAAGCATTTCATCTATTCTACCACACTTGCCTAAGATTCCCAAAATGGTGTTATATGTGATCACATCAGGTTTGGATTTCAAACTGTTCATCTGATCAAAAATCAGCAAGGCCTTATCAACCTGTCCACATTCAGCAAAAGCAAAGATGATCCTATTCATAACTGTAGTACTACCAGGAAAGATCAACTCCGAAATCTCCCTGACAAATCTTAGTAAGCAGGGAACATCATTTTCCTTGATAAATGCCTGAGCAAAGATAAGATATGTTGATGAATTCAGAGATTTGCAAGATACTAACAGCTCCTTGAAACAATGACATAGAAGGCCAATATCGTTTTCCTCGCCTGCAGCTTTCAGAAGGCGATTGTGTGCACTAGGGCAGAGGGGGATATTTTTACCGTGCATGGTCCGCACAAGCCTAATGGCTCCTGATACATTTCTATCATTGCAAAACTTATCAATATAACTAGCACAGAGTTCCTCTCCTGAACTTTGAGAATTGGCCATAACCGAGAGAACTTCTGCCAACACTTCATCCACAATTTCAGCAGGGGATGCCTGGGTTGAGAATGATTGGCAGCAGCCAAAAATACTAGGGACAAAAGTTGGCCAATTGAGGAGGACTCCAACTGGGATGGATTTAATACAATTCTGTATTAGAAATTAGCAGTAAATCACAACATTAAACGACGAAAGAAAAGAATTTACTTCCCTAATAGAAATAGCTAAAGCAAGTGACTCAAGATTGGGTTCAGAACATCTTATCCATTCAATGCCATGTTTCTTAACAGGACTAGAGTCAAAAAAATGTAATCTCATAATTCAGTGAAGCAAAAAGAGCTCCCAAACTCAATATTGTGTTTTCTGTGTTAATTGTGAAAGGAGTCTTAACAACCAACCCATATACCCAAACATGCCTTCGTAGTACAAATTACAGTTCATAGCTCCCTAGTTCAAACTTTGCATGAGATATTCTGAAATTTATTTGCGCGAACTGGATCATACAGAGAAACTTCATTGTTAAAGCCTTATAACTCGATCACTTTAACCAACTCCCATTTCACACGAAAACACCAACCCTACCCCATCCCCCACCCAACAACATTCTTGGGAGGATAGGATGTTCGCAGACCTTAACCCCCCCCCCCCCCCTCAAAAAAAAAACAAGGAACAAAGAAAAGCTGCAAAAACTACAACCATTACCAATTAACATTTTCATAGATCATGTCTCATAGTAAAGGTCAAAAACATGCATGGTTGGACCAGGACCAGCTTGAATCAAAGTTCATTTCTTTTGACTGGTTGCTAATAATGATAGTAACTCTTAGCATATTTCCACAAATAGAGAAATTTGTAACAGCTCTTTTATACATAAGGAAAAAAAACACTAAATTTGTCAAGTTTCATCCCATGGAAATAAATAATAGCCTACTCAACCACTCCAAAACATAAAGGGTAAGAGTAAAACCCTTTGCATATCATATAAGTTCCCTTTCCTTTCCTTGTTTATTCCCCCAACAATCAATAAAAATAAGCATTTAGTACTCCCACCATTTCAATTTATTTGTCTTACTTTCCTGTTTATTCTACTTCAAAAAGAATGTCCCTTTACTTTTTTGGCAACTCTTTGATTCTAACTCTTCACTTGGAATGGTTACGACTATAAGATTAAATGGCATTTTGGTACACTCTATATATCTTTAGTTTAAGACAATAAGATTCAAAAACTGTTCTTTACTATCTTAAACTCCTTGTTAGGTCAAAACTACACGAACAGATTGAAATGGACGGAGTAGCATTTACAGGTAAAGAAAATAATACTCACGTCAAGAAAGAAATTTCCACACCGATGCAATGTGTTGAATGCCCGAAATCCTTTAGCAGAAGATTGAAATCCAACAGCGACACTATAGTTCAATCCATTGAAACAAGAACGGCATAATAAGAAAGTTAAAGTGCTCAGCTTTGCTCTGCCATTCAAAGCAGCTGCTACCATCTTTTCTGCAGAGATTTTTGGGGTTTTATGAAACCCAAATTAGGGTTTTAAGGATTGAATGGTGTGAAATTGTAGATTCAATGTCTGTGCAGAAGAGAGAATGGATTGGGGGAAGACCCTAAAACCCCTAATTTTCATGGTGTGTCAAAGAGCTAATAGAAAAACCCTTGCTCGCATTTCGGGTGTGGAGGGACGGAGGACGACGTGTATTATTGCATAGCTGATGGTTCAAAAAAATAAAAACTTTCCATCCGTTTGGCCATAAAAGGTGTAAGGTATTTTTCGGAAAATCTTTGGCTATGCAATTTATCAATTTTTAGCAAAAATATTTGGCAAAAAACTCAAGTTTTCAAAAACTAGAAAAGTAGTTTTGGGCCAAATTCTACTTTTTGAGAACTTTTAAAAATTTAAATTTTACCTCAGACTCTTATATTTTATAAAAATACCCCACTATTATTAATTCTAACTTATATCTACATGCCAACCACCCCTACTAATAAACCTTGTTATTTGACTCTCAAGTATGTAATATTGTTGCATAGCACTTGTTAAAAGTAATGTAAATAAAAAAATTGGATGCTCCTTTGTGAGTTGAGAAAACTTCAGCAGCTCCTATACTGATCGATGAAATTGTTTATAAGCAGGTTGGAACTTATAATCTATGAGTTTACTTTTTATCGTGGAACATGTTCATTGTAAAATGATAATACAAAGTTATGAATATTTTTAATAGTTTTTAGAACTTAAGGGTATAAATCATATTTCTTTAAAAAGTCAAAATATTTTTTTCAAAAACTATGGCCAAGAACATGGGGAAACTTCACCCAAAAATAACTTGCCAAAAATACTTGGGAAATTATGACCACGCTAGCTTTATCTGTATAAGAGCCCGTGCATAAAGTTGAAGTTTTAATTAAACATATAATTTGAATTTTTGAAATTGTACCCTTTTTTTATCATAAACATGAAAATTTGATAAGTTTTGAAAACTATCAAAATTTTGTCAATTTTAATACAATCTTATCAAATGAGCAAAGCATAGTTTATAAAAAAGATATCAAAATATCTTAAAGCGCCGCATTGATAAATTGTATATCTCTATGTTCATTTTATAAATAAGTGTTTGCGACTACGAACTTCCAAATGCACATAATATTATGAAGATCGACTAGTCTACAATAGTAGTAACTAGTTATTCTTTAATAGAATCTTTTCACATGGTATAGACAATCTCTTCATACCGAGCATGAGTCTTTTATTTTTGCAAAATTTAAAAAGATGAGTCTTTTTTTTAACAAAATATAAACTTATGGGCCAAGTTTACATTTTAAAAAAATTAAAATCATGATTTGGAATCCCAAATCATTCTTTTATTTTTTGGAGAATTTAGGATTATTTCAAATCATGATCCCAAATTACATGTCCAAATGATGATTTGAAATCATAACTTCATATAGCATATTCAAAAGCAAGTTAAATAAATACTAAAAATTATGGTTTTATGATAAATGTGTAGAGTTTTTCTACTAATTAATAAGTGAAAGCGATAAGAGGGAGTAGTTGAGATGCTAAACACTCCTTATTTTCAACTTAAGATTGTAAGTTTGAGTCACCAAAGAAACGAAAAAGGTAGGAGCTCTTAAGAAAGCGTAAAGCCAAAAGTAAAAAATAAAAAAGTAAAAAGTAAAAGCCCCTTGGTACACCTTCTGATTCAAGTCGTGTTGCTTTTGATGCTAGGGAATCTGCCTCTGATCTCCGGAACTACCACCGTTAGCATCCGTAGACATTGTTATGGACAGAGGATGAAGCAACAACAGAAGGTGTTCCTCTTATTTCCTTAGCTCTATTAGTAGTGCATTTTGCATAATATGATGAAAATGCTTACTGTAAGGGAAGTAAGTGTTGCTACAAGGAAAATGCTGCTTAACAAATCCATTCTCTAGCCAAGTTTTGTGAAGAACTGAACATGTTTTTTATAACAAGTTTCACAGGAGTTATTTTCCATACTATAATAAGAAAAGGTCTTTTATCAATTAAACCACCACCAATAATGTAGGTAAGTCTCCATGGGGAAGGAGAGACACAACTAAAGCTTGAGAACACTGATATCAGAACTGCATTGACTTCAACCAATATGCTTCAGTCCCTTGTACCTTAAGAAGCTGGGGGGAAAGTATAAAGATGACATCAGTTACAAGGATGTAGGAGTTGACTAGAAAAGAAAGTAGCATAAGAACTTCAAGGGTCTAACAGTAAGTCACTAAGATGCCTCTTAGCATAAGAACTCCAAGGGTCTAAAAGTCACTAAGATGCCTCTTAGTAGGACACAAAGGTTAGCAGCTTCTTTAGAGGTGGAAAATGTGACGACCTTTTGGAGTCATTTTCTTAACTTAATAATACTTTAGATGCATCATGTAACACTTTAGGACATAAGGTTGATATTACAGAATGACTTCTCCAACAAGAGGAGTGCAGCATCATGTAACTAGCAACGTTGTCAATGAGTGTCCTCACTACACATTCTTAAGATATCCAACAAAAAGGGAAAGCCAGGTCAAATTCGAATTCTGAAAATAAGGCATACGCTATGAACTTAGAAACCTGACACAACAGTAATAGAAATCTCAAATTTCATCCCTCAAGCATGACATCTCATATTATCATCAAAAGAGAATTGAGAAGCAAAGAAGAAAGCTTCTTCCATTATAAATTCTCAGTAATACAATGCAGCTGACAGAATATATATAACAAGAATCAATAGTAATGTCCAGCATTTCTTTAGTAGTAAAAAGTAACTTGGCCATATACTGCAACATAGAACATTATTCATATTGTACCAAACATGTAATCAGAAGCTAGAATACTAGTATGAGGAAGCCCAAAGAATGCTTCCTCATTCAATGCCAGGAATAGAGCCTCATATAAGAATGAACAAAAAATTAAAAGGCAGGACTGAAAATTGAAAAGGGTGAGCTCCCCTTATTCGAGTTATTTCACATTATTCCTCTTCAGTGTCGTCCTCAGCAAAACTGAGAACTTGACACACCGATGGCTCCTTATCTTCATCATTGCTGAAAAAGGATTTCTTCCCTATCAACTCTATCACTCTTTTAGCAGGTCCAGAATCCCTGGGGGTCTCATTGGCGGTGCATCGAGCAATCCTAATTCTAGGAAGCAAATCAGGCTTCACAGTAATGCTCAGTGGAGATTTCTCACTCTCTGTACTAGAATGAACTACTATCTCACTAGGAATTTCCCATCTCTTTTTCACCCTGCTTTCAGTACCCAAATTCTTGTTCTCTGTTTGAGATACACGCGTTTTCCCTACGGATAAAGATCGTTTCTTTTCGTTTCTCTTAATATCATCCTTATCATTCTCAGGTAAAGACCTCTTTCTCACTACTGATGACTGATTTGCGCTCTGATTGTACCTACTAGCCACAACCCTCCCCGGCCTCTGAGGCTTCTTGTTAGCAAGAGCAGACTTTTCGCCATCTTTGAATAACTTCTTAGGCTGAACTGAACTCAGAAATGCATCATCCTTCTTCAGATTCTTCTTTGTTGCAATTGTAGTAATTGCCTGCCTTGAAGCAGCCATAGTTCTTGCTGCAGCTTTTCTTGATTTGGGACTAAGGCTTGAACTTTTCCCCCTTTCTTCTTCAATCTCTTGAAGCTTCCAAAAACAAGACTTTCGCCTGTTTTGTATTGGCTGAATAGGTGTAATCATCTCTTGCTTGCCCAATTTCCCTCCCTTTGTCCCTGCAAAAATCTCTGATGGCCCCATACTCAACCCTCGCCGCGTTCCACCAAAAATCTCAGATGGTCCTAAACTAAGACCCCTTCTCTGCATCTTTGTTTTTGCACTTATTGATGAACTCTCTGCATTCTTAACACTCTGTTTAGGCTCCATAAACTTTGCTGCCACAACCCTTCCTCTCTTTTCAACAATCTTGAAACTTTTTTCAGCCTTTTCAATTCTCAAGGCCTCTAATTTCGAATTCAACCTACTAATCTCCATTTCAATTTCTTCAATCTCCTCATCAATCTTCTTTTCATCACGGAAATCATTATCCTTTCCACTCTTCCTAGTAGTTATATCATCAACACTCTTCTTCGAAATGGGCTTATTTGTCTTGATTCTTGAATTCTCCAGAGCCCCATTGGGGTGAAATGGCTTGATGGGTATCGGAGACGACAGATTAACCGATGAATTCACAAACGAAGGAGTCTGATTCTCCTTACTCGAGACATCAGATTCAAAGGAATCTGATAACCAAGAACGTTTCAGTGAAGAGAAATCTGCAGAATCTCCATTATCAAAGGCAGCATTGTTCCATATCTGAACATCTGCTGGATTAATCCCTTCTGGGTATTGTAAAACACTCATTTTTCTCTGATGGGTTTCGAAAAAATTTCACAGAAGAAGTGAGAAAAGAGATGAATCTTGAAGATTTCTTGATGTAGTAGATTGAGAAAGGGAGAAGAGAAAAGTTGGTTCTGAATTAGGGAAAATTGTTCGAGCCTTTTTGTATTTTCAAGTTTTTGACCGTTGGGGACAGGGAAATCAAACGTTGGGTTGTCCGCTCCATCGTGGCCGTTGGATATTAAACGGCTCAAATTGACGCTCCGATTTTGATTTAAAGGGTCAAAAACGGAGGTTAATTTCTGATTTAACACTCATGCTCACGCTCCTCCTCCCTTTAAGAGGAGTTGATAATATGTATACAATCTAATCACATGGTTGATTTAACTATTTACGATATCATTAAGATTTTATTATTTTTAAACGTTATGCAAGTATAACTTTTGAAAAATTAATTTTCGGATATATTTAGATATGGGTTAATATTTATTCATATAATATTCAATCTTATAGACCAAATTTTAGAATGTTATCTAATACTTGTAATAACTTATAATATTTTAAATTGTGATTTAATGTTTGTAGTAACTTATAAAATTTTAGATTATAATATATGACATTTTCTGATAAAGTTTTCAATTTGCTCAAAAAATAAAATTCAAATCGTGATATAGAAAATTCATAAATTGCAAACCAAAAATATAAAGAGAGGATTATTTTGCAAAACCTAATCCTAATTAAAATCGCACAAATACAATATCTAATTGTAACTGTATGTGTATATATGTGTGGTCAACTGTATATATTCTCAAAATAAAAGTTGGAAGAAGATGAATGTACCTGTATGTACAAGAAGACATCAAATGTATTTGTGGCCAACTAGATCTCATATATGTGTCTTTAAATTGTATGTGTCACAACGTTTAACCATACGTATGTGAAGGCTATATAAAGTATATATGAAATGTACGATATATGTATGGCGATCTCCGACAAAGCAGCATCAATTTTTCAATGGCCAATTGAAACACCGACGAACGAATGCGAATGAGCGAAGTTTGGGTGGACAGCAATAACTAGAATTTTTAAATATACAAATACATTATAAATATATATATATGCTATAAAATTATATAATCTCGTTATATTTTACAACTAGGCCTTAAAAGTATCACGGTGAAGAGTAATAGATGGGTAAAATTAGCTACATCAGGTAATTTTTGCATTTTCAATTTCAGTGGGGCCCAATGGAAAAACAATTGAAAAAAAGCTAAATTCTGAGTTCTGACAAGGGAAAAAGCAATGAAAAGACAGAAGAATCTTAATGAAGCCAAAACCCAAATTGATTCCATTTGTTTAATGGAGAAAATGGGGTTAATTACAAGGTTGGTAGTATTTGGTAATCATATGAAGGGACATATAAATTTTGTAAACATAAAATTCATAAATCAAGCACACACACAAAAAAATTAAACAGACATATAGAATAAAATTATTATCAAACAAGCGCCGTCCGTTCCGATCACTAATAGAAGAAAAAGAGCAATCAAAATGTTACCTAAGCAAAGCATTTTTAATTGACTCATTTCTCAATCTCCCGCACTGCTCAAGTAAATGTGCGACTTTGTATGTGAACCTTCTTCTCTTTTGTCCACTCTTAGTTCACACAATTCTCAAAGCAGAGAGGAAGGATGGACAACAGGTACCACAAACCCTCTATCATGTCATCAACACATAGTTGGTTTCAGTTTTCAAATCTTATGTTTATTGATAAACTTCACTTTCCAGTTCAAAAATGGGGAAATCATGGGCTAAATGGGGTAAAAATGAGAGAAATGAAGAAAAAAAAAATGTGTTGTGACTAGGGTGTTCGCGGATTGGTTTGGGTCGGTTATTGGTCAAAAGTCAAAATCATAACCAAACCAATATAATCGGTTATTTAAATTCTTAAAACCAAACCAAACCAAATATAACGTACATTTATCGCTTTGGTTGTTATCGATTTCGATTCGATTTGGTTCGTTTATTAACCATACACAAAAATAAATTAAACGATTCATTCAAAAAAAATACATTATGAGATTACCACGTAAAACAATAAAATGGCGTACTCTAATACAAGATATATAAATTATAAACAAATTTTGATGAAAACATATATAAGATAATTAAAATTATTCATAAAAAATAATAAATCATGTATATATAATTATAAAAAATAAGTAATATAATTTATCGGTTCAGTTCGATTATTTCTTCAGTTTTTCTGAGCAAAATCAAAACCAAATCAAAGATTATCGATTTTTGAAAATGTAAAACTAAACCAAACCAAACCAAATAAAAATCAGTTTATTTAATCAATTCGTTTAGATTTTTTGATTTGGATCGGTTTTTACCCAAACCGTGAACACCCCTAATTGTGACGCAGACATAAATTTATAAATCGACAAAAATTAATAATTTTAACTCGAATATATTATATTTTTATTTTTAAGAAATTATTTAATACAAATAAATTATAAAATTTTAGAACTTAATAACTCCAAAAAAAAAAAATAGACTACAAAAACTTGAAATCTTGAATTCAGACTTTTTGTGTTGATGATGTGATAGTGCTTATTTGATAATTTTATCTTATGTGATAGCTAGCTTGTAATTTTGGGTGTTTGAATTGGTGAATTTCTAACGATTTTCATTTTATGTTACTATATGGACGGATTAAAAAAAAATTGATACATTTAGGGTGTGTTCAGTATGATGTAAAATATTTTTTTCGAAAAATATTTTTCAATTTTTCATGTTTGTTTTGTTAACATTTTTGGAAAATATGAAAACAAGCTCGTTTCGAATAAGAAAAAACACTTCTTTAATAAAACTAAGGAAAATAAGTGGTATTGTCTACTTCTACTCTCACAACCACTCATCCCAACCTCCAATTACACCCACCCCCACCCCAACCCCCAACCCCACCCCCAACGCCCACCCCCCACCGCCACCCACCACCCTCACCCCCTACGATTCACCCACCCCTGCCCTCACCCTCACCCCCTACAATTCACCCACCCCTGTCCTCCTTCTCACCATCGTCACCCTACCTCTATTCATTCTCATTGTTTTGTGGTAAAAATATATTAAAATAATTTTATAATAATATTTTCTACTTGCGTACCGAACACGAAAAAATAAGTAAAAAAAACACTTGTTTTTCAAAAATATTTTAAACATACCAAATACACCCTTATTAAATACTCTTGTCTTGAAATAAGAGAAGCTTTTTTCAAGTGGTAAATTAAAGTAAATTTAAAAATTAATTTAAGTTGCACGTTCGAAGCCTGCATTGTTCCTTTATTTTGATTAGCATTTGTTATTCTATACCATTTCAGCGAGCTTATTTGGTTTTTTCCTATTCATACCTTATGTTTTTCAATTATTTATCATTTTTTGGAATGTGAAAATCTTGATTTAACCGATAATTAGAGTTGAAAAAAGAACGTGGATTTATTGATCTAATTATCGATTTAAAGGTTCAAAAAATAGTTTAGTGTACTCATTTCCCCCTATTCTAGAAGGCCACTATTTGGGGTTGCAAAATTAATCCAAGAAAGTATGGGTTATTTATTTGTTAACTGAGCTCATTTTAATACATCTAAAAATTGAAATAATATATAATTTAAATTGATTCATAAAAAATTTGTCAAAATATTTTCAAAAAGATATGTATATTTTTTATTTGATTTGCTATATATAGCTAGCTTAATTCATTTCAGTATATCTAAAAATTGAACTATATGAAATCTAAATTGATTCATAAGAAATTTTATCAAAATATTCTCAAAAGATATGTATATTTTTTATTTGATTTGCTATATATAGCTATAATAAAGAAAAAAATATTTTTATTAGGTAACTAAAAATTTATAAAAGAATAAATAATAAAATTACAAAACTTAGAAATACTTAGATGGATTGAATTATGACCCGTTATATAACCAATTTCAATTCAAGTAATTTTTAAGCGAATTAATAATCCATCTTTTTATCTCAATCAATTGTAACTGATCCAAATTCAATCGAGCAGTTCATTTGACACCCTTAGCCACCACCACTTTCTAAAGAAAAAAAGAAAAAAAACTTTATTCGTCGATAATTATGCAATTACATAAATAGAATTATCGATACACACTCAATCTTTTATATTATCATTCAATATCTTTCGAATTCATGAACGATTTATCTAAATTATGCGTCATCACGCAACATAGCCCTCGAGGTACAAGCATTCAAAGATCGGATTTGTTTTAAGTGCAATGTTTAGCTGTCCATTAATTATTAGATTATCCCAACTAAATGCTAAAATTTACTCACACAAAATCCAAATTTAAGTTTGCTATTTCTTCTTTCTCATTATCCAAAATAAATGCTAAAAAATTGTTCACACAAAATCCAAATTTATGTTTGCTTCTTCTTCTTACTCATTATATAGTAGTAATATTTATATTATGTGACAGACTCCACGTTTTAGTTTGTTAATGAAAAGATTAGAAAAAAAAAATGAATGCTTTCACTTTTTTTTTTAATCTCAATTTATGTGAAAGTATTTGACTGAATACATAATTCAAAAATATTTTTTCTTAAAAGAAAATTGTGGTCCAAATAAGTCATAGATACACATGTGACCATAAATCATCCCACTAAGGATAAAATGAGAAGTTTAAAGTTAAATGTTATTAAGCTAGCATTTGATCATAGATTTGGGATCAACTTTTGAAAATTTATCTTTAAATATTTATTTGACAATAAAATATGATCTTCAAACATTTTAGTTTTTGAAGGAAATTTCACTTTTACTCACAAAAATTTGAAACTTTTTTCAAGTAAAATGAATCAAACTCCAAAAATTACAACTTCAAGAACTCAAATTTCAAGTTTCAACTTCAAAATATATGATCAAACGAGAGCTAAATATAGAAATATATTATTTTTTTGATACCGATTAAAAAATAATATTACACAAATTAAGACAAATAAAGTATTTAATTTTAATATTTTTATGTTATCCTTAATTGATTTAAATTCACTTTACATAAAGTTTACTTTTTATATACATATTTTAAAAAAATTGTCTTATTCGTGTACAAAGGATAGGTTTTGATACTTTGCATATATATGATTGTCCTATTAGTGGACAAAATGGAACTGATGTAACTAGTATTAAATTCTACAGATTCACTTGACACTATAAATAACACGAGGATTAATGAACCTTCAAACCAACCAAGAAATCACCCCCAAAAAAAGAAGTAAAATAATTCTTCTCTATTCTTTTTACTATGTCTTTCACTAAGAAAAAATCCCAAGATCTCACCTTTGCGTTGATGCTTTTGCTTACTCTGTGCTTATTATCTGATAATCTTTCAAATGGTGAAAGGTTAACATTCAAAGTCGGCTCACAACAAGGATTTAGTGGAGATGAATCTCGTCCAGATTTTCCGATGTTACCAAGAGGTCCAGTGCCACCATCAGGAGCCAGTCCATCACCACCATTTCCATTGGTTCATAAGGATGATCTTCCATGAAACTAGATATTATTAGTCCTTTAGTTTTATGTTTGATCAATGAACCTTCTTGGTTGCTTTAATAAAAGGTCGTCTTGAATAGCTAAAATTGGAATTTTGTCAGTTGTCTCATGTGTTTTATTTACGGTCAAATCTCCTTATAAAGTCATCGTTATTTGTATGGATATTTTTTGGCCGTTAATTATAGCATAATTATATTGTTATAGAGACAACATAACATGAAAATTGGTTTTTAAAAAAACTTGAATGTTGTTAATTATAGGAGATTACTGTTATATAGAAGTTTTACTATGACTGTACCTAAGTTTTTCTCTTATCCACATTAATACAATTAATCTCTTGTGCGAGGCTTGTGTTGCTCGATTACATTTAGGGGAAGATGAGAGATACTTTGTTCTATTGCAGAAAATTATTTTGATTCTCGTCTTTCATTCAGAAAATAATATCATCTTTTCACAATCAAGATTCGGATTTATAGAACTGAAGCCTTCAGTTCTCAATTGAAATCTCTTAATAACGTTAACACATGTATTCCCGCTTTGTGCACCATATATTTTTATCACAAATTGTAATCGAATTCCCCTTAGATCCGTCTATACATAAATGACCCAGAAAAGAAACGGAGAGACCAAGAGGATCGAAGAGGAGAACTTGTGTAGCTCTGTTTGTCCGATGGAAATCAAAGAAAAGATAAGGAAATTTTCTTGTATTGAGTGAATAAATTTGTACCAAAGTATTACCTATTTTTTGTCGCCTCATCTAAGTAATACCCATCTTATATTTATTTCTGCACTAATACCCAAATATTAGATAACTTTCTGGTGAAATAATATTCTTCTTTTTCGCATCCGCATCAGACACATATAACTGAAACTTTAGTTATTTTTAACATGTGTTTCAGTCATGTATGACTAAGCACATACATATATGAAAAAAATTTGTATGTGCTTAGCCATACAAGGCCAAACTTTTAGACGTGAATGTCTGAAGTTATCTGATGTTTAGCTTTCACAAGGCCAAACTTGTAGACGTGAATGTCTGAAGTTATTAAGTTTCAAACACAAGTATTTGACTTCTTGCCAAAAATAGATAAGCAAGTATTAGTTAAATGGCGATATAAAAAGCGACTATTCGTGCACTTCCCCGTTGTAAACTATGTAACCTAACTATAATTTTACAAATAGTGTATCCAAAAGAATGCATATATGTACCAAGGTATCATTTTTGGAAAAACTACATAAATAATCAAACATCCTTACCCTAATTACTAAATATCCCAATACTTTAAAATAATTACATTTATCCCATTAAATTGAAATTACATGGTTAAAAAACTGTATCCACCACAATCCCTAAAAAAGGGCCTAAAATCACTCAACTTGTATCTAAAGGCAACGGTTGTTCTCTCTCTATAATCGTTTTCCCCAAATCACGCCTTCAACCAAGGCTCCATCTTCCACACGATCTTCCTCCACTTTTCAAAAAAAATTGGCGCTTGCTGGATCATAATCTTCCATTGTTGAGGTTGGTAAAATTCGTTTTTCAACTTTTACTATAGTTTAGTTCTAAGTTATCATAATCTATAAGAGCAATTACTTGATAACGAATCAACGATTGCCTTCATGGATAACGAATCAGATAACTTGATAATACCAAGTAACCAACAATGGCCTTCATTTGATTTAGGTATATCTCAAATGGAGAACAATGAAGTGCCTTCTCCGACCTTTGTTCTAGCTGTTTAGAGACTTTGAAGAAGAAGACTTTGCTGAAAATAGATCCAAATTTAGAAACGATCAAGTCAAAATGAATGAATTGCACAAAAATTTGAAATCAAGAACAAGGGACTCAAACCCAGATGTTATTTTCCAGTGTTATCAACTTGTTACCATGTATCCAGTGTTATTTTCCATGTATCCAAGTATACATATATCTATCTGAGTTGTAAATGTGTAACTTTTGTAAATTTAAAGTTTCAAATCAAAACAAAGCAATACGTATCCAGGGATAACATTGTAAGCAAATCTTGTGTTACATGTATCCAGGATTAATTCATGTTAACATGTATCCCAATACTACTGCAACCTGCTATTTGAGATGTTGGTAACATGTATCCTTAACACTGTTACAATGTATCCAAGCTTACAAACTTGTATCCAATATTAACATGTATCCAAGTATACCTATATCTATTTGCTGTTTAGATGGTATCCTTAGATATTGGGAAGTATCCTTAACACTGTTATAATGTATCCAAGCTTATAATCTTGGATACAGTGTTAACAGTGTATCCAAGTATACCTATTGTTGTTTGCTGTTTAAATGTGTATCCTTAGATATTTGAGATCTATTATTACCTGTATCCTGTATAATGGAGTTACTTGCTGGTTTGATGTGTATCCAAGTAATTTTAAATTGAAATTTGAATTCTCCAGTTGTTTGTGGAGATGAGGATACTGCAGATGCATTTCAAAGTGATTGACGCGTGATTTACTCCTCATTAATTGTAAATCTGTTATTTCCTTTTAAAGCGCCCTAATAGTAATAGATTTACAATTAATGATTTACTCCTCATTAATTGTAAATATTTTATTTCCTTTTAAAGCGCCATAATAGAAACAGATTTACCATTAATGAAGAGGTTATATGTATCCAGGATACACGAAAATACAAAGGATACACGCCTTTCCTTTTTTAAACTACTGGGGAAAATGTAATATTTTAAAGTAGTGGGATAAAACGTAATTAGGGACCAAACTACTGTGTTTTATGTTGTTTACACATCATTTTTTGTCTGTGTTGTTTGCACTGTAGTTGTGCTGCTACACCATCGAATTCGGGCTTGAGACTTTGTTGCCCGATGCAAATTATAAGCCCATGATATAATTGAGCCCAATACACGTTTATATCATTTCTGTAGCCCAGTTGAAACAGAGGAGAGAAGCCGACATGTAAAAGAGCTAAAACGACAAGTAAGGCTTGCTCAAGTGGTTGACCATTTCAACCATCAATTAGTAGATTGCGGGTTCGAATCACGCTGAAAAATAAGTGAGAACAAAAAATTATTTAGTGACAGTCCATGATACTTAAATAAAGTTGAACGACTTTTCCATTACAAAAATAAAATAAAAATAGTTAAGCTTTAGAGGGAAAAAATTCAATTCACATATTTGAGAGGACGCATGTGATTAAATAAAAACTTAAATAACATTGAACATTTCGTAATCATCTCGTAACTGGAATAGATTTTGCATCTAAATCTAGGTACTATCTCCATCCCATTTTACGTGGCATTAATAGTATAATTACTCAATATAATTATAGTTTGAAAAAAATATATAACTCAACAAGAATTTTTTTTTTACTTGACAAATTCTCTTATTAAGATACACTTTTCACTCACCCTATATTTTATATCCCAAAATAAAATCTAATTTCCTCCTATTCTATTCCTTGTATCTTAGTCAAACATAAATAATTCAAATATAAGAGATAGCCGGAGATGGAGAGGCGGCGGCGGAAAGATGACGGTGTTATTCTGGTGGTACCCAGACCAGAGATAGGCGGAGATGAAGAGGTGGCAGTGATGTGATCAGAAAAAATCAAACCAAAAAGAAAAAGCACAAAATTGAAGAAATCATCTTATCTTTTTATCGGAAGTTGCCGAGAATCTTCCAAAATTTCGATAATGGCTGAAGAAAAAACCAAGTTGCCGGAGGTAATAGTCCTCGGCAGGCCAATGGTTTCCCAATGCTACGACTAACAGTTATCACAAAAATTTCGAATCTTCACTGCCATTGGAGCAATTCATTTCTACGCATGCTCAATCCATAGAAGCCATAATTTGCTTTCCTTGAAGAATTCAAGAAGCATTCGTGATGGGATTTTGGAACAGTAGTGAATTTCATCGATAGTGGTGACGATTCTGGCTTGGTGGTCGAAGGAGAGAAAATGGTAGAGTGAGGTGGCAAGATTGAGGGAAAATGATACCAGATCTATGTATCAGGAAAAATATATTTTTGATATCATAAACCCATCAAACTTCAAAAATTGTCGAGGTGAACTCGACCGCCGGAGCAACAACCATCGGGACACTCGTCACTTTTATCAGTTTTTCTAATACCAGATACATGTATCTTTGATATCAGATTTATGAATCAGATTTTTTCTTCTTCTTCTTCTTCTATTGAAACATATTGATACAATCAATTGTATCTATGTATCAAGAAAAATTGTATGTGTATTCGAAAAAATTGATACAATTATTATAAAATTGTATCTGTGTAACAAAAAAACTGAGAAATTGATATATTTATTATCAAAAAAATATTGTATTTTAAAAATGTGTTATGTTATTTAAATATTAAAACTATTGTTAAGCTACATGATATAAACTTAAACTATTGCCTTTTATGAAATTTCCTCATTTAAGAAATAAGAGAAAACTTTGTTATGTTTACCAAATTATATATCCTTATTAAAGTCACTTTAATGCTTACTTTTAGTTGATTTTTTTTTTATAATAAAGTGTTAAGTGAGACTCGATACTAATATAATGAGAAATACATCTTAAAATATTGATCAAAGTCCATATAATTTAACTTTTGAAAATCAATGTGACAATTAAAAATTAACAGAGAGAGTATAAAGCGACGAATAACAATTTCCTTTGTTAGAGAAAAGTGTGTGATTTTGTGTCATATGTTTATGTACTGGACATGTTCTCTTTCTTTTTGTTCTTTCGTTCTCAGCATTTACGAAATATTGTGATTTCAGGGTTAAAAGCAAGATGTTTGATCTGTCGGGCATAGCCTTGATCACTTCTTTTTAGAAAAGCGGAATCAAAAACTGACCACAGGAGTCGATATTCTGAAGCTGGCAAGCAGAATCTAATCTCATAAATGAGTTTTCACTTGTCGGGGATCAACTTTACAAGTAACAAGTTATCCCCATATGGAGTCCGCCCAAGGGAGAAATCCAATCTAATGGGTCACTGGGACTGGGCTTGACATCAAAAATAGAGAAAAGCGTATAAGCATTTTGCCGACTGTGCATGTTCCAAATTAAACTTTATGCGTGGAAGCTAGAACACCGCAATCTCACTCTCATGAAGAGTTGGGTCAAAACTAGTTACAAAAATATTATAAGTAGCAATCCTTCTAAAATTAATATAATGAAAAAAATACATCTTAAAATGTTGGTTAAAGTCCATACAATTTAACTCTTGAGAAGCGAAACATGACAAGTATAAGTAGGAAGTATAATTAATTTTGGCTTAACATAGATAATCCCTTAAACTTGTCAGAATATTCCATTTAAACACTCGAACTAAGTGTTGATTCAATTGAACACCTGAAGTACTTATAAAGTGTTTCAATTGAACACTTTCGATTAAAATTTTGAAGAAAAAAAATTGTGCGTGTTTTCATTGGTTTGTTAGATAGTTAAATTGACGAAATAAAATAAGTCATTTCTTTTAATTATATACATCAACCTCAAGTAAAAAATTGATTGAGGTTTTAGGGCTTATTGGGGCAAATGCATATAATGAAAGAAAATGACATATGTTACGTGATTACCTAATAGACGAATGAGAACACATGCAGAAAGTAAGTTCAAATTTGGACTAAAAGTGTGTAATTGAAATATTTTATTAGGATTTGAGGTATTCAATTAAAATATGACTTAATTCGAATGTTTAAATAAAATATTCTGACAAGTTTAAAAAGCCCGTTATTAATTAAGCCATTTATTTTCCTATGGACAAACTACAAATTAAAGGTTAAAATAAAGTTTGACTGATTCACGGTTCACCTAATGATCAATTCGCCCTTGATTTGCCGATTATAGGGAATCTTTTATATTTTAAAAGAAAAACTTATCAAGTATGGTTGTTTATGTCAAATTAATTTAAATTATAATGATTAAATAATTTAATAAAATAAAAATATATATTGAATAATTATGCTTAAGTGATAATTATGTATATTGAAATATATATCATACATTTATTAATTTGGATAAATTTTATCTGTCTCGGCCTTCAACATACAAAAAAAAAAAAAAAATTATTGTGGGACACAAATTTTTACTTGACAAACAAAAAGACATTTAAAACTCTTATCGCCCTATAATTGTCTTATATATTCGTGGACAAAAACTTTCGATAAAACGGAACCGATCGATGTAACTAGTGGTATTAAATTCCAATCCATTCACCTTTGTATGTAAAGTTTAATACCACTATATAAATAACGACATGGAGATCGATGAACCTTCAAACCAACCAAGAAATCACCCTAAAAAAAGAAGTAAAATAATTCTTCTTTATTCTTTTTACAATGTCTTTCACTAAGAAAAACTCCCACGATCTCATCTTTGCATTGATGCTTTTGCTTACTTTGTGCTTATTATCTGATAATCTTTCGAACGGTGAAAGGTTAACCTTCAAAGTTGGATCACAACATAGCAGAAATAATGGAGATGATTCACAATATTTTGCAATGTTACCAAGAGGTCCAGTGCCACCATCAGGGGCCAGTCCATCACCACCATACCCACTTGGTTCACAAGGATGAATAATGAAACTAGCTGGATTAATCTCCTAATTTAATTTTATGTTTGATCAATAAACTTATAATTTTCTTGGTTGCTTAAATAAAAGTTCATCTTGAATAGTTATAGATGGATTTGTCATTTGTTAATTTCTCCGTATTTTGTTTACCTAACTATCAATCTCGCTCCGTGCTGCAAAAATATATAATCTCTCGATTGTGCGAGGACTATATATGTTGCTCGAATACGAGGACATGGGCAGTATGCGTAATTTATAACCACACAAATGTCTGTGACATGTTTTTAGTCAACAAAGTTTAAAAATCTTTCTTTCCTTTGTAAACTTAGTATTCAGTCAAACACCGGTACACCACCTCATAATTTGGGATGAAGGAAGTGTAACGATTCGTCCTCTCAAATCATATGTATCTTTACTAAATAAGAAAGAAGTTGAAAATTGCTCTTCACAAATTCAGCATAGAAGCGTCAAGTCATTGAGATCAACCAAAAACTAATACAAGCTGGCTTAATTATTCGGTTTCTTGTTCATTCACAAACTCCATGAGTTATGAGGAAATAGAGCCATCGAGGCACAACCATTGACCAACAAACATCTTTTCACAATCAAGATTGGGGTTTATTGAACTGAAATCGCCAACTGTCAATTGAAATTTCTGAATAATGCTGACACATATATCGCCACTTTGAACACCATATATTTTATCACAAATTGTAATCGAATTCCCCATTAGTCCATCTATGAATCACCCAGCAAAAAAAAAATGTAGATACCAATTTCAGTAGACACTCAAAAAAAAGGCAGAGGAAAAAGAGAAGGAGAAAAAGGAAATATATACTTCCTCCTATACCAAATATTAGTCGTCTTAGTAAACTGAATTCATTCCAATTAATATAACGTTAAGCTCCAAAAAATATCGTTTCAAAAAGGCGTATAAATTTTTTAAAAGACAGATAATATGAATCGAAGATAGTATATATACTTACCGCGAAAGATTCTGCTCTCAACAACAAAAACAATGAGAAGGAAAACTAGAAGCAGAGCAGACATTGTTATGTTTTTTTGGAGATTTTGGAGAGAGATGCAAACAATAAAATTGAAAATATGAATGAAAACTTTCTCATATTAATTTCATTAATAATAAGCCTTTATATAGGCACATAAACAAAGTAGTAGACTCCTCCTACATCTAAAGTACTAGACTCTTATTAAAACTAATAAACTGAATATTCAACTAAATCAATAATTAGACTCATCAAATAATTAAACAACTAATTATTCTAGAAACTATGTAGCAGTAATAGATGCAATATCCAACACTCCTCCTTGCTTCTGTTGCTGCAATCTAGTAAAGTTCATCCTCCTGGGTTTCTTCTTTCATTAGTAGTGCTTGTGAGTTGTTTTGATCTTTGAACTTGCACACTTTTGTAACATGACCTGTTTGTTTGCAATTTCCACATATTGCGTCAGATCTCAACCAACAAAATTTTTCTAGGTGTGTTTTCTTCTTGCAATATTTGCAAGGAGGATAATAATTTTTTTCTTTTTGGTGTTTTACATAAAAAATACTTTCATCAACTTTATCTTGTCTGAGAGCTCTTCTTTGCTCTTGTGCTTGAAGAGCACTTATTAATTCTGCAAGAGATATGGTAGAGAGATCTTTAGACTCTTCTAGCGCAGAGATTTTTGACTCAAATCTCCCTGGAATAGTCACAAGAATTTTTTCAACTATTCTGTTATTTTTAAAATCCTCGTCAAGCAACCTGATTCTATTGACAATCAAAGAGATCTTGTCAGAATACTTAGTGATGGTCTCACCCTCTTGCATTCTAAGAGATTCAAAATCCCTTTTCAAATTCAAGATCGGATTTTGTCTGCCTTGTTCACTTCCTTGATACTCCTTTTCGAGTTTGTCCCAAGCTTCTTTCGCTGTCTCACATGCAATTATTTTAGAAAAGATAGAATCTCCAACTGAATTTTGGATCACAATTTTGGCTTTGCATCTTCTGATTTTCTCTTCTGAAAGAATTTTGATTTGGGCAGAACTAGGATTTTCAGGGAGTGGTTGTAAAGGTGACCCTTCCGTTACAACTTCCCACAAATCATAAGCTTCAAGATAAGAGTTCATCTTCACTGCCCAAATTTGATAATTTTCACCAGTGAAAATTTGTGGATCAGTCAAAGAAAGATCATTGCTTGCCATGGTTGATGAAAAATAGGTTAAAAGTGGTATGGATTAAAATTGGTTAAAATTGATATTGGTTGAAAATAGCCCTGAGCGTTAAAAGTAAGCACGGGTTAAAATAAGTTGAAAATGAGTATGGATTAAAAATAGGTGAAAGTTTTTTCCTCAACAAAGGCACAAGATCATGAAGGCGATGATACCACTGTTATGTTTTTTGGAGATTTTGGAGAGAGATGCAAACAATAAAATAGAAAATATGAATGAAAACTTTCTCATATTAATTTCATTAATAATAAGCCTTTATATAGGCACATAAACAAAGTAGTAGCCTCCTCCTACATCTAAATTACTAGACTCTTATTAAAACTAATAAACTGAATATTCAATTAAATCAATAATCAAACTCATCAAATAACTAAACAACTAATTATTCTAGAAACTATGTAGCAGTAACAGATGCAATATTCGACATGGCTGCTAATTTAGCCATTTGTATTATTAGATGATTATATTCTTTTTTACTTCTTTCAATATAATTATGATGCTATTAATCAAGTGCCCATATATATTTATAGAGAGAAGGCTAGCTGTTAAAGGCTAATTCATACTCGTTCTCGTTCTTTCCCCACTTTTTAGATATTTCTTTTTATTTAGTTTCAAACAAGTTGTGATTTAACTATGAATATGCAAATTGTGGACGGATATCTCTTTGTACCACCTGGTGAACTGAACTAGGACAACTTTAAAAATATATAACTGAAGAAATAAATTTTAGCTTTAATAATACGCACCCGATGCAAATAATTGTTGATTTTTTCTTTTTCATTTTTCCAAATAAATTGGGAAGCTTATATTTGGGTATTTCCTACTTGAATGATGGATGAAGTAAGAAAAGGGAATACTTAATAGTTGATGTATGTTTTAATATATAGATGATGATAGTTTAGGTAGGAAAAAGAAATAACTGATAGTTGAGGTGTGTTTTAATACATAAATGATGATAGTTCAGCTAAGAAAAGAAACAATTGATAGTTAAAGTGTAAAACTCGCGAAAAAAACGATAGTTCAAATCTGTTTTTGTTGTTTTGCCTTTAGTATTTTACTTTAGCCGCGGTAGAAGTTAATAGGTGTTGCGTTATGAGAAAATAATCCTTCAGGTACCTATTTTCATTACTTGTTCTTTCACTACACTTACCAAATAGATCTTACACACTTTCCATACATGTTACATCTCCATATGTATCATTATTTTATTATGCTTACTGTTTGGGTAGTTGTTACTATTGTATTGTCATTTTAAGTATAACGTTTATTTTAATTGATATTTAAATTTTATTGTATCCTATTGTTAAATGTACTGACAGAAAGTTTCATTTTATGTAACGGTCCGATTTTGGAATGGTCGCATTGTTACCTTTTGTTTTTCCTACTCATTTTGACTTTGCTTATAATATTTATTAATAATCCTATTTTATTTTTTATCGTACCTCTTTTTTCGTAAGTACTCTACGTCCCTTATCCTCCTTTTCCTAATAATATTAGAAGTTATTCTTTAGATTGTTATTGTCTAGCATTAGATAACGATAAGAACATTGCTATAATCTATCCAAACATTCTATTTATCAAATCAAATAATCAATACAATACATTGTAAAACTATGTGTAATAACTAATAATCATCCAACAACAACAATAACATATCCAGTGTAATCTCACAAGTGAGATTTGGGAAGGGTAGAGTGTACGTAGACCGCATCCCTATCTCGTGGAGGTAAAGAGACTATTTCGAAAGACCCTCGACTCTAGTGCAGCAAATCAAGTAGTGATGAAAAAGGAAGTACGGTAGTGAAGAAGTAATAACCATCCCAACAAGCTTTAATAATTCTGATTAGGGGTGTACGTGGACCGGATTGGTTTAGATTTTTTAAAAATCAAACCAAATCATTAGTGTCGGGTTATTAAATTTATAAACCAAACCAAACTAATAAAAATTGAGTTCTTCAACCTCGTATTTTTTCAGGTTATTTTGATTTCCTCGGTTTTTTCGAGTTTTTTTCGGTAAAGTCTTCATACAAACATATAATTAACTTGTGCTTTAAATATTTCTTTAGTCCTAGCAAGATACAACTATCTAAGGTATTTCTTAAAACAAAACATATATATATATATATATATATATATATATATATATATATATATATATATATATATATATATATATATATATAAATGAGTGATGACAATAAAATATTCAACTAAAACAATAATAAAATCGCATAGAATAAATATTGCATATTAATAAGTCATAATAAAAATAATCATAATTTAAAAGTATTAATATACTAAAATAAGTCTAATAAGTATTAATTGTATGACTAAATATTAAACAGAAAAATAAAATTAGTTTATGTATTTATCAAAATTAAAGAATAGATATCTAACATGATTGTCATTCCTAGTGTTGAATTAAATAATTTTTTGTTAGTATTAGTATTAATTTGGATTTTATATGAGTTACTAATATCTATAGGTTATAAAAACTTATTGGACCATTTAAAAATTCTAAGTTTAAACTTGAAATAATATGTTGAAAGATAATAACTAAAAAAAAGTTTAAGAAATATTTATATATTACATCATAATAAATATTTTTATGTATAAAATATTTTTAAAAATAGTATACATATAGTATCGGGTTGGTTCGGTTCGGTTTGACTTTTTTTAGTTAAAATCAAACCAAACCAATTATAGTCGATTTTTTTTTCCAATACCAAACTAAGTCAAACCAAATCACTACTCGAGTTTTTTTTTGCGATTTGATTTGATTTGCGATTTGATTCAATTTGCGATTCGGTTTTGTTCTCGCCTAATTCTGATTGCTAATTCTGATTGTTTACATTGTCGAGATGTTAAATCTGCCTCCTTTTAATCTTTGTCGAGTAACAATCGTCTAATAATGTGTATTTCAAGTCAAAATAGACTTAGTAATTATTGTATAATTTGCAATACAGAGAACAAAATAATAAACCATAACCAACATAAACTCGAAACATGATCACACTGCTACAACATAGCACAGTAATAGAAAAGCACAATCCAAAAAACTAGTCTAATAGACAAAAGAGCCTATTTAATTTATAGGCCTATTAACATTGACGCATTGACACAATGTAGAAGGATGAAGGACAATTAACTCATAACAATATATAAGAAGGATAGAAATAACATTAAACATTACGTAATTAGATTATAACTCGGATTCAATTAGACACAACTCCATTAATACAGAGCCATTCACCTACGAAAATTTTTTCGCAGTTAAGGTTTGGATTAATTTTACTGAAATCTTCAGCTTTCAGATTGAAAAACTCTATAAGACTTTCGCACGTATCGCCAGCTTGTGCTGCATAAATATTGCGACAATCAGGATTTTCAATATTTGTTCCCTTGAAAAACTCTGAAAAATTACACAGAGAAAAGTAGAATATGTAAGTTCAGATCGATAAGTAAAAACATTATATGTATGTGAAACAATTGTGGAAGAAATTAAAATAAAAATCTATATACATACCTGCAAGTCCCTGGTATGAAGTCAGAATGATAAGAAAAGAGAGGACTAAAATTAAGTAATTGACGGAATAGTTGTTTGCCTTAACCATGATTGAATAAACCAACTTGTACTTGTGATTAATTCTGATTTGCTTAAAAATTAAGTTCTTGAGTGATTAATGCTCTATTTGATTGTGTATTTATAGTCCATTTAAGCAAGAATAAGAATCACATTTGTTAGAAATATAATTGTGGATTTTATGTAGTGGCAATGTGGCATGTTATTTTTTCTTTTGTACTTTCCTTCTTAGCATTTATGTAGCATGCTAATTTTGCCGATTGTATTTGTTCAAATATAAGTTATATGCTTGGAAGTTAAAAAGAATTGTTGATGAAGAGTGAGCTTAAACTAAAATTAACTTAATTATTTTTGGTATGGACAAATCACAAAAGGATATAAATATTTGACTCTTTCACCAAATGATTATTACCTTGTTTTGCCGTTTATAGGGAATCTCTTAATTTGTGAAACAGTTTTCCCATCTTACATCTACGTTAGACATCATTATTAATTTTCTACATGACTTTTGAAAATTCAATTTAAATTTTTTCTCAACAACAACATACCCAGTGAATTCTCACAAATGGGATCTGAGAAGGGTAGATTGTACGCAGACCTTAATTACCACTACCTCGTGGAGGTAGAGAGGCTGTTTCCAAGAGACCCTCGGCCCAAGTGCAACAAATCCAAGTACAAGACGAAGGAAATAGTGAAGAGAAAAATAATATAACAATGAAATAATAAGGTGAGCGACACCAATACAACATATGACAATAGATATCAAAAGTAAGACTACAAGGGTGTGACTAATACTACGACAAACATGACCAACAACCCTAAAACCTTATTATTGTGACTAATACAATTCTTCTCGCATTATTATATTCTGATGTGATGATTTGTCTATCCGTCTCGGAAATAACCTCTTTGTCTTCACAAGGTAGGGTAAGATTTGTGTATACATCATCCTCCCAAGATCTCACTTGTGGAATTACACTGAATATATTGTTATTGTTGTTGTTATTATTAATTTATCTATCTGTCACGGTGCGAATTCATGTGATCAGCAGTACTCAGCACACTATCCAATTCGAGCGAACTAAACCCCTCGTATATATGATATACCCCTATCATATGCATGGAGATCATATAACTGTGAGAGCCATTGGAAAATCTTACACATTTTCAAATCAAATCATAAAACCCTTTTAAATTCAAAATCATACATGAAATATTTCATAAGAACAATGAAATCAAAGTAAAATATGTGTCATTTAATGTATATCGTGTACGCTCTCATTATTACAACTCAACACAAATAATATTTATGGAGCCCCTCTATATAAGGTAACAGAACTAAACTCTCGAGATATAATTCCCGACTAAAAAAAGAAGAAACAATATACTAGCTACCATGGGATATAATAAAAATGGTACCTCAACGTATACCTTTGGAAGAGATCGAGTGACCTTAGCCATGTCCGCTCATCACATGCTCATCATGAAATATGAAAAATAGAAGCTGACGTAAAAGAGGATTGAGTATACCATCACAATACTCGATAAGTATAATTGACTCTCTAAAATTCAAAGTTAGGACAAGACTTTATAAAATTATCAAATATGCAATCTACATTGATAGAAGGAAGTAGGAACAAATAATTATATCAAATCATATTCTTTAACATTTGAAATAAAAGTCAAGGGATAAACCACGAAACCTTAAACCCTACTCGGCTCTCTCTTCTCTCATCTCTAGATTAGTGTGCCTATATATAAAAATACGTCTTTTCGCTCTTAAAGAGTTTAGAAGAGAGTCTCCCCCACACGTCATTATAATTGCTTGACTTTGAATTTGGATTAGATTGATTCCTTTCATTTTCTTTTTCCGTTTTCTAATATTATTACCACAAAAAATTAATTTGAAATTTGAGAGAACTAAAAATTTCGAAAAACACATGGTCTTTAGTCTTTACTGAAAGACGTCATTTCAGAACTCATCGAATTTCTGATCATCTTTTGCATATTTCTTAATTATAAACAAAAATCGAGTTTGGTGTGATTTGTTACTGTCTTCGATGAAGTCGTAGGCTTTGAGGCACCGCTATTCCTGTGTCAGATATATCTGTTTTATAGTGGGAGAAAATAATCTAACACCTAGGGTATAATGAAGGGATTTAATTCCTTAAGGACACACGGTAAATTTTGTAGCCTTGAATATTTTTCTGCTGTTTGAACACAAGATATACTAACAGACAACACCTAATTTTTCAGAAATCATTTCGTGACTTAGTGGGTGTTTGAATTGGTTTTTGCTTTTTGGCTTATAAGCCAAACGCAAAAGCTAGGATTTGTAGCTTTTGACTTTTGGCTTATTTTTGCCTCTTTAGCTTTGAAAAAGTGCTTAAAAACACTTTTTTATTTTATTCAAACACTTCAAAAGTGCTTAAAAGCTATTTGACTTAAAAGCACTTAAAATAAGTCAATCCAAACAGGCTCTTAGCCACGTGAGATGCAACAAATAAATTGTTTTTGCTAGCTAGTGATCAGTAAACACAATATAAGTCATAACCAACATAACTTCAATAAAAGATATCACTTGACAATTGATAGTACAACATAACCAAGTAAATTTCTTGGTTTAACCATGGATAAATAAAGGGATACAAATATATTGCAGAGATTTAATTTGCACCTTAGCCTAGAGATGCATACACTTATAATCTAGTACACCATATTGATTCATGATGATGAATTGGATTCAAGTAGATAAGGTGCCATTGAGACAGACATATTCCCCCACAAAAAGATCGTCACAGCTAAGATTCGGATTTAAAGAAGTGAAGTCCTCTGCTTTCAGATCGAAAGACTTGATAATATTGTCGCAAGTGTCGCCAGTATCTACATTATAAACTGTTGTACATGTTGGAACGGCCTGAGACGCCTCGTTGTTTGATACTGGAGGAAACAAAAACAAAAAAAAAAAGTTTATAGAATGTGAGTTCAGAGATAAAAGGGAAAACAAATATGTAACATGAAAAATCTATGCAATGAAATAAATGTTCATACTGAGAACTCGTCCAAGGGATGGAGTCACAATGAGAAGAAAAGTACTGAGGACCAAGGCTACGTTAAAGTAGCAGGTGAAGGAATTGTTGCTAGGCTTGACCATGATTTATTGGAAAACTTAATTGGAGGAGTGAACACAAAATAATTGCTTTTAATTAAGTTTATTGAGAGTACTGTCTAATACTTTGGTGAGATCATGTGTATTTATAGGCCATACAAGTAAGAAAAAGAGTGGATTATATGTTGTTATTTCCTTCTCAACATTTACCAATTAGGGGAATATTTGCCGATTGTACTAGGTCAAAGTGAGATGACGAGTTTAATTAATTAAGCTAAAATTAACTTAAAGGATGATCCAAGTTTAATTTCTGCAGTGGACAAAATTAAGCAGGAAAACAAATTGACTCTTTCATCTAGTTAAACAGTATCATTCTCAGTTTGCCGACTATGGGGAATCTTTGATTGAACTTTCCTTCTAATTTATCTATTAACATTGGCTAGGGGCAGCAAATTCAGCGCAAACTCATTTGATCCGTCTAATCCATTTAAGTTTGGGTACAATCCTTCTTAACCCGTGATAAAAAGCTCGAAATCAACCCATGAAGCAATTCAAACTCAGTCCAAACTCAATCCATCACTTTCAAACTTCAACAATATTAATTAGAGCTCAAATCATGATAGACATGATCATCAATGGGTAAATATGTTATCCATCTAAATTTCTAGTGGGCGTTTGGTCATGAAAAACAAAAACTTTTCATTTTATTTTGAATTTTTGAAATTGGAGTTGGAGTTGTGTTTGTCTATACCTTTTTGAAAAGTTTTTTTAGAATTTAATGTGTTTAAAATAACTAAAAAGGGATATTATTCACTTTATGGAAAAGGGCCAAATATGCCCTCGAACTATCCGAAATAGAGCAAATATACCCTCCATTTTATTTTTGGCTAAAAAATACCCCTGCCGTTAACATTTTGGACCATAAGTACCCTCCAACTTAACACCCCATTTTCAGTGCTGATTTGGCGTCCACGTGGCCGTCTAACTAGGACAAGGCCTGCCACGTAGATCATTAACCTTGTCCCATTTTAAACCGACCCATATTTCAATTCGATATACCCGCTCCGAATCCCCCCGACCCATCCCTAGAACTAGTCCTCAAAAACAGAACAACTTCAAACACTTCTAGTCTAAGAATTAAAAATAGTACTATCTAAATATATTCCTAGTCCTCTTTAACAAAAGAAACTAACAAACGTACACTAACAGTAATAGCTTGTTGCAGATAGGGTACGTTTCTCGGCCAACTTGTTGATTAAACAGTTTGACGCATCAACTCTTATGCTGGAAATCTACTGTTTCTCTTGCATTTGATTGGTCAATTTTATAGCTTCTTTTGTTGATTTTTCTGTTCTGTGTTCATCAGAGGTTGTGGATATCTCTTCACTGAGTTTTTATTATGCAGATATTTGATCTTTTTGATATTAATCGCAATGTAGTGATTCAGTTCGGGGAATTTGTCAGATCACTGGGTATCTTCCACCCTAATGCATCAGTAGCTAATCTATTTTTAAAAGTTGATGACGATAGGGAGTTTTTGGACCAAAAAAACCATATGTACATACAAAAGCTATAAATTGTACCACACTCATGCACCACGTGATTGATCATGGGAAGCTGGATGGCAATGATGAAGGGGATTAAGCAAATAAGTTAAAGAGGACTAGGAATAGATTTAGATAGTACTATTTTTAATTCTTAGACTAGAAGTGTTTGAAGTTGTTCTGTTTTTGAGGACTAGTTCTAGGGATGGGTCGGGAAATTCGGGACGGGTATATCGAATTGAAATATGGGTCGGTTTAAAATAGAACAAGGTTAATGATCTACGTGGCAGCCATGTGGCAGGCCTTGTCCTAGTTAGACGGCCACGTGGACGCCAAATCAGCACTGAAAATGGGGTGTTAAGTTGGAGGGTACTTATGGTCCAAAATGTTAACGGCAGGGGTATTTTTGAGCCAAAAATAAAATGGAGGGTATATTTGTTCTATTTCGGATAGTTCGAGGGCATTTTTGGCCCTTTTTCGTTCACTTTATTCCGGAATATTTATTCACTTTATTTTGAAATTCTTGTTTGGCTATAACAACACCAAATACAACGTGGAATTTTGAAAAACACCTCTTGGGGTGTTTTCACTTTATTTGGTTTCACTTTTTTTACTTTCTAATTTATTTATTTTTTTCAAAAAAATTCTTAATTTTTTATTTTTATACAATAACCTCATTTAAATTATATTGCATGTTAATTTTTTTTTAAAAAAATACATTTGAATTCTAAATACTAACTCCAAATACTATGGCCAAACACAACTCCAACTCCAACTCCAACTTCAAAAATTCCAAACAAAGTGAAAACAAACTTTTGGTTTTCATGGCCAAACGCCTAATAATAAGATGAAAAAAAATGAAAACAACCTTTTAGGTGTTTTCACTTTCCAAATACAACTTGAAGTTGTATTTGAAATTTTTATGGCCAAACATCATTTTATGAATAAATTAAAGTAGGATAATTTTCGAGAAAATAGTGAAAAATTCTCATAACCAAACGCCCACTAAGTATTTACTTAAGTTCTTAATTTTTATTAATTAAAGCTTCTTTTTCTGTTTTTTATATTTTTAAATCTCATTTGAATTAACTGGAAAAAGAATCGGGCGATACATGTCACTTTCTTTTTTCATTTAACTTACGAGGCTTCAACATTCTAAGTATTTGTAGCCTTCAGTTAAACCATCTCAAGGTTGAACTGATTTAAATTTCAAATCTTCTTGTACCAATATAAAAGTTGAAAATTTGACTAATTATTTTCAAAATAAATATTTAGATCACCTATATGAGATAATATCGATCTTGGGCCATGGACAAGCTCACTCTGCAGCATGTTGTTGGAATCTATGAGTCCATTTGAGCCTATTAACAGAGCTTGAGCTCCTAGGGTTTCGACGAAGAAGACAGATTAAAGGAAAAGAGACAAATGTGCAAAGTGACCTTAAGGGCTATCATGTGCAAAAGGGCTATCACTCAAAATTTGCAAGTGTTCTTTTGGGCTTTTGGATTCAGAGTTTCCACCTACACACTTGGGCCCTTGGGCCTATTTCTGTTATCTGCAATAACATATAGCTGAGGGGATAAATATGTAAATACATAGTTTGTTTGTTTATTTTGTTAAAAGTTTGTTATAGGATAGCCAATTAGAATTAGACACATGTACAGGTTAGTTACACTTAGATACTTTTTTACTAGATAAATAGACTCTCAATTGTACAAAGAAGGAGCAGAAATAAAAAAAAGGGAAATTTTCTACATTGTTCTTCAATCTTTTTCTCATGGTATCAGAGCAGTGTTGAGTTCCTTTCTCTTTTCCAGTCGCTATAATTTTTGTTTGTTGTTCTCTTTTGATTTCTGAAAAATGACTGAAGTTGATGCTTCCATTCCCATTCAAACCACTGAAAGGAGTGATAGAATCCCTGCAACTGATGCACTTGATTCTTCACATACCTTCTACATCCACCCCTCTGATTATCCCAGCATGAACCTTGTCTCCACTGTCTTTGATGGTAGGAGCTATGGTGGCTGGAGAAGGGCTGTTATTATAGCTCTTTCAGCTAAGAACAAACTAGGATTCATTGATGGATCCCTAGCTGTTCCTACTGATGATATGGTCCTTCAAAGAGCCTGGACAAGATGCAACAACATGGTGTTGTCCTGGCTGCTTAATTCTCTATCTAAAGAAATTGCTGAGTCTGTTTTGTACTCCACAAGTGCAAAAGTTCTGTGGTCTGACCTGGAAGACAGATTTGGTCAGGCTAATGGTGCAAAATTGTTTCAATTACAAAAGGAATTAAGTGCTGTGATTCAAGGAAATTCCAGTATCTCTACTTACTTCACAAAAATGAAAAGCTTGTGGGATGAATTGGATGCTCTAAACACCTTTTCCTCTTGTTCTTGTGACTGTGTGTGTGGTGCTAAGGAAAAGGGTGTGAAAGCTCATCAGGATGAAAGACTTTTGCAGTTTCTTATGGGTCTAAATGACACCTTCATAGGGGTTAGAAGTAACATTCTGTTGTCCTCCCCTCTTCCCACTATTGGTCAAGCTTATTCTCTTGTTATTCAAGATGAAAAACAGAGAGAAATTCATGCTACACCTAGTTTTCCAGGAGAATCTGCATCTTTCCTTGTTAGTAATCCAGGGGGGAGAAGGTTTAATGAGTATAAACCTCAACAAGGAAATCCTGTTAAGAAGAGTTCTTTGGTCTGTAACTATTGCAAGAAAATTGGTCACACTATTGACCAATGCTACAAGATTAATGGTTTTCCTAAGGATTTCAAGTTTACAAAGTCAAGAGGTTTTCAAAAGGGTACTGTTGCTGGAAATGTTTTCAATGCAGGAGAAACTTCTCAGCAGATTCTGGAAAATGCTTCAGAGGTGAACTGTCTAACTCAGGAAAATGTTTCACAGCTTCTGCAGCTTCTACAGAAACTGAATAAGAAAGATGGAGTGAATGGTGAATCTGCTGCAAATATGACTTGTGCTGGTATAACCAAATTCTTTAATGCTTATGCTTGTTTGTTTAAAATTGATAGTTGTTCTTGGATATTAGATAGTGGAGCATCTGAGCACATGACTTTTGATAGAAGTTCTTTCACTAGCTTCAATCCTTTGCATAAACCTGTTATGGTCACTCTTCCTAATTCTGATAGGGTAAAAGTAACTCATTCAGGATCTGTCCCTCTGTTGTCTAATCTAATTCTCAAAAATGTCTTTTACATCCCTTCCTTCAGGTTTAATCTTGTTTCTATTCACAGATTGTGTAGACAACTTCAGAAGTATGTCCTTTTTACCCCTAACACTTGTCTAATGTTGCAGGGCCCTTCACTGAAGAGCCCTCAGGTGCTTGGTAAAGAACAAGGAGGTCTATACATCTTCAAGTCAAGTCAGCTAGCAGTTACAAAGAATCTACCAAGTTCCAGCTCTCATAGTCTATCTGTTTCTAGTTCTAGTTCAAATGTTTTTAATTCCTGTTCCAATTTCTTTGATTCCAATGTAAAAGAGAAGTTGTGGCACTATAGATTAGGCCATATGCCAATGAGTAATATAAAGAAATTTCTTCCTATTTCTACAGTTTGTGCAAATCCATCTTCTCCTTGTATTATTTGTCCTATGGCAAGGCAATCTAAACTTCCTTTTCCTACTAGTACAACTTCTACTAAAGCTGTTTTTGAATTAATTCATGTAGATACTTGGGGTCCCTATAAATCCATTACTCATGATGGTTTTAAGTACTTTCTTACCATTGTTGATGATTTTAGTAGAGCTACTTGGACTTATCTAATAAGCACTAAATCAAATGCTTTCCCTATTCTACAATCTTTCCTTTCCATGGTAGAAAGACAATTCACTTCCAAGGTTAAAATAATCAGAACTGACAATGCTTTTGAATTAGGAAGTGGGAGAATTCAAGCTGATTTCTTTAATTCTAAGGGAATCATTCACCAAACTACTTGTGTTTACACTCCACAACAAAATGGAATAGTGGAGAGAAAACACAAGCATTTATTAGAAACCTCAAGAGCTCTTTTATATCAGTCTCATCTTCCTATTTCCTATTGGGGGGAATGTCTGTTGACAGCTACCTACCTTATAAACAGATTTCCCTCTAGTGTATTAAATTTCAAAACCCCTTTTGAGGTTCTATTCAAAACCAAACCAACTTATTCTCATTTAAAGTGTTTTGGTTGCCTATGTTTTGTGTCCAGCCTTCCTTTACACAGAAATAAATTTGATGCTAAGGCCTTTCCTTGTGTGTTCATAGGTTACCCTTATGGTAAAAAGGGATATAAAGTTTTGGATTTAAAAACCAAGAAAATATCTGTTTCTAGGAATGTCATTTTTCATGAAGAGTACTTCCCTTACTATGTCTGTTCTGATGTTGATCCCTCTATATTCCCTCCTTCTGTTAGTAATCCTAATGATCATTCTACAATACCTACTTTTCCAACATCAGAATTACCTTCAGCCTCCTCTACTAATGATGATACCTTTTCCTTTCCTCCTAACACATCTAGTGTTGCTTCTCCTCCTTCATCACCTTCTTCTAACAGTCAACCTACTAATATTCCTTCCAGTTCTGACTCTGTTTTATCTCCTTCTCCTCTACCCATTGTACAAACCATTCTTAGAAAATCTTCTAGAACTCCCAAGACACCTGATTACTTACAAGATTACATCTGCAATGCAGTTCACTTAACTGATGTCACTGTATCTTGTTTCTTAAGTCCTGTTACACCAGACTGCCTCTCTTTTAGTGATCTATCTTCTAACAATCAGGTCATGCTCAATTCTATTTCTAATATACAAGAACCTGTTAGTTTTAGTCAAGCAGCTCATCATCCAGGTTGGCAGGAGGCCATGGATAAAGAACTTACAGCTTTAAAACTAAACAACACATGGGAAGTTGTTCTGCTTCCTACTGGTAAGAAGGCACTACCATCCAAGTGGGTTTATAAAGTTAAACAACATTCGGATGGTAGCATTGAGAGACTAAAAGCTAGGTTGGTCATAAGAGGAGATGTGCAAAGAGAAGGGGTTGACTATAATGAGACTTTTTCACCAGTGGTAAAAATGACCACTATCAGATGCATCTTAGCTACAGCTGTTAAGAATGGATGGGGTATTTTTCAGTTAGATGTTAACAATGCTTTTTTACATGGTGATTTAAATGAGGAAGTTTATATGAGGTTTCCTGCTGGACTTACACCACCTTCTCCTAACCATGTTTGTTTACTTAAAAAGTCCATTTATGGACTTAAACAGGCATCCAGACAATGGTATGCTAAACTTACCTCAGCTCTCAATTTTAAGGGTTTTAGGCATTCTTTAAATGATTATTCTCTTTTCTTCAAGAAATCTGGTACTTCTATATCTATTGTGGCAGTATATGTAGATGACATTTTGTTAACGGGGAACAATGAGGCTGAGTTACAGGCTTTAAAGTCATTTCTGGATGCAGAGTTTAAAATTAAGGATCTTGGTCAATTGCATTTCTTTCTTGGTATGGAAGTTATTAGGGAACCTAAAGGTCTGATCATTTCACAAAGAAAGTTCACACTAGATCTATTACAGGAGTTTGATTCTCTACATTTAACTCCGGTATCTTCACCTTTGGATCCTAATGTCAAACTACTAGCAGCTCAAGGAATCCCTATACCAGATCCTACTTTATATAGGCATTTACTGGGAAAGCTAAACTACCTGACACATACACGGCCTGATCTTTCGTTTACAGTGCAGCATCTCAGCCAATATATGCAAGATCCTCGTGAACCTCACTTCAATGCAGCTTTAAGAGTTCTGCGTTATCTCTTGAAAGATCCAGGTCTGGGACTGTTTATTTCTGCTTCTCCTTCATTCCAGCTCATGGCCTTTTGCGATTCTGACTGGGGCACCTGTCCAGATTCACGAAAATCTGTTAGTGGTTATTATATTTCACTCGGATCTTCGCCTATATGCTGGAAATCTAAGAAACAAACGTCGATTTCTCTCAGTTCTGCAGAAGCTGAATATCGTTCAATGAGAAGAGTTGTTGCGGAGCTTACCTGGTTGGTTCGATTATTTCAAGATCTCACCGTTCCTATTTCTTTGCCAGTACCTCTGCATTCTGATAGTCTTGCGGCGATTCACATAGCCAAAAATCCGGTCTTTCATGAACGGACGAAGCACGTCGAGCTCGACTGCCACTTCGTCCGTCAACAGTATCTCGCTGGCTTGATTTCACTCTCCTATGTCAGATCTTCTTCTCAGCTGGCCGACATCTTTACTAAGTCGCTCAGCGGGCCTCTGCATCATAATCTTTTGGGCAAGTTGGGTGTTTCTTCCTCCCCTCCAACTTGAGGGAGGGTGTTGGAATCTATGAGTCCATTTGAGCCTATTAACAGAGCTTGAGCTCCTAGGGTTTCGACGAAGAAGACAGATTAAAGGAAAAGAGACAAATGTGCAAAGTGACCTTAAGGGCTATCATGTGCAAAAGGGCTATCACTCAAAATTTGCAAGTGTTCTTTTGGGCTTTTGGATTCAGAGTTTCCACCTACACACTTGGGCCCTTGGGCCTATTTCTGTTATCTGCAATAACATATAGCTGAGGGGATAAATATGTAAATACATAGTTTGTTTGTTTATTTTGTTAAAAGTTTGTTATAGGATAGCCAATTAGAATTAGACACATGTACATGTTAGTTACACTTAGATACTTTTTTACTAGATAAATAGACTCTCAATTGTACAAAGAAGGAGCAGAAATAAAAAAGGGAAATTTTCTACATTGTTCTTCAATCTTTTTCTCACATGTCACCCAATATTCGTATGCTCAGAATTATGCTGATTATACATCAACAGCCAGTTACTTTAACCCCTTTGTTCAGAGGCGTGTACCTGCAACATTGTGAGAGGATGAATGCACTCTTACGAAAAAGTTTAAGATATAAATTTGATCAAATTGACCAATAGGTTTATATCACTGATCCTATTAAACTTTTAAAATTATAGGTCCAAAATTAATTCTTATCTTTTTAAATAGTAATTTTTTCAATATATATTGCTATATTCAGTGTCGAAGGTATTGAGATCGGTTGAACTCATTGACTGCATGATATTTCATGCTACTAGTTTTAATATACACATTTGGTTTAATTATATAAAAAATTTAGAAATTTCTAATATGAGAAACTTGAAATTTTTGAAAGATTAAAGGAAAAAAAGTTTAATTAAAATAGCAAAAGTGCTATAATAACCACTTAGAGAGGTATTATCCAATTTTAAAAAGGAAAAAATAAGATAGATAAAAGATTTAAATTTTTAATTTCACTTAGACTTGTGTATCCAATCATCAATGCATTATATGATGCCTCAAGTGTGGGCTCATACATCTATATTGAAATATTTTTAGAAAAATATAACACTATTATATATAATCTAGGAAGGAAAATATGAGTTTACGTGAATTCGGGGAACCACTAGATACACCTCTGCCTTTGTTCAATAATAACAAATTACTTGGAACATAAGTTTTTATGTATAGCTAATTACCTACGCCATGTTATTAAAATTAATAGTAAAATGCAGCGCAAGTAAGTTTCCCTATTTTTTTAATAAAAAATTCTTTGAAGTTCTTCCGTGCAAGTTTTGTACAATATAATGTGCGTGTCATGGTAGAAATGGACCGGCGGCTTCAAATTTTTATCGTTGAATCTATTTGGATTATAAGTTAATTAAATTAACTTATAAATATTTTTTGGTTTATCTATGCGATTGGTAACATCAAGTGATTATGAGCCAAAACTGGCCATAAGCCACAAGCTGGTCACATGCTAACTTATGATTTTACAACTTATGAACACTTTTTGATTAGACCAATTTTTTATGATTTTATCCACTTTTTCTATCCCAAGATAAGCATCGATTTAGTAGAAAAAAATTGTCATATGATAAGTATCTCTTTAAAAATCCAAAACAAAAATAGTACTCCCTCCGTCTCATTTTATGTGGCACACTTTCCTTTTTAATGCGTCCTAAAAAGAATGTCACCTTTCTATAATTAGAATAATTTTAACTTTGAAATTCTCCTTTTACCCTTAATGAAATGATTTACAACCACACAAATATTCAAGGATTATTTTGGACCACAAGTTTTATAAGTCTCTTTTTTTTCTTAAACACCGTGTCAAGTTAAAGTATGTCACATAAAATAGAACGGAGGGAGTAATTGTTTCTAAACTATATCCTTATATTAAAAAATTGTTTCTTTTTAATAGTGCTCAATTCTCAAAAACATCTAATAAAACTATAAAGCTTTTAAATGATTTTGAAATACGCGATTTTGAATCGGTTTAGTTTTCTAGAATTAGACTCGGTCCACAATTCACTTGCAAATTTCAAACTGACGTGATACATTTGACGATATGTATATCTTAAAACTAGATATACATCTGAAATAATGAATTATTCTGGTTTCTGGAATTGTCCTTCGTTGACCTAGCAATTATTTATTTATCCAAAAAGTTTTTCTTTTTTTAAAATACTAGTTTTGTTTGCTATAAATACTCCCTAAGACAACATATAATCCTCCAAGCAGAGAAAACAAAGAGCAAAAGAAGCATGGCTAGTAGTAAAGTCGGTGTCCTCACTCTCCTCCTCCTATGTGGTAAGCTTTTTACTTAACTAGTGAACTTGTTCGCGCGGTTAAAAAGACAATAAAATATCAGTAATTTTATTAAATATTATAATATATATTTAGCCAGAGGTATAATTAATTTCATAGAGGAAAATGGTTGGTTAGTAGTTAGGAGACTTCCAATAAAGTCATAAATTATTTTTTACTTAATTCTAGTGAATTTGCAACAATTTATTATTAATGTGCACTTAAAAATGGTTAATTATCTTTCTATTTATTGTCTTTGAAACAGTTTTTCTAGTGGGAAGCAACTATGTGGAATTTGCAGAAGCTAAGATTTGTCCTCAATTTTGTGAGCCAAATGTTGGTTACATGACTTGTCCATCCTCAGGACACAAGAAACTTTATCCAAAATGTACCAATTGTTGCAAAATAGGAAAGGGCTGCAAACTTTACCGTAAGAATGGGTCTTTAAGATGTACTGGAACCTAAATCACCTTTGATATTTCTCAAAGGGGATATATTACTATATTTTGCAATATATTATGGTCATATGTGTAAAATAAATTCTGAGTTTGTGCTTTACTCAGATGACTCATGTGATATATAATAATGAAGTTTCTACTTATCATTTCTCCTTTGAGCTGTCTATCATAAAAATTCTTTGAAGTTGTATTAAAATTTGAAGTTATTTGATGAAGACTTGATCAATTTTGGATGAAGTTGCGTGATTGAAGTTAAAAGGAAACAAAATCTAATTTTTATATGAACATGAATGAGAAAATTTTGCTTAATGGGCCACAAATGGGGTATGATCTGATGACACTCGTTTAAGAAAGCAGGTCATCACGTTCTATTTGACCCGCTCTCATCAATCCACTTCCGTCAAAAGTGTCACAATTTATTATTTCACAAGAAGTCAAATGCCTCTACGAGTAAGAAAAGTCAACTATATTCAATCATCAAAACTTAAACCGGATTTCATGCTTTAATTTAGGTTTCAGATTTTAGGTTGATCTATTTAAACTGCTTATGTCAGAATTTAACTCAAATTTCATGTTTTAGTTCAGCTTTTAAATTTCAATTTAATTTAGTTATGATTATTACAATTTTATTATAATTGTTTAGTTCAGAAAGTCTTGCTCCTCCATTTAGGGGGTGGTAAACAAGACTTACTGGGGACACTTGGAGATACTTTGCCCATTTGAGTCTTTCATGTCATGTGACAGATGTTGAGTGTGTAGGTCACGAATCCACTACTTTTCCTTTGGATACATCACAATCTCGCCGGATACATTTCAAATCACTCGGATACATTTCAATCCTGTCGGATACATCCCAAACCACTCGGATACATTGCATAAGGCATCTAGATATATGGTTTTATCTCGGATATATCAGCTTTTTTGATTTTATCTCGGATACATCGACATCCCGCATGTATCTGAGGGGTTACAACATGTATCCGATGGGATTGGGATGTATTCGAGGTGAGGTGATGTATCGGAAGGGTCTTTGGTTAACATGTGTTATATTAAGTAATTAAAATAAAATTGTGAGAGAGTTAGTAAATATGGTAAGGAGAGGGTTCACTCAATGGTAATAAAGGTTGGTTGCCAATCACGTTCCACCCAATTTAGGAGCATGACATTAGTATATTAGAAAATTTGTTTTCCTATTTTTTTTTTAGAGAAATAAACCATAACCAACATATGACCTGAAAAGAAATAACAAAACAGATAATCAATCAAGATTTCATTATGAACGTGGAAACATCACACTGCTACAACATGAACCTTGCTTTAGGATTTAAATAGAGCACTAAACATGCTTAATTAGGTAATAACTCGATTTTGCTTGCTGCATCTTAATTAATCTAGAGATGCATATAGTACTTGAATAAGAATCAATTAGCTAGATAGGGTTCCATTGGTACAGAGCCATTCACCTATGAAAATTTTGTCACAATTAAGATTTGGATTAATACTGCTGAAATCTTCAGCTTTCAGATTGAAAAACTCTATAACACTTTCACAGGTGTCGCCAGCTTGTGCTGCATAAATCCTTTTACAGTCTGGATTTTCAATATTTGTTCCCTTGAAAAACTCTGGGAAAAAAAATTATAGAAAAATAGAATGTAAGCACAGAGATAAGAAAAATCATTTATTAATCAAGTGAAATTAAACTAAAACTATATATACCTGCAAGTCCCTGGAATGAAGTCAGAATGAGAAGAAAAGAGAGGACTAAAATTAAGCAATTGACGGAATAAATCATTGCCTTAACCATGATTGAATAAACAAAACTTGTACTGGTGATTAATTTTGATTATAAATTAAAATTCTTGAGTGATCAATGCTCTATTTGATTGTGTATTTATAGTCCATATGAGCAAGAATAAGAATCATATTTGTTAGAGAAAAGTGTGGAACTTTATGTTATGTGTTAATGTACTGGACAGGTTTTTCCTTTTGTACTTTTCTTCTCAGCAATTTATGAAGCATGTTAAGTTTGCCGAATATAATGTTCCTCTTCAAATTTAAGTTAAAAGAATTGTTGATGAAGAGTGAGGTTAAACTAAAATTAACTTAATTATTTTTTATATGAACAAAAGAATATAAACATTTGACTCTTTCACCTAATGAATATCGCCGTGTTTTGCCGTTTATAGGGAATCTTTTAATTTGTGAAATAGTTTTTCCAATTTCCATAATAAAATATCTATGTTTGACATCACTATATTTTTATCTATTCCCTTAATTTTATTTTATGTATCTTAATTTGACTCGATACGAAATTTTAAAAGGGAGGAAGACATAGCCACTTATATAGTTTTTTGATATTCCATTTGAGCCGTGTTCTAATACACTGACGAATAATAATTGAGTTGAATCCTGCCTTTATCAGTTTGTAACTGAACAAACTTTTTGTTATAATGTCTTTTGTACAATGAATCAATTTAACCCTAATAGATAATGACGATTATAACATGGGAAATCGAATCTTCACCAACATATTAAAATTTAGATAGTCAATCAATTGAGCTATTAAAATTTTTCACTGTTGGCTAATGTATACCCAAAATAATGTCTTTTGTCCAATAAATCAATTTAGCATTAAATGATCACATTACTCGAAAGAGATTCAACTTGCATCTAACACTAGAGATGCATACACATTATATTATAATCTAGTACAATGTATTGGATTCAAGTAGATAAGGTGCCATTGAGACAGAGATATTCACCCACGAAAAGATCGTTACAATTAAGGTTCGGATTAAAAGAAGTGAAGTCCTCTGCTTTCAAATCGAAAGACTTGATAATATTGTCGCAAGTATCTACATTATAAACTGTCGTACAAGTTGGAATGGCCTGAGTTTCCCCGTTATTAGATGCTGGAGGAAACAAAAAAACATATGGAATGTGAGTTGAGAAATAAAGTTTAAACATTTACTATGTTATAACAAATAGTAGTAATTGCTAACTATTGATAAAGAGGGACGAGTTTAATTAACCTAAAACTCCAAGGATGATCCATGTTTAATTTCCAAAGTGGACAAAAGTATGACTCTCATTTTGCCGACTATACGAATATTTTGGTGATCGAAAAAAAATATTCATAACTAGACTTAGCGTCTTCGTTGAAAGTTTGCTCCATGAGATTTGTCTAGCTAGACTCAACACTGAGATTTGTCCTGCCTTTCCGGAATTTGACTAATCTGTAACAACCCAGCCCACTAGTGTTATTGCCCTCCTTGGACCTAATTCAGCACGGCTTTAAAACGCGTCACTAGAGTATGACATGTTTCCTTAAATATCTAGGATCTTTCCCGTGTTTTGTCAATGTGAACTCTTATCCTAAGCTAGAGTGTCACATTTCATCTCTTCAATAATTCGTACACAGTTTTAGTTTCTCTATTGACATTGACACATAAGTATCGTACATATTTTTACATCGTCCTCAGGCTAAGGTACAGGTACGGATGTTCACGGTTTAACTGAAAATTGATCCAAACCAAAAATCGAACTAAATCGACTAAATAAATCAATTATTATTTGGTCTAATTTAAAAACAAACCCATTGAAAATCGAACCAAACCAATAAGTTATATAAATAAATTTTATAATTATATATAAAATATATTAGTCCTAAAAAATAATTTAAAACACTTTGTATACTTTTTAATAAAAATATTTATTTTTGGTAGACCAATGAATTTTAGACTTAAACTTATTTATTAAAAGAGTCATAAATTCAAACTCATTTATTAAAACAAAGTCACTATTGACAAATCTTTGTTCTTTCGTGCAAGTTTTATACAATGTGCAAATATACAGGACCGGCGGCTTCAAACTTGATCGTGGAATCTATCCATGAAGTTGCAATTAGATTAAAATGCATAACTTAGAAATTAATTAACTGATGCAGTATATATGTTTAATTTTTTTCTGACCAACAAGATTATCACACACAATGAATAGGTTATACAAGCGATACATAAATCATGCTCTAGTGTAATAATTCGCAAATCACATTGGAGAGGTTAACCTCACTAGGTGAGCCCTGTGCGATGAGATCAACCGAGAAAACATGCAGTGGATTTCAAATCTGAGACCCTCCATTTAGGAGATCACCTGCTCAATCAAGTTGGCCACCTTGCGAGAAAATTTTAAATGATTTTGAAATAGAAGGTTTTGAATGGTTTTAATTTTCAAAAATTAAACTCGGTCCACAACTCACTTACACATTTCACACTGACCTAATTCCTTTGACGATATGCATATCTTACAAACAATTGATTTTTCTGCTTTCCGGAATTGTCCATATTGTTGACCTTTACTATTGATATTGTCCCCACTAGTTTTTTTTTTAAAAATAAAATAAAATACTAGATTTGTTTGCTATAAATACTCCCCAAGACAAAGCATACATACATCCTACAATCAGAGAAAATAAAATAAAATAAAAGCAAAGAAGCAAGCATGGCTAGTAGCAAAGTTGGTGTCCTCACTCTCCTCCTCCTATGTGGTACACATTTTACCTAATATTGATCTTCCTTTTCTCATTCAATAAAATAGTTACTTCATGAACTTTTGCCATCAATTTATTATGAGTTAATGGTCAAAACACACATTGTTTTGGCGAGTTTTATATCTGAATTATAAGTTGTTCATTTTTTCTATCTAAACTATTATCAATTATTTATCATCAAAACACACATCAACTATCAGTTATTCACTTTTCCTACCTATAATGTCACCATAATTCTGGTAGCTAGGAAAAGGGAACAACTTATAGTTGAAGTGTGTTATGATAAATAGTTGGTGATAGTGCAGGTAGGAAAAGTGAACCCTAATAATTCATATAGGGAACTCGCAAAAAAAGTAATACTTCAGATGTGTTTTTGACCATTATCTAATTTATCATTGATGTACACTTATTTTTTTTTTTTTTTTTTGGAACAGTTTTTCTAGTGGGAAGCAATCATGTGGAAGCTCAAATTTGTCCTCAATTTTGTGAGCCAAATGTTGATTACATGACCTGTCCATCTTCTGGAAACACAAAACTTCGTCCAACATGTATCAATTGTTGCCAAGCATCAGGAAGGGGTTGCCAACTTTTCCGTAAAGATGGCTCTTCAATATGTAACTAAATCACCTTTGACATTTTCTCAAAGGGGATATATTACTAATTTCCCATAAATTATGATCATATATATGTGTATGTAAAATAAATTTTGAGTTTATACTTTACTCAGATGAACCATATTTATTACATATAATTATAACGGATTTTATAGTGTTTGTCTAAACATTTCTTCTTTGAGATGTTACGTGGTATCAGAATCAGGCTCAATCCAATTTATGGTTTGTCGATATTGGGTCTCCATATTATATTGTTCATGCTCCAGATGTTCAATCCCGGGCATGAGCCGGCCGGGTGTTGAATTCCATGTCGGTATGATGAGGAGAATTTGGACTATTTCTATGACCCCCACCGCCTCCCCTCTCTACTAATTTTTAGGATTGAATTAGGCCCAAAATTCATCTCTTTAACGATCTATCGCTTAATTTCTTTATTTGTGCTACTGAATAGAGAAAATCGGTGGTATATATCTTCAAGTACTGGTATTCCGATCCCTTACAAGTGTTGGAATACTAGCTGACCCTTGATAATATATATAATAAGGCACAAAAAGGATAAAAGAGGGAGATAGACATCGATTAATCTTTACATAAAAATATTATAATGGGGTTTATGACATTAATCCTTACATAGAAAACATTGTAATGTTGTTTATATATGTAGGTGCGCCTAAAGGATATAACTATAAATATAAAATTATTAAATAGTTTCTTACACATACTAGAGATTTCAAATCCACCTCAGTTCTTCACTTTAATTGAATCCATAAAGCAGTGAATTGTATCAATTTGTTTCCTCAATGAAGGAGTGGGGTTAAAAATATCAAAAAAAGTACGCGCTCCCCTTCGCAATCTAGGGTAACTGCCCTAACCTGTCCCCATGGCCGTTTTGGCCAATCTTGTATGTCCTGTTGATGCGGGTGTCCCTTCGGGACCTCGCCTTGGTATGATTAACTTACCCCCAGATCCCCATCCCTTTCAAGCAACGTTTGCCTCGTCGAACGCATGTTAACCAACGGAGGCCTATCCGTCTGGAACCTCGTCAATATGTGTTCGTGGATGGTAGAGCAAGGGTGAGTTTTACAAAGGAGGAAGATGAGCTTCTAGTCAAAAAATGTCGTCTCACCGTGGTCGACAAGTTCCCTAGAACCCGACCCCAAATTGACAAGTTGAGGGATGAATTCAAGCGTTTGGTGCCGATGAAGGGCTCTTTTAAGATCGGCGTTAAGGACTGGAGACATGTGTTTATTGACTTCTCTGATGAAGATGATTTCAAAAGTTTTTATGGGCGTGAGCGTTCTATGCCTATTTGTGGGATGCTCATGCGAATTCAACGGTGGACTCGAAACTTCAGTGTTTAAATGGAATCCACCCTCATGCCGGTGTGGGTTACTCTGCCTGACTTGCCGTGGAATTACCATGATTGGTCGGCACTAGAGAGAATTCTGGATCCTGTTGGTACCCTTATTGCTCCGGATAAGGCTACTCTGGCGCGTACTAGGCCCACTACTGCTAAGGCCAGGATTGAAATTGACTTGACTAGACCAAGGCTTACTGAAGTGGAGGTTGCCCTTGTGGATAGTCATGGTGAGGTCCTGACCTATATTCAGCCGGTGGAGTATGATCAAATTCCAGATTTCTGCTTCTTTTATAAGATGAGAGGGCACTCTAATGAGGCGTGCAGACAACAACACCCTATAGAGACTCCTACCCCAGCTGGGACCTCTGGGATGAAGAAGGCCCCTCCGGTAAGCTCAAAATCTGGTGAGGCCGGTGGGGACTGGATCGAAGTGGGTCAGAAAAAGAAGAATGGTGGCGGACAGGGGAAGAAAACTAATAAGGCTTCCAAGGGGAAGGAGCTCGCTGGTGGGCAAAATGCTTTTGCAGCTTTGCGGGATGTGTTTCCTATGGATATTGGTGAGAAGGTTGCTGATGGCTCTGTTGACTCAGAGATGGTAACATTTGGCACTGAGGGTGAGCTCTAGGTGCATGGTACCAATCCTGAGCAGGTTTTTGATGGTAAGGGTGTCTTGGGTGTTGACTCAGAGATGGCATCATTTGGCACTGAGGGTGCGCTCAAGGTGCATGCTGCCTCTCTGGAGTTAGGTGTTAATGGTTCTAAAGGCCCGAGTGTGGATTCTGAGATGGTGGCATCTGGCACTGAGGGTGCGCTCGAGGTGCATGCTGCCATTTTGGATCTAGACACCACTGCTTTGGTGCGGGTTAAATCGAAAAGAGGACGAAAACCCAAAGCCACTGGGGAGATAATTGCAGATAAAAAGAAGAACAAAAGGAGTAAGAAGTCCAGTATCGTTGTCCCGAAAAAAGTGCTTCAACTGACAGGTAGTGATTTGGTTAATGTTCCTGGTGAGCAAGTTGAGAAGCTAGCTGTCAAGAAGAAGCGGAAGTTTGTGAACAAGGTGAGACTTACTGATGTACCAGAGTTTGAGCAATTTGATAGGCCATAGGCGTGGCCAAGTTTAAATTTACCAGGAAGTGAGCAAAATTTTGGCCTCAATACTGAAAGGTCTTTGGTTGATCATGATGTGAGTCCTACTTTGCTTGCTACAATTGGGCCAACCTCTAATGTTCAATCTCGAACAGAAGAGAAGGGCAATATGGATGAGGATATGTTGCAGGAAGGGTCTCTTGGGGTCTACTCTGATGATGAGAATGCTAGACGACCTCAAAGAGAATCACAATTTGACTCAGTTGAACCAACCCAGAGTGTCCAAGATAAGATTGTTCAGTTTAATAACCTCTCTCCTAGAGGTGATCATCTTTTAACTAGGGATAAAAGCATTTGGCCATCTCCTAGTATTACAAAAGGACTCTCCTCAAAGACAGACCCTACCCCCAATGTTTCCCATGATTAGCACAATCTCATAGAATATTAGGGGCATGAAGGCCCAAAAGGCCTCTGACAGACTTAAAACTCTCAAACTTCAAAACAACTTATCTTTCATTGCCTTACAAGAACCTATGACAAGGTCTTCTAAGATAATGAGGTATCAACTCCAACTTGGTATGCAACACTGTTATTTCAATTGCAACAATAAGATTTGGATTTTTTGGACCGATGAACATATGGTCGACATTCTAGAGGATACTGAGCAACAAGTCACTGTTAAGCTTAGCCATAGTCTTGAAAATACCCCCTTACATCTAACTGTGGTCTATGCTAAATGTAGAACTCATCTTAGAGTTCCTTTGTGGGATGAGTTAAAATCTTGGGCAAATAAAATTCAAGGGCCATGGGGTGTAATAGGGGATTTCAATGTGATAGCTTCTGGGGAAGAGAAGATTGGAGGCACCCCATTCAAAATTAGCAAAAGTATTGACTTTCTAAGTTGCATGGATGAGTGTGGATTGCAAGATACATGATATTTTGGGAACTGTGTAACTTGGAGTGACAATAGGGGGCCTCCGAATACCATTTGGATGCGGCTAGACAGACTTCTAATTAATGAGAAGTGGGCAGATGAGTTCTCAAAGACCATGGTGCATCATATGGCTAGAGTGTGCTCTGATCATGCACTCCTCATAATAACAATGAGGAATGTAGTTGCTGATTTTCCTAGATACTTTAAATTTCTTAACTTCTGGGTGGAACATGAAGATTATGAAGCAATAGTTAAGGAAGTGTGGCAGGAACAAGTTGAGGGTAATGCAATATGGATACTTCATCAGAAATTGAAGAAGGTTAGCAAAAGATTGAGTGTGTGGCCCAGAGAGGCTTTTGGGGACATTTATGAAGAACCAAAGAGGCTAGAAAAGCATATCAATGACTTGGAAGAGGCTCTTATTGCGACCAACACTCCTGAGCATAGAACTGAATTGAATGAGTCTAAGGCTAAATATGTACAGTTCCTTAAGCTACAAGAATTTGTGCTCAGGCAAAAAGCCAAGGCTAATTGGTTAACTGATGAGGACAAAAACATGGCGTATTTTCACAGTGTGATAAAGGGAAGGAGAAAGAAACTAAATATTCAAAAAATTGAGGACACCAATGGGCAATGGAGAGAAGGGAGTCAGGAGGTGGCCAATGCTCTAGTTGACTATTTTCAGAATATCTTTAATTCTGACAACAGTTCTGGGGACTTCAGTAGTTTGGAATGTATCCTGCCAAAGGTTACTGAGGAAGATAACATTATGTTAACGACAATACCAACTATGGAGGAGGTTAAGGAGGGTATCTTTGGTATTGATACTGCAAGTGTTGCAGGGTCGGATGGCTTAGGGGCCCTCTTTTACCAATCCAGTTGGTCTATTATTGCGAAGGATGTTTACAATGCAGTCTCAGCCTTCTTCTCGGGCACTGTTATTCCTAGGTTCATTTCTCACACTTCTTTAGTTATGCTTCCTAAGGTGGACTTCCCCCAGCAACTAACAGACTTGAGGCCCATCAGCTTATGTAATGTCTCAAGCAAGATTATAGCAAAAATATTGAATGCAGGCTTGCTCAGGTTCTTCATACCAATCTGGCTTCATCAAAGGAAGACAGATCTCTGAGAATATCTTGTTGGCGTAGGAGATTGTTAATGATCTGAACAAGAAACAGGAGGGGGGAACTTGATCTTGAAACTCAACATGGCTAAAGCCTATGATCGGGTGTCCTGGCCTTTTTTTTGCCAGATGTTAAGGAAGTTGAGGTTTACTGAAGCTTGGATAGAGCTTATCTACAGGCACATCTCGATTAATTGGTATTCAGTGATGGTGAATGGCCAGAGGCGTGGATTTTTCAAATCAAAGAATGGCTTGAGGCAAGATGATCCAATATCACCCTCTCTGTTTGTGATAAGTGTTGAAATCCTGTCAGTCTTGTTGAATAGATTGATAGGTCAGGAGAGGTTCACAGGGTTTATCATGGGAGCCAATGGCCCTCAAATCAACCACTTGTCATTTGCAGACGACATTATTATCTTTTCCATTAGTAAAACAACTATAATCAGGAGAATCATGTGGACACTCACTTGTTATGAAAGCACATCAAATCAGCTAGTTAATAAATCTAAAAGTTGCTTTGTTCTTACAACCGGAGCATCACAAAGAAGTATTAATAGGGTATCCAGACTAACTAGAATGCAGAACAAGGAGTTACCAATTCAATATCTGGGTTGCCCCTTAGCCGTGGGGAAACATAAAATATCCTTTTACTCAGAGATGATAGGCAGAATTACTAGTAGAGTCAGAGGATGGCAGACCAAATTATTATCCCTAGGGAGGAAAGCTATTCTTGTGAGACATGTATTACTTGCCATGCCAATTCATTTGTTGGCTACAGTCCAACCCCCCAAAGGTGTCTTGCTACAGATAGAAAAGATTCTTGCAAACTTTTTCTGAGGAGATTCAGGGGTAATGCAAGATACCACTGGGCCTCTTGGGCAAAATTATGTCACCCTTATGCAGAGATTGGGGCCAATTTTAGAGGATTGGAGGATATTTGTAAAGCTTTCTTAGCCAAGAACTAGTGGAATCTTAGGACAAAGGACTCATTGTGGAGGAAGTTCATGAAGGCAAAATATTTTTGATGGTCTCATCCGATTACAAAGCAAGTAAGAAGTGGGGACTCCCAGATGTGGAGAGCTCTGTGCAAAATAAGGTTTGAGGTGGAAGAAAACCTGGTGTGGAACATAGGAAAGGGTGACATCTCCTTTTGGTTTGACAATTGGACATCCTTTGGACCTCTCCTCTTTCACTTGCCCGATGGGGTGAGAACCATGCATATTAAACTGAATGAGGTCTGGAGAGATGGGGTATGACATGAGCATGCCACATGGATTGTTTGGCCAGAGTCAATCTGGACTGTTCTAAACTTGTTTGAAGTGGTTCTTGACACTGGGAAAAATGATAGGGCAATCTGGACAGCTGCTAGCAAAGGCTCCTTCTCAATCTCTTCCGCTTGGAATATGATGAGGCAAAGAAAAGAAATCTATGTTACTGATAAGGCCATATGGAATAAAGTTGTACCTTTTAAGATGACCTTTATCACATGGAGGGCTCTTCATGACAAGATTCCATCACATGAGAGGGTGGCAAAAATAGGTAAAGTTGTGAGTACGAGGTGCGGGTGTTGTAATGCGTTAGTGTTGGAGACCAATGAACATCTTTTTTGCTCAGGGGATTTTGCAAAAAGCATCTGGCAGATTTTATGCCCTCCCTTTGGTATCTCTCATAGGGGCAAATGTCTCTTGCAGCTGCTTCAAGAATGGTGGAATTACAAGACCTTCAATGCAATAGCATCCTTCCTTTCTAAAACACTCCCTCAATTGGTCTTGTGGGAGCTTTGGAGGTCAAGGTGTGCCAACAAGTACGGACATGAGGCTCCCTTAGTATAGAGATCAATGTATATGGTGTCCAACAATATTTCCCAACTGGTCAGAAAACAGCTTGGTAAGCTACGGATAGAAGTTACTTGGGATAAGATCAAAGACCTTATAGATACCCCAATGACTCACAAGGTCTATAAATTGGTGAAATGGATCAAGCCTCCACAGTTGGTTTACAAATTGAATAGCGATGGTAGCTGTGTTGATGGTGAGTGTGGGGCTAGTGGAGTCATAAGGGATAGTAATGGACATCTGATTCTTGCCTTTTCAGCGTTTCTTGGGCCTGGTACGAGTACTTGGGCGGAAGGGAGAGCAATGCACCAAAGACTCAAACACTGTGCTCTCATGAATCTGGAGAACATTATTACATAAGCGAACTCGAATGTTTTGGTAACAGCTGTAAATGGAGAGATCTCCACTCCATGGAGGCTTATGCAAATTGTGGACAGTATAAGATTGATAATGGATGAGAAACGAGTGGTGGTCCAACATTGTTATAGGGAAGCTAACAAAGTTGCGGACAAGTTAGCAAATTTCAGCCACAATCACAAACAGAATCTGATCTTTACACACTTCTCAGGGTTGCCTAGACAGATCTGAGGCCTCTTACAACTGTTTAGAATGGAAATGGCATCTTTCAGAATCAGACAAAGGAAAGCATCGGAGATTAATTTTGATCCCCCTTGAATAACTGTAGTAAATGTAGTCGTGGTATAGTTCCTTTCATGAGTGATACAAGCTTGTTTAGCAGGCTTTCAAATTCCACGGAAGAGTTAGGCATTATGTCCCCTCTTTCTCAAATGTAATTATCCGTGTTATGGAATAAAAAAGGGCCGGTTGATTAAAAAAAATGAAGGGGTGGGGTTAAGGCAGCAAGTATTATTCGTTGTCAACTTGTATTTGGTGGTTGGCTTCCGTGCTTGAACCGAAAGCTATTTAATTTTGAGTTGGATTTGGAAATGTATGTAATTTTTCTGTAAAAATATATTCTACATCTTCACTAAAGAACAATGATATTGCCTCTGTTCCATATTAGTTGTCCATCTTACTATATATAAGAGCCTCGTCTTCAATTTCAATATATGTACCTTGACAAGTTTTGAAGTGGGATGCATTTTGTGAACTACGAAATTTTATTGAACTTAAATTCGTAAGAAATTTTGATTATATTAAATTCAAAATATATTAATCTAAATAAATATTGTGCATTAGTATAACTGAATTAATATTTAAGTCTAATAAATATGAATTTAAGTAAGATTCAATTTTGTTGGGCTAGTCCATTTATTTGTGCTACAAATGATGAGCCCATTTTCTAAGCCCGAGATATCATCTTATTATAGAGGCTCAATTTGGTGTCAACCAATAGAATAATGTCACATGTCAAAATGACATAGCATGCCAAGCCAAATCCAAGACCAATGCAAATGTGTCACGTGTATAAGTGACATATTTTGACCAATCAAATATGATCATGTGATTCATGTCACTTCAATCTGATTACTTCACTTCAAGTAACATATTTCAACCAATCAAATATGACGAATGCAAATGCGTCACTACAATATTTGCAATATTTTCTTGTTTTAATTTTATTTTCTCGACTTGAATTTATTGTCTACAGACCCATATGTACATCCTGGGCTACATGAAAATGTTATTGCTATGACAAATACATAGACAAATTCTTAAATTTGGACTCAATTTTTACTTTGACACTTAACTCAAGATTATTTCAGTTAGACTCTTCAATCCACATCAAAATGTAGTGTTTGAACACATTTGCATACGTGACAGGCAGAGAAAATGTTTATTTCATTATCATAATCTGTAATGATCGGAGTCGTTATTTTAAAAATCACGATATCACAAAATTTTGAGAACGATTTAGAAATATTTTGTATTAAGTAGGGCGACGTGACGAAAAATTTCAATTTTTTTGAAAATCGTCCGGACTGAAGGGGAAGGCCATCCGCTATAGCGAGATGACGGGAGACAGTAGCCTCTAAACACGATTTTAGTAAAAGACTTCTCCTCCTCAGTTGGAAATCATACAAGAGTTTCTCCAAAAATCCTTCTAGGCTGCTCCAAGGATTGAGAGCCATGAAGAGGAGGGATTTCGGCCAAAAAGACGCGAAACAGTGAATTTCGGGATTGTCATCCGGCGAAGAACACCTTCACGGAGCCAGAAAGTGTATCAGGCAGCTGTTTGGCGTTCAGGTAGGCTAGGTTTTCTTTCATTGAGTAGATTGACTCATTTCTATTTTCGTATTTATTGTATAGACTGAAAAGGAGAATCCATGCCTAGGCCTTTGGGCACAGAGTCTGGAAGTTTGTTGTGGTTGAATTGGTTGAACTAGAAATATGATTGAGTTGGGATATTGGGTTGACATGTTCCGAGTTTTGTATGTTATTTGTGTATACTACTATGATGTACGATGACCGAGTTTCAGGGACTAGAATGTCGGGAAGTTTCAGGAAATCGAAAAGGCTTTGGGAAATTAAATGACTATGAAAAAGAGAAAAGGGAGTTTTCGAAAATGAATTGATAGAAAAAAGGTAGACTAATTAGAATGGATGAGTTACCAAGGTTAGGGGAGGTCTTCCCCATGTTGTATTTCGGTCCTAGAAGGAGGGTCAGGAATGGGTGTATCTACTAGTGTGTGTTAAGGGGTGAATTGGACTTAGTCCTCAGACGGGATTTAAGGTTGAGTTTATGTACCTGGAATGGGGGCAGGTGATGGTTATTGATTCTAATATGCATTATGTGTTCACGTACTATTTCGTAGTAGTGTATGAGTTGCATGTTTAGGGAATGAATTGTGAATGTGAATTGTGAATGTCTAGTTGTCCGGTAATCAGTCTTGTGAAATGAACTTGTTTTGTTTGCTTGTTGGTTTTACAAGTATGTTTGTTCATTGGTTGTGATTGATCGAACCTGGTGTGATATTCGATTGGCTCGGGTACCACGCCTGCTACAGAAATTACTAATATTTGGCTCGAGTACCACGCGTGATATGAGTAAACTGACGGTTGGCTCGGGTACCACGCTTGGTATGAAAATTCATAATAGTTGGCTCGGGTACCACGCCTGGTACGGGTTATGTTATTTGAAATTATTGTATTCTTTCGATGATTTCATGAGTCAACCGGGTTGTATATTATTGAAATGTGATTATTGCATATTGTCCATGAGAGGTCGGATAATTATATCGATATGTTAGGTTGATCTTGGTGTAGACCGGGTCGCATGTTGAACACTTAGGTGAGGTTAGGGGGATCCTCGGTAAGTCTGGGCTATGTGAAAATAGTTATATGTATGTTGTTTTCATTGAATGTGTCAACGGTTGTCATTGGGTTACATGAGGTTGATTAAGCTAGGGGGAAAGCTGAGAGTCTGGAGTTGTATTGTTGACTATTATCATTGTGTTGGGAAGTTGTCTTAGGGGTACGTAAGAGGTCCGAACACCGGGAAATAACACCGTAAGTGTAATTGGTTTGGTTGGATAGTCAGTCGGGTTAAGTCGAGGTGTCTAGTCAAAGGGGTTGGCTTGGGTAAGGAATGATAGTCCGGGTCTGGACTTAAGACTTGGGAAGTCTAGGTGGTAAGTAAGACTTGGGAAGTCTAAGGGTTAAGGCAACTTGGGAAGTCTAGGTAATAAGTGTGACTTGAGAAGTCGTAGTGTCGGGTGTGAGGTTAGAAAAGGGGGGAGTTGGCAGCGGAATGGTCAGGAAGGTTTGAGGCCCAAAGTATAGGTAGGTGGTTGGGTTGATATAAGGTTAAGGTTGGTAGATATGGACATTGATGGGTTGAAGTATTTAACTTATACATTCTCCTTGATTTCTTATATGATGGTAGGAGTGGATTCAGGTCGACCGATGATGCCTACCAGTACGTGTGTTTGTACTGATTCTACTCTTGCTATACCTTTTTGGGTATAGTCTGGTTGCAGGGTTGGTAATGTTTCATAGGTACACGACGATAAAAATCTCTAGCAGCTCCTACTTCTTGTTTCTATGGTGGAGTTGTGTCCTTTTCATTTGAATTGTATTACTCTTGTAGTAGCTCTTGTACCGGCTTAGACTAGGTTTTAGGGAGGGTTGTTTTCAAAATTGTAATTGGTTTATTACTTTAAATGGTGTAAATGATTTTCTTGTATCAAAAGGGTTTATTTCATGGTTTTACTTCTTTTTCCGCATTACCTGTTGGATCGGGTGATAAGGGTTTTCCTATCTAGGTGGATTAGAGTAGGTGCCCGCACAGTCCGATAGTTAGATCGTGACATAATCTTTGACTTACGTGGCTGGTAAGAGAAAATCTAATTAATTTGACTATCATAATCTTGAAGTTACTCTTTGGCTTTAAAGGTCAAACTTAAAATAAATTTAATTTAGAGCTTGTTTGGATAAGATTTTAATTTAATCAAATCAGATTTTAATCTCTTTTTTTAGAATATTAATTACTCTCTTGGTTTTAAAGGTCAAACTTAAAATAAATTTTGTTCGGCTATAAATACTCCCTAAGACAACATATATCCTCCAAGAAGAGAAAATAAAAAGCAAATAAGCATGAGCAGAAATAGCAAAATCAATGTCCTCACTCCCCTCCCCTCCTCCTGTGTGGTACACCTTTTTACCTAATACTAATCTTCCCTTTTTATTTTATTTTTCATTCAATAAGAAGTTATTTACTTCATGAATTTTTTTACATCAATATATTTATTATTATTTTTGTTTACTTAAAATGGATTATATTATTTTTTTTAATTTAGTTGAATCAGTTTTGCTGCTAGAAAATAGTTATGCTGAATCTGCAGAAGTAGAAATGGGACAATTTGTTTGTCCTCGCCCTTGTTACCCACTAGTAGCTTACATGATTTGTAAATCTTCAGGACCTAAAAAGATTTATCCAAAATGTATCAATTGTTGTAGAGCACATAAGGACTGCAAGCTTTACCGTAAAGATGGGTCTTTTATGTGTAATGGTACGTACGTGGCAACTGAAAGGAGTAATAAACAAGGACAATTTAGTTAAATTATCCTTAATTAATATTTTTCTTAATCTAGTAGAATATAAGTTATTGCTAAATTAGCATGTTATAATTATGAAACAATATAATACTAAATACTCCCTCCGTTCAACTTTACTTGTCATTTTTTGACTTGGCACACTCATTAAGAAAACAATGATTGACATAACTATTTTACCACATTACCCTTATTAATTGATGTTAGTATTAAGTCTTGGAAAATGATTTTAGGAATAAGTAATTAATGCTAAGGGTAAAACATGAAAAAAAATAAGTGTCTTTTCTTGTTATGTCAAAATTGACAAGTAAAAATGAAAATTAAAAATAAAAATAAGTGACAAGTAAAATTGAACGGAGGGAGTATCTTGTGTTAGTCTGCAATTCCCGAGCTGCATGGATATAAGCAAAGGAGTAAAAATCATATATGGAGTCTACAAGATCCTAATTACTCCCTCCGTTCAATAATACTTGTCCACTATTGACTTTACACGCTTTTTAAGAAATTATAAATAAAAGGATAATTTTACCATATCACCCTTTGAATATAATAAATACAATATCTTGAAAAATGTAATAGAAAAATGACTATAATTAATGAAAAGGGTAAATTAGGAAGTAAGTGTAAAATTATCTCTTAGTTTCATAAATTAGACAAGTATTGTTGAACATCTATTTTTAGTATAGTGGACAAATAAAGATGGACGGAAGGAGAACTTAAGGAAAGGAATTTTAATAGGCTTTTACTTGATTTCCTTCTTTCGGTTGGACTCAAACAAGTGGGAATGAGCGTACACATCTATAAAATAGTTCATCCATCACTGAGTTTCAAGCAAAAGAAGCGTGAAAATACAAATTAAAGCAGAGTTGGACCAGTGTCCTAGTCTGTTTCAGGGTCTATTCTAGAAGTCGAAACATATCTTCTCTCTTGTGTCAACTCTAGTGAGTTTAATAGGTTTTGAATTGTAATCTCTTTATCAGCTTTTGTAGAAGCGTTTGTTGAGGTTGAAACATTGTGTAAAGTTATTTTGTTTTCAAGCTAAGGGTAGTTTTTGAAAGGATAACAATTCATTAGGAACTTCATAAGAGGCTTAGGGGTAAGTCCTTTGGATTGTGAGGGGCTATCCAGTTTTGATTCGTTTTCCTAATAGTGAAGTTGAGTTGAAATTCTACAAGAGCACTGTAGGTCGTGATTTTTATAACCATTTGAGCCTGGATGGTTTTTAGCGTATAAATTTCACATGCTTTATATTCTTTTATTTGTGGTCTTTAAATTCAGATCGTTGAATTGAAAGGCTCAGGGGAACAAAGTTCATCACTTTTCCTTAAGATGAGAAAATTTAGTTAAATTTAAGTTGGACAAAAACTGTTGTAGATCCAATTCACTCTCCCTCCCCCTTATGTCTATTTAGTAATCAAGTCTATGATAAGTAACAATTTCGATCGAAGGTGGAGGTAGCTTCCTCTTCTAGAAACTATCACCCAAAAAAGGAGGTTTTATTGGTAAATGAACAAAGACAAATGGATGTTCGGAAATTATGAGTCACAACTAAGGGCGTCAAATGTGCTTTTCGGACGAGTTGCAAAAATTATTTGGCCTAAAAAGAGAGTTATATCCTAAATTATTTTAATTTCTTCGTTTGTTTTTGAAAATCTTTGAAGTACTTAATGAAAAAAGTTCTTTATTATTGATATATAAGACATATCAAATATAAATAATATTTTTTAAAGATAATTTGACAAGATTTTTCTTGAGTCAATTTAGACTATATATCTACTCAATTTTTAAATGAATTGAATTGAACAAGTCAAAATAGACTAAATCAATATGATAAATAAATTGAATTAGACGAGTTAAAATAGCCTGAGCCAATACAGACAGTCATACCGAACACACCCTTAATGGTATTAATTTTCCCACCTAGGTGCGACCTTACCATTAATCTAAAGCTTTGAAATAAAAATCAACCGATGATTGGAAGACAAACCAAATGAGAACCTTTGATTGGTCAATCCCTTCCCATTTCGACAATGTGTAACAATTGTAATTTGGATTTCAATGGGTTGTATAATTAGTTTCGTTAATGGGGTCTTGGCATTACATTGTGGTTAATCACATAATGTAACGAACTTGAATTTTTAACACAAATATTTAAGTATTATATAAGTATTGATAGTTAAATTACCAAAGCAACATTTAAGGTACTGAATTATAATGAAAGATACTGAAATAACAAGTAATTAAAGATATAAATAAGAATATAGATAAAAATTTTAGACTCTAGAAATGAGTTAGAGAAACAAATATTTTCTTTTTCACAATAAGCATATCTTACTCTACGCACTTACTAACCCTTTTAACCGACACTACTTTGCTATGCCCAGTATTCTATGACACGTGTATTTCAGCCAGGATCTCAATAATAGTCCAATAACCTTACTTTTATGTGAGACTTCCGCCTCATACGGCTCCGTCCTGAGCTTTTGTCGTCGACTGTTTAATCATTAGAGTCCGATGTAAACCGTTCTCAGGCGTAACTGTTTTGTTTCGATCTGCCCCATTCACAACACATAAGGTGAAGGGTGATTAGTTGGACATTTTGCATCTAAAAATTGTATTAGATATATAGAAAATTATGGTATCCTTATGTAAATATAGATCAAAAATTATTTTTGATACACAAACAACCCATTGAAATCCAAATGAGTATACCCCAGCACCGCCCTCTCCCCCCCCCCCCCCCCCCACCACTATCTCCACCCCACTCAAAATTTAATTTTTAATTTTTTTTAAAAAAAAATTACTTATTTTTTTTTAAAAGTAATATTTTTGGTACCTCCCCCACCCTCACCCTCCACCCACCCAGCCCCCCTCCCCCAACCCCCAACCTAACCCCTAGAAAATATTTTCTACTCTCTAATCAAAAATAAAAAAAATTATTTTTTTTGAAAAATGTGTTTTCACTCATATCAAATAATAGAAAATATTTTTCGAATTTGTTTTTCACTCACCAACCAAACATGAGAAAATAAGTAAGAAACCAACTTATTTTTCATAAAACATTTTCCTTGAAAAACATTTTCCATGAAAAATTATTTTCCTTCTTGCCAAACACACCCTAAGACTTTTTTTAAAAAAAATCAAACATGATTATTGATGATGGCAAAATTACAGCTTTGAGTTTGGATCCCAACACACACTATAAGACCTTTAAAAAAAATGTTACTCCTATTAACAAGCCTTGCGTTATGAGAAGTCAATTAACAATTATTTTCTTTGTCTATTTTTACTCGTCCACTATATTAAAAATAATTATTCAATTTTACTTATTTAATTTAGAAAATAAAGAGATAATTTACTACATTATATTTATTTTACCCTTGTTATCAACTATAGTCATTATTCAATGCATTTTTCAAAATATTAAATTTATTATATTTAAAAAGTGATATAGTAAACTTAACTTTTTATTTATTATTTCTTAAAGGATGTGTCTAATCAAACATAAACAAATAAAGATGAACGAAGTTTCACCAATAAATGAGAGAAATCCTTTCCTCTCTTAAAACTAGTGAACCCATCCGCGCTTCGCGCGAATTAATTAAATTTTTGAATGTTGAAATTTTTGAAAAATTCTTTTTTGTTTTCAAATTTTAACTGCTTCGTTTATTCACTTTTGATTTTGTATATATATTTTTTCTTAATTTTTTGTCACTTAAATATTTTTAATCTTCTAAAATACTTAAATTTATATGATATATTGCAAGTGAAAAATTAAAAAAAAAATTGTTAAAAGAAAATAGAAAAGATTCAATAAAACTTTATCTCTTTAATATTTTTTATCATTTCAGCTTTCTCTTCTACTTCCATACCTCTTCATTTTCTTTAAAGAATATCATATTCCATTCATCATCATCTTCCTCTAATAACTCCCTAGCAATAAAGATAACTACTCAAAAAATAAATACTTTCAAATTTCAATATAAAGTATAACAAAATACTAAATATTACATACAAATATGTTATCAAATATAAAAATATATAGATATTATTAGACATTAATTACTCAATTTGATTAGAGAAGATGAAACGAAAGATGAAAAATGAAAAAGACCAAACAGTGTAATTGAAAAATAAATTATTAACAATATAAAAATTAAGAATCAACACAACACAACATTATATATTGATTTACTAATCAAACGTAACAATATTTCTTATAATATTTATATCAATTCAACTTATGTCGTTGTGTTGGTAGTCATTTTCTTCTTTTTATGAGAAAGAGGATGTAGAAAATGAAAATGAGCATACAACAACTTCATAGTGATTGTAATTTATAAAATGGTTCAGCCATATGAATTAAGTAAATGGGAGTTGAGAAGACGTGTAATTTAAGTAGAGAATGTAAATAGATTGAGACTTTTTGTAACTCATTAAATATAATTATTGTAATAAATATGATAGTTTTTTAATTAGTAAATAAATTGATTAATAAAAAGAATGAAGGATTTTTTTTTTTTAAAAAGCTAAAAGTTAAAAGCAATTGGAGGTAAGGTGTCACATTACCTTGTTAATGTTTAAGTTCTTGTCGACATCTACTCGCACGAGCTGACTATTCAATGGCCTTTATTTTATTTTTAAAGTCAAACAAAAACATGAATATAATAAGCACTGAAAATATGACAACTTAAAAGATTAATGTGACCATTTTTATAAAGTCTTATAATATTTCTATTTATAAGGGACTAAAATATGTAATACCAAATAATATCATAAATATGGCTATTAATTATTTTAGAGGTTATGATAATAAAAAATTATAGGAGTAATGAAAATAAAGATCATTAAGTTTTGCCTAAATAAATTTAAAGAAATGACTTTTTAGTATCTTAACATTGTCTATTTAATATAATTAAGAAAGTTAAAAGAGTGTTTTTATAGTTTCTTTAATATAACACATAAATAAGGAAAAAATAGAGAAAATCCCCCTAAAAAGGAGAAAAATGATAATTATATTTCTTGGACAAAAAGAGATGCTATATCACTTTTTCTATTTTTAACTAAAAAATAGAGAAAAAAAGATAATTATATTTCTTGAACAAAAGGAAATATCAAGTTACTTTTTTTATTTTTAACTTTATTATTTTGTATAGATTTGACAGACAAATTCTTGTTAAATATTGAAGCCTCACATTAATTGAATGTATGAGATTTAGTCCTATTATATGGCGAAGACCGGAGAGAAGTGACCAAAATTCATGAATATAAGTGAAGAAAATTAAAGAAAAATATTATACAAAAGAGGGCTGCTCTTGTATTTTTAGCTTCTTGCTAATACACGTATAAAATTTCATATTAAATGGTCAAGCATATGTTGCTATCTAGGTAATAGATTAGGATTCTATAATATCATTTTTAAACTTTGTCAAATACAAATCTTATAGTCTAAAGATTGGAGTTGGCGACTTCAACGCCGATGTTTCATCTGGGTTCAATGAATTAGAATTGCAACATCAAAGAAATATATATTCAAAACTGACAATAAATAAAAACAATTCAATACTTAAAAATTTCATCTGATTTTGATCAACTCTTCCTGCGTCTTGAGAAATGAAGTCTTAATCAAAATAATATTACAATACAAATGAATAAATTTAAAATTCCCTGCAAATATGAAGCAAAAAATAATCTCACATCATCAGTAAAATTAAAACCCACTAATCTTTATGTATTATTAATTGATCCATGTGAAATGATTTTTATTTTTCGAATATCATCACTAATGAAAAATTAAATAAAAATGAAACAATACCTCCATAAATATAATTATTATGAATAATTGTAACGGTCCATAAATATGAATTATGAAAAGTTGCAATGGTAACAATTATTGATGAGATTATTTTTTCATTAATTTATGAATACTATATTAAATTATTGACTAAAGAAGTTAAATAAAATTAAAAAATTAACAAAAAAGAAAAATATTATCTAAAAGAGGTGTTACGTTATCGGATCTCTCTCTCTCTCTCTCTCTCTCTCTCTATATATATATATATATATATATATATATATATATATATATATATATTCCAACTTTATACCAAATAAAGTAAAAAAAAAGTGTTATGTCACTCCACGTTTCTAATACTATCAAGCTAATAACAAATCTTGATGCTATTTTTTTATTTTTTCTTAAGTGAAAAAGAAACGGCTTACAACTAAATTACGTTAAGGTTAATTTATTAATTTTGAATTATTAATAAAATATCTAGTTAATAATTATTAATTATACATTGAGAACATGAAAATTTATATAATGAAATACAATTTTTTTACTTAGAAATAAAATCATTAGGAATATCACTTTTGATATGGAATGCACACTTTTTACATGTATATAAACTCTAAAAATAGGGAGAAACATATTAGAGAAAAGAAATTAGGCTATATTACATCAAACAACAATAAAAAGACATCTTTAAAAAAATATCAAATTCACCTTTTGCTCCATATGCTTTGACAACCTTGACCAACAAAATAATGGCGATGATATAGGACAAAATGAGGATTTTGCAAAAACAAATTGTAAGTCTCCAAAAATAATTGTTATATTGAATCACTTCATATTTACATCCAGGGGCGGAGCTACACCCACCCAAGGGTGGTTAGATGAACACCCTTCGTCGGAAAAATTTTCCGAGTATATAGGTTAAATATAGATAGTTTAGAATATATAGAGACTGTTGAACACCCTTGACACAGAAGAGAGATATAGCCCAGTGGCTAAGGGCGTGCAAACTTTCCTTTAAGACCCACTTTCGAGCCTGGTCTCTTACACTTGTTTTTTACACTAATGGAAGTTCTCTTTTGTTGTTTACAAAAAAAAAAGAAATCTTTTTCTTTTGTTGTTTAAAGAAAACGAAAAATTCTGCTCATTTGTTTTTAAAAAACAAAAAAAAATCTCTTTTGTTGTTTTAAAAAAAAGTTCTAATCTTTTTACTAATAAAAAAAAAAACTCGTGTTTGACTCCGTGCTTTTAAGTTAAAAAATAATTACTAATTTATTTCTTCTTTTTTTTTTCCACCTAACTCCTATCCTAAAAATATGAACACCCTTGAAGAAAATTCTGGCTCCGCCACTGTTTACATCACACCTTAAAAATTCTATAAAACAAAATCATCACTAACTAATCTATTAATTTTGAAGCTGAGGGGAAAAACATAAAGGAGGAGAATATACTGATACCTCAATCATCTGGGAGGCCTGATGAAAACTCTCCCCATGATATCAATTTTCGTTGAAAGAAAATTCGTTGATTTATTGAGAAAAAAAAGTGAGACGTTATATGAAATGTGTCTTAGAATTCAGAAACGGCAGATTTTATTAAGGTTTTATTGTGGAGCTACAATTAAGGAACATAAATGGCAGATTTTATGGCAAATTCCATTATCCTCTTTAATTGCATAGTAAATAAATTATAATGGAGAAGAGGTATTTAGTAGAAATATTAGGTAAAAAAATGAAGAAAAAATATCAAAAAAAAATGAGAAAAAAGATAAATATGAATGGAGGCTTTTGAGACATGCCACATAGGTAGGCAGAGCTAAAGCATATATATATATATAAGATAAGAAAGAATTATTACTGTTTTCCGCACTTAACCTTTAGCATTTAATTCTTTTTTCTTCAAAAGTTTTTATTTTGCTATATATACTCCCAGAAATAACATACTCCAAGCAGATTTAAATAAAAAAACATGGGTTGTAGCAAAGTCAGATTCCTCACTCTCCTCCTCCTGTGTGGTACGCCTTTAATTACCTAATACTCCTTTTTTTCATTCAATAGGAAGTTACACTACTAAAAAAGTATCAAAAATTGATCTAAGAACTCAATCTAAGGATTAATTGGTTTTCTACGAAAATCGATGTCAAATCAGAGGTAGCTAAAAGAAAGAAACCCGACTCCGAAAGATCGTGTGGCTTTTTATAAAAAAAAAGGAAAAAATTGACCCGAGGTCAATTTTCAAATTAACAATTAAAAAATGTATCATCCGGGGATGGAAACCCTCATGGAGGGATACATTTTTATCACTAGATCAGGGGTGTTGTTGGTTTAAGGTTATGAACTTATGATATTTTCTATTTTTTATTTATGCTCTTCAGATTTATTTTTTCGCATAAAAACCATATCTCCAAAGATCGATTCTCTAAAAAAAATATTGTCATTCTCTTTAAAAAAATATATAATAAAAAATTTAAAAAAGCTCAGCGTCAATTTGCATTTTTTCAGTTTTTGGCGCTAAAAAATCGATCTCAAATAGTTTTTCAAAAACCAACATAAGACGTCGGTTTTCGTCGATCTTTTTTTAGGTCAGTCTTTGGAGGTCGATATTTTACTAGTTGTTTAATAGTTTTATTTCATGAAATTTTCACATCAGTTTGTGTAAATAATTACTAGTATTATCTATGTTTGTGTTTGAAACAGTTTTCCTAGTGGAAAGAAATTATGTTGATTGTGATGATTCGAAACTTTGTACAATGGAATGTTGGGATTCTGTGTACTACATGATTTGCCCATCTACTGGAGATGAGAGGATTCCTACACCATGCATCACATGTTGTCGAGCACCAAAGGGATGTAAACTTTATGGTAGAAATGACACATACGTATGTACTGGATATTAGTAATAATTATTTAACCTTTTTGTGAATTATCAAAAAGGATATATATTACTCCTTCCGTTTCAATTTGTTTGACCTACTTTTTATTTAAGTCCGTTTAAAAAAAATATCCCTTTCTCTTTTTAGTAACTTTTTAATTTTCACTTCCCACGTGGCATATTTAAGACAACAAGATTAAAGGACATTTTGATACATTTCACATATCTTTAATTTATGACCACAAGATTCAAAAGTCTTCTTTATTTTTTTAAACTTCGTGTCAAGTCAAGATAAGCCAATCAATTTAAAACGGAAGGAGTACTTTGTTTAAAAGTTAATTATGGTCATATACGTAAACTGATCAAGTCTGAGTTTAGATTTCGATGACTTCTTATAATATATCTTTAGGCCTCATTTGGTTTCATTAAGGTTAAAGACTATTGAATCTGAATGTATATCTAAATGATTAAGATGTTGTCTATAGATCTGAACATTGAATGATTAAGACTGTTTGTTTTTCAACATTTGAATGTACATAAACAAGGTATCAGAATATCTTAGGGTACCACTTTAATAAATCGTATATCTCTGTGTTTCTTTAATAAATAAATGCTTGCTATTACAAATTTTTAGACTCATATTTTACAAAGATTCAGTAGTCCAATAAATCAACAATAGTATTAGTAACTAGCTCTTCTTTAATTAAATTCTCTCGTATAGTACTTACAATCTCTTACATCAAGCATGAGTATCTCTTATAAATTTAAAATTATGCGATTTTTTGCAAAATATAAACTTGCATGTCAAGTTTTAATTTTTAAATAATTAAAATCACAAACTTAAATTTAAATTTTTTCTTTTAGATGAATTTCAGATTTGAAATCAAAATTTCAAATTGAAACTGAAATTTTGTTCAAGTAAAAAAATTAAAAAAGTTGAAATTGCATGACCAAATGGCCTCAAGCATATCTTCATGATGAAGATTCTTGATTGATATAGTAATATTAATGTCAAAAAGACCTAATCTTTCAGATTTATAAATCGACATTATTCTTGTTGGGTCAAATTGTAATGCCTTTTGTATCTTCAATTTTTTGAAAGTTAGCTATGCTTCGGATCTACATTAGTCTTTGAAAAAAGTTGTCAAAATAAAATCATACTAAAAAATAGTCTGTTTCAAGATTATAGAGTAGATTATGATTTATATACCATTTTAAAGTTATCATATTATCAAAGTTTAGCTATTTGTGAAATTGCTTGATCCTAACATTAATGAGCTAGATTGTTGCACTTTTTATAAGTTCGTATAGTTTTCCTGCTTAACTCCTCCATCACAAGGATAAATCTTTTCTTCCCTTTTTTTTTTGGGGAGTGGGGGGGGGGGGGGGGAGGAGTGGACGAGACTCCGTGTGTACATCCAAATGAGGTATGATTCGTTGACACTCTTTCTAACAAGAAAAAATAATCTGAAAATGTTATGCAAATATACAATCCAAACAATTTACATGTTGCATAGCCAAAAATTCATAAAACATAAGTAACTACATATTTTTTTTCTTCATAATATTGAATTATTGATCTTATTGTTTTTATTCATACATTAGCCATAGTCTTTATTGCCAAATATAATTGTACCGTCTTCTTTCCTCCTAAATTCTTAGAGGGAAACCTTCTCTTTCACGAGAAAACTAATAACAATAAGAAATTTAAGTACTTTATTTTTTGAGCTCGATATTTCGTTGCTCGATATTCTAGGAGGAACCATCAAGGCATATCCATTCTCCAACGAACATTTTGTCACAATTAAGATTGGGATTGAAAGTAGTAAAGGCCTTAGGGGTCACACTAAATTGTTGCATAATGCTAAAGCATGTGTCTCCAATGTTTGCACCATAAATCTTACTGCATATCAGAGCAAAATTCGTCCCAATTCCAGCTACAACCATTAAGAAAATAATTATTACGAAATAAAAGATAATTTAACTATTAATAAGGAAAAAATTTGTCGTACTTACAGGAAACAATTCTACTTTCTGCTATGTTAAAGGAGAGAAGGAACAACAAAACAAAGCTGAAAAGTATGGTTGATTTGTAGCTTGGTTTGGCCATTTTTGTTGTTTAATTACCCAAAATTTGATTTTCTGTTCTTTTTCTTGTGCTTTGATGGATCCATTTGTTAATAATGTCATTGAATTTATAGTGAAGTTTATTTTGGATGGTCACCAACTTGAGATAAAAATAATAATATTGTACATTGTAATTTCATCCAACTGATCACAAGGTTGCCAACTTCTTTGAGGAGATTACAGAGTCTATAACTATGTCTTCTTGTCCATCTATCTTCTTCCTTTTCATCGAGATCTCCGTCCAGCAATTGGTCAATGTAATTTTGAAATTCAATGTCACAACCAAGTCCATAGCATATATTTTGGGCTATGCCATATCGAGCCTAAAAAATGTGCCTATCATATAAATTTTAGTAATGTCTTATAAAGCTCTTCACTTTCTTCTCTCATTCCGATGTGAGATTCGTCTAAAATATCATGTGCACCTCATCTTTAGAAGTTTGTTCGCCTAGAAGCCCGTCAGTCCTGCTTGACTTGTCATGATCACCGCCCTCTGTTAGGAGCGTCACATTCATCTTCAATAGAAACTCAGCGTCCTCGTTAAGGTTTGTCCCACTATCGTACCAAGGGAGTACATGCTATGATACCATATTTGTCACGATTCAAGTCAATGGCATGTATTGTCCTCTATGGGCCTAAGCCCATACAAAATTTGTCCGTCGGGCTATATTACATTGAGCCCTAAAAGCATGCATACCATGTGGACTTGAGTTATGTCTTAGAAAGCTTTTCACTTTCCTCTTTCACTCTAATGTGTATGGAATTCGCCTAAGATGTCATGTACGCTTCATCTTCAAAAGCTTGTCAACCTAGGAGTCTGTCAATCCTGCTTGACTCATATAGTTGTTTGTATAATCCAATGGTCTCCCAGTTTGGTGACCCCTTTCTTGCTAGTTACCGCTGAGAAGTGAAGACAAGCCCCATACTCTGAATGCTCCCTAAAATTTATTTAATTATTTTGATAAGATTTATTGTGGGTTAATTATTTTGATAAAACTAGTTACCCTTAGTTATTAATTATAGTCATATTACCCAATACATCTTTCAAAGCACTGAATTAATTATATTTAAAGGATGATATAGTAAAATTAGCCCTCTTATTTATTGTTTCTTAACAAGTGTGTCAATTCAACAGTGAACAAATATTATTGAACGAAGGAAGTATTTAAGTCTTAAGCAGTCAGGTTATGTGAATCCGTGAGAGTGAACAAATATTATTGAACAGAGGAAGTATTTAAGTCTTAAGCAGTCAGGTTATGTGAATCCGTGAGAGCCCCCTCCCCCTTCTCATCTCCTAACCATATTCACGGGCCCGTAAGATACATCCACATACATTAATGATTAACCGAATAGTAACTAAGACAAATGAATTAATCACACCATTAACACCCCTAGCTAGTAATAATACCAAATGCAGCTCCGCAAGAGGGTATAACAGATCAAAAGCAGTAACTAATCGTCTTACGTGAGTTATATAAAGATGAGAGAAGTATGGAAAACACCCTTAAATTTGGCGCGAATTATTACTTTCACCCTCGAACTATGCCCAGTATTAAAAACATCCCTCATCTTGGCTAAGTGGATCTAAAAACACCCTCGATTTGCCATACATGTGTAATATATTATCACGTGCAGTCCATGTGGAATGATCTGCTGACGTGTAATACATGTGGCATACACATGGATAAAAAAAGTCAATAAAAAAAAAATATAGTAAAATTTGATCGGACTAAACCTACCCGACCAATGTGATTCTCTCACCTACCTCACAATTCTCTCATTCTCTCACCTACCTCACAACACCCGTAACTCTTTCAATTCTCTCAACACAATTAACCCTTTGATTTTCATGGAAATCAAAGGATTTTAGCTTTAGACATCACTAACTAAAGTAGAGGTAAGAATCTCCCCCCATTTTGATTTGTCATTTATTCAATTTGGTGGCTGAAGTCATTGATTTGGATTGTGTTAGGGTTTCGATTTGAGTGCTATTAGGGCTTTGTTCGTCTGCATTTTTTGCTCATCTCATCAAGTATTTCGTGTTTTCTTCAAAGGTTAATGCCTTCTTCAGATTCAACGATTTAATTTTTTATTAGGGTTTCATAAAACTGAATTAAATGTCTATAAATCTTTATGTATGCATCTGTTTTTCTTTTTTTTATCACTCTAAATCTTGAAATAAGCTGGGGGTTTCATGAATATTGTGTTATGGGTCTGCATTTTTTGTGAATCCTTTTTATCTTTGCTTTACCCAATCAAAACCTTGAATATTTTTGTGGTGCTATTAATTTTTTGTACCCTATTTTTCATTCTTCTGCTGTTTTAAGCTATCTCGATAAGATTTTTTATTTGTCTTTAGAAATCATTTTTAGAGTTTGGAAGGTTGAATATAGTAGTATACATGTGATATATGGAAGCTACTAATAATAATGAACACAAAATAGTGAACATGCTCTTCATTGTCTAGATTCTTCAACTAAACTCCACGCTTGTAGTGAAAAATAGGCACATAATTAGAATGATTTTTCATTTTTGATTACAGAGAACAGATTGTGTGAGTTCTTGAAATTTGAAAAAAAAAATTCTTTTCATCTTTTTAAGACCGCAGTCAAAGCCATGCTTGTTGTTCCGTGAGGGGGAAAAATTCATTCTTTTTCTTGGGTTTCTCTTCTTTCCATCCTCGTGATAGTGAGGAGAGAGGGGGGAGGGAAGAAATGATTTGTTTGTTTGTTCATTTTCTTGGTTTTTTTTGCCTTTTAACACATTTGTAGTGAATGTTTTGCTTTTTCCTATGATTTAAAAAAAGTGAGTCTCCAAAAAACTTATTGTCCTTTTGCAAAAGCAATCATTTTTAGCTCATTTCTTTATATGGGGTTTCTTGTATCTTTGTGGTTGAAAAAAATTTGAAGTACCAAGAAATATTTTTTTGTGGTGATGGGTGAGAAGATGCACAGCCACCATATGGTGGCTGTGAAGGTGAATGAGCAATTTAAGTCAAAGAGAAAGCATAGTTGTTCTTTTAGAATATAAAGGAAACATTATTCTTTAAGACAAGTGATTTGAAATAAGAGTTGTCAACTGTATTATGTATTTAAATTACCAACTTTACTTGTGATGTGCCGCCAATTTACGGCACTTTCGACTCCTTTTAACTAAGAACAATCGTACGTTTTCAAGCAACCGTCGTTGTTTTTGATGGTTTTATGTTATATTTGTAGGAAATGGAGACAAACATGGAAACGGAAGGAAATACGCGAAAAAGAGCATTCTGCCTAAGAGTGACGGCCTGAGTGACGGTCCGTCAAACATGTGACGGTCCGTCACATGTGACCGTCAAGTAGAGGAAGTGTACTGCCTAGGAGTGACGGCCGCCGTGACGGTCCGTCAAGGCGATGACAGTCCGTCACAGTGACCGTCAGGTTGAGCTACACCATTGCCTTGTGGTGACGGCCAAGGCGACGGTCCGTCAAGGTGGTGACGGTCCGTCACCCCAAGCCGTCAAGTTGAGACAGTCGGCGACACGAAATTCGAGCGTTTTTGGGTTTACTTCCTGGACTCCTATAAATACCCTATGTTAGGGTTATTTTATTCATGATTGATATAATTCATTCAATATACAATAGTTCTCCCAATAGTTTTAGGAGTTTTTGAGCGAGTTTTGAGAGAGGAAACACGCTACACACGGTTTCCTTCTCCGCAATCTTGTTCTTGATTGTTCTTGGGATCTTGTTATTTCTTGTTCTTGGATTATTGAAGATTGTTTTCGTCATATTGCAAGAATCTTTTCTCCTCATTATGAACATGACTTTCTTCTCTTCTTCTTCTAGCATGATTAACTAAACCTCCCACAACTAGGGTTGTGGGAGCCATGGCTAAAGTAGCGATATAAATTCCGGGTAGCGACGGGTTCAATATATGTATTGTCACGTTGTTAATCATACATTATTTAACGTTTTCTAGTGGTTGCAAACATTAGAACATGCCTAGATTTAAGTTTTCTTGAGTAAAGAGATTAAAATCGGGAAACTTGATTAACAACAAGGATTCGAGACTACTAACTCTCGTCTAAAGATTAATGTTGTAACTAGATTAATCTACTTGATGTTTAGGATTGAGATCTAAAAAGCACATCTTTTCGAGGTCGAGAGAATAGAAAAGGAAATTTGTTTATTTGGTCGAGAGACGTTTAGACGATACCATTAATTCAATCACATCGTGACACGCATATAGAAAGAACCCGGTTAAGCTTAGGATCGACATTGTTACAAATGCCATGGTGAACACGTCCCTAGTTCACTCTCTCCTATTGATTATTACTCTTACATTATTGCTTGCTTTTGTTTACTCTTCGTTCACAACCCCCCCCCCCTTTTCCGGAAACTATTGACGACTAGTCACTTAATTCACTAAAGGCTTAATTCTCACCATATTCTCTGTGGGATTCGACCCCAACCTAGTTGGGTTCTATATTTGACTACGACCGCTTACGCCTCGTTAATTTGAGGTGTAGTTTGGGCGTTATCAAAAAGTGGCGCCGTTGCCGGGGAATACGGTTGTTAATTAAGTCTGGTGTGTTTATTTGACTCTTAGTCATACTTTCCTGATTTTACTTTTATTTGTTGTTTTTGTTTATTATAGGGTATATAGTTGTGCATACGGTTGTTTATTAAGTCGGGTGTATCTTGATGAAGTCTGAGTAATCAAGACACCCGCGTCGTGCCGCGACGTTAAATCAGGCGCTGTATGGGAGGCAACCCATAAATTGTTGTTATATTATAGTCTAATTAATTCGTGGGGAAACCTGTGAGTCACCACCGAGGGTTTTTGTTGCCGTGTTTCTTTTCCCTCCGGTGTGCTATCTAGTAGAACCGGCATGTTTAGGTTGTTATTTAAAATTTTTTTTTTAGTGTCTATAGCAAGCATGCGTTGTTCTTGTCTAAAAACGAGGCCCCTTAAAAATTTTCTGGTTTTAAGCTTATGTTGAAACAATTGACTGTCTGGATCCTTGTATGTCATTGTGTGATTATGAGTAGAATGAGTATGCTTAAGCCGAGCGGTTGTTTGATAGTTGGTAGCGATATAGTTTCTTGGTGCCAAGAGCGTGTGAGATGATTGTTATAAATTCTTACTTTGTGCATGCATCTAGAACTTGCCCGGTCTATTTTGTTAAGTTCGAAGTTTGGTTGCTTAGGAAAGGATCACAGGCCCTTTTTGTGTGCAGTCCACTTAACCTATAAGACCGTCCAAATGCAAATACTCCCTTTGATCCCTGTTTGAGCCATAATTGACCTTGTTCTTTCAATAACCTGTCACCGTTCCTGTTTAACTTTGAATCCCTATTTTGGCCCTGGTCCTTCCATGGACATTGTGCACCTCAACTCAGGCAATCAGCCTAAGTTGAGGGTGGCTACTATAGAGGTGAATGATAAGAAAAAGAGGATGGAGAAGATTGGTTGTGAATAGAATGAAAATTCGGGTGTGTGCCTAAGAAAAGAAAAAAAAAAGATGAAAAAGATCGAAAAAGTAATAAAAAGAATTGTCAAAATAAAGAGGCCGCACCTGTAGCTAGAAAGAAGGAAATATAAAGGTGAATAAGGATGGAAAACGTAAAGTTATGTGGTAAGAAGACGTCGGTGGTTCCAAGGAGGGCGTAGTCACTAACCCCTAAATGTATCCTACCTGCACCTGAAGCCTCATTACAGCCAAACAAGTCATTGATAGTGATCTGAGCGGCTTTCTGAAGAACTAAAATAGAATAGTAAGGGCAAGCCTATGGTATCGCATGTGCATTGTTTGAAATCGTTTGTGAGTGTGAGCGCTTACCTAGTCCCAAATCTTGTGTGAGGGATTTCTTTGTGGTGAGGGCACCAAGATGTCGGTATTGTCTATTGATTGTTAGGATAGCTGCGCGTGTGAATGTAGAATGTTCTATCATATCGAAATGACATGTTTGGATCCTTGCAAGTTAGTGTTTCATACATTCGTGTGCTACGAGGGAGCTTGATTTAATTGAATAAGTTTTGAATGACCATGAGTTGCTAGAGACATGAGTTTGTGTTCTTAGTTGAGTCGTCTTATTGTTTTTATGTTATGTTGCTTGAGGACAAGCGAACGTTTTAAGTTGAGGGTGTTGATGTGCCGCTAATTTACGGCACTTTCGACTCCTTTTAACTAAGAACAATCGTACGTTTTCAAGCAACCGTCGTTGTTTTTGATGGTTTTATGTTATATTTGTAGGAAATGGAGACAAACATGGAAACGGAAGGAAATACGCGAAAAAGAGCATTCTGCCTAAGAGTGACGGCCTTAGTGACGGTCCGTCAAACATGTGACGGTCCGTCACATGTGACCGTCAAGTAGAGGAAGTGTACTGCCTAGGAGTGACGGCCGCCGTGACGGTCCGTCAAGGCGATGACGATCCGTCACAGTGACCGTCAGGTTGAGCTACACCACTGCCTTGTGGTGACGGCCAAGGCGACGGTCCGTCAAGGTGGTGACGGTCCGTCACCCCAAACCGTCAAGTTGAGACAGTCGGCGACACGGAATCCGAGCGTTTTTGGGTTTACTTCCTGGACTCCTATAAATACCCTATGTTAGGGTTATTTTATTCATGATTGATATAATTCATTCAATATACAATAGTTCTCCCAATAGTTTTAGGAGTTTTTGAGCGAGTTTTGAGAGAGGAAACACGCTACACACGGTTTCCTTCTCCGCAATCTTGTTCTTGATTGTTCTTGGGATCTTGTTATTTCTTGTTCTTGGATTATTGAAGATTGTTTTCGTCATATTGCAAGAATCTTTTCTCCTCATTATGAACATGACTTTCTTCTCTTCTTCTTCTAGCATGATTAACTAAACCTCCCACAACTAGGGTTGTGGGAGCCATGGCTAAAGTAGCGATATAAATTCCGGGTAGCGACGGGTTCAATATATGTATTGTCACGTTGTTAATCATACATTATTTAACGTTTTCTAGTGGTTGCAAACATTAGAACATGCCTAGGTTTAAGTTTGCTTGAGTAAAGAGATTAAAACCGGAAAACTTGATTAACAACAAGGATTCGAGACTACTAACTCTCGTCTAAAGATTAATGCTGTAACTAGATTAATCTACTTGATGTTTAGGATTGAGATCTAAAAAGCACATCTTTTCGAGGTCGAGAGAATAGAAAAGGAAATTTGTTTATTTGGTCGAGAGACGTTTAGACGATACCATAAATTCAATCACATCGTGACACACATATAGAAAGAACCCGGTTAAGCTTAGGATCGACATTGTTACAAATGCCATGGTGAACACGTCCCTAGTTCACTCTCTCCTATTGATTATTACTCATACATTATTGCTTGCTTTTGTTTACACTTCGTTCACAAAACCCCCCCTTTTTCCGGAAACTATTGACGACTAGTCACATACTTCACTAAAGACTTGAATTTGCACCATATTCCCTGTGGGATTCGACCCCAACCTAGTTGGGTTCTATATTTGACTACGACCGCTTACGCCTCGTTAATTTGAGGTGTAGTTTGGGCGTTATCAACTTGTGCATACATATATTAGATATTAGAAGTTACTGCTCACTTTTGTTGTCTCATATCATAGGTCGTATATTTTGAGTTTTTAACCCAAGAACTTGAAATAGCTTTAAACTTGTTTCTGAGATTTGTTTACTGTATCTAACCAAAAAAAGGCTTACAACTTTCTCTTCATTCTTGAATTTTGAGCTGAAAATTTCTCTTAGAAGAGATTCTCTTCCCTTTCTTATTATGTTTTGCCAGTTAACATTTGCATGATATGTGTATAAATTTTAAAAAATTTAACTGTTGACAAATGTGGTAACTCTTGTAATTGTGAAAAGATCAAGTTACAAGAGAAATAGTGAGACTTTTTAACAAGACAAGAGAAAAGTATTTTGTAGTTTAATTGCTTTATAATAGGTTCACTGTTTAAGTTGTTGCTAATTGCTTAAATCTGTAGATTCACTCTTTAAACTATTGCTAATTTCCTTAAGTTGTAAGTTCACTCATATTAGTATATGCTTTTTGACTGAATCTGTAGGTTCTACAATGGCTACTATATACTTTAACTTTGGATGGAAAATTGGAGGAATGATTGTACGTGAGTAGGGCCCATAGGTAGAACTGAATACTCATTCAATGTTGATTTTGATCATTTGTCTATCCCTGAACTAGTAGATATTGCTAAAGGATTTGGGGTTACTAAGTTAGGGATCACTTATATTACATCTAAGGGTGGTCAATTGATAAAATTGACAAAGGATAGGGATTTGTTAGACCTTGGTGTACTGTTAAATAATCGGAATATATAGACAAATCTTCAATGTTCTTTTCCACTTCAACTCTTGCTCATGCTTATTTCTCTTCTTCAACAGACCCCGAATAACAATATTAGCTTGATCCGAAAATGGCGGTTCATACCAATCAAAAAAATTGCAACAAGATCGAGCATTCAACTGTAGAAATTGAATTTCGAAATATTAGTGACAAAGAATACATAAAACAAACCCGACAAAATAAATTAATTCATACCTTGTAGTTTTACAACCCCAAAATCTTCTTTCGAGATTGTCATCCGACCATGAAATTTCCAACGTTGTCGAAAATCCACATCTACAAAGAGTAGTCATCAACACAATAGGAAGGGAAAAGTTGTTATGGTCTAAGAAATTTAGCAATTAAAGAAAAAAAGAAAAAAAAATGGTTCAAACTTGAGGTGAGTTTTAATGGTGGAGAAGTTAAATATGGAGAAAATGGACTATTGTAGTCGTTGGGAGTGGTGAGAAATAGAAGGAAAAAGTAAAAAATTAAGATTATTACCGTTTTAATGGCTGATGTGGCATTTTTTTGGGTCTCTTACGCGCGTACAAGAATTGAGTTCACTTTCTATGCCATGTGGCAAAGCGAGGGTGTTTTTAGATCCACTTAGCCAAGATGAAGGGTGTTTTTAATACTGGACATAGTTCGAGGGTGAAAGTAATAATCCGCGCCAAGTTTAGGGATGTTTTTCATACTTCTCTCCATAAAGATCAATGATGAAATACACTAAAAGAAAATAACTTGGAACATGAATTCATTATATATGAATTTAGGGAAAAGAAGGTGAAGGAAAAGAGAACCAAGATACATTACGAAAGCAACATTTTGCTTTTATTTTATTCATACATTAATTATTAGCTTTAAATTTAAAGAAATCTTCTCTTTCCCAACAACAACATATCTCATGTATTCCCACAAAGTGGAGTCTAAAAAAAGTAGAATGTATGCAGTCCGCACCACTATATCTCAGAGGTGAGGTAAAGAGGTTGTTTCTGATAGACTCTCGGCTCAAGTTAAACAACAATCTAGAAAAAAGTCCAAGGGAGTAACACAACAACAGATAGCAACAGAACAATACTACTGCAAAATAATACTACAATCGATCTATACGAAACAATAGATATCAACAAAAATCCAAGAACAAAAAACTACAAACATAGCACTACGACTACTAATAAAGACAACACTCCTACCTGCTAGCATAGACGCACTCCTTCCTTTTGCCCAACAAAATAAGAAATTTAAGTACTTTATGTTTACTATTCCCTTGCTTGATATTTTAGGAGGAGGAAACATCAAGGCATATCCATTCACCAATGAGCATTTTGTTACAATTGAGATAGGGATTGTAAGTAGTAAAGGCCTCAAGAGTCATATTAAATAGTTGCATAATGCTGAAGCATGTGTCTCCAATGTTTGCACAATAAAGCTCACTACATATCAAAGCAGAATTCGCCCCAATTCCACCTGCAATCATCAAGAAAATCATTATTGAGATATAAAAGATAATTTAACAAATAATTCTAATTTTAAAAGTATGCTAGATATTTTTGGGCATAACTATTACCAGGGTAAAATATTACTCTATTCGTTTCAATTTGTTTATCTTAATTACTATTTAAACAAACAACGTATATAAATTTTTTATCATAATTTTTCAAATATTTTGACTTGTTAACTATTGCGACTTATAGTACTTTTTGTAGTTTCTAAATACGCGAATTTTATTTTAAAAAAAAATAAAGATTCTATATATGTCTGAATTCACAATATTAGTTTTGACTTTCATACTCCGAATCAAGCCAAACAAATTGAAACAGAGGTAGTATGCCATGCTAATGGAGAAAAGGAAAAGCAGAACAAAGCTGAAAAACATGGTTGATTTATAGCTTGCTCTTGCCAATTTTGTTGTTTAATTGCTCAAAAGAAAAATGATTTTCTTTTCCTTTTTTTTCTTTGATTAGTTATTGGATTATTGATGGATGAATTTGTTAACAATGGCGCTGCATTTATAGTGAAGTTATATTGGACGTTTACCAACTTGAGATGGAAAATTGGACCTTGTAATTTCCTCCATTAATTCACAAGGTTGCTGACTTTGTTGTGCAGACTGCAGATTGCACAATGATCTAACAATTGTATTTTCTTGTCCATTTGTTTTTTCTTTGTATTTTTTTCCTTGTAGCGTAAAATATATTTGAGAGAGACTGATCTCTTTAAATTTGACGGTGTACAGAGGCTGATATACCATTGCAACATAAGATTAATCTGAATCTAGTACTTTCGATATAGAATTACAACATCGGATTAATCTGTGTCTAGTACTTTTAACATAAAACATAAATTTATGATTAGTAGTTTCGATATGGATTCGCCTGTAGATAGCTGTCCAAAAGCATTTTTGTGGTTTGATATAATACATTTACTTTCTGTTTGCTTTTGTTTTTACTGGTAAGATTGGTTAAATGATAAAATTTATATAATATTCCAAAATTTAAAAATAAAAATAAAAATAAAAATTGGTGTTAATTGTTGGATACTAAAATTGACTCGAACCTCCCGTCAAATTTGGCATACGATTGGTGTAAAATTTGTTAGTATTAGTTATACCACTAGTCACACAAACGTATAAGGTTTTCTTTAGATTTTAAATTTTAAAATTTTTATTCTTTCTTAAATTTTGTGTTAAATTAAATGGTGTAAACTAAATTGAGACGTAAAGTGTATTAATTGAGTTTAAATTTGGTGTACTTGTCAGTGTATTATTTTATTACACCATCAGGTAATATTGATCTGCTATTGCAGGTTACTAAGTATTTCTTTAGTATTATAATTTTTTTTTGGGTGAAATAAAGTAAACACTATTAATATATTTTTCACTCTTTCTTCTCTCTCTCCTTCACCCTCCGTCTTCCTCGTCCACAAATAGTCCAATCATTTTCTTTTTCATTGACTTTTTTCACACCATCTGTGTCTCTTAATTTCTCGTTCTTCTACATACATACATACCCATTTATTTCAATTCTCTTTTCATATTTAGAACTAAAGCTATTTTTTTGGATAAATTTTTATTTTATTCCTTATTTTTAGGATTTATTGATATTTTGTCATGAAAATCAAGTACTTTTTGAAGTGTTCATCTTGTTTTTCACTATTGTATTCCCCATAGAACACTAAAAATTTCTTGGATAATTCCTTCCATCTTGTATCTCATTTAAATTTTCTTCAAATCATCTTCTTAATTATATATTATTATTATTCGTGAATGCCATGAATTATATTTTCTTGAAATAAAAAAATAATAGATGAACGGAATACTTTAAGAAAATGGAAGGAATAAAAAAAAGAGAAGAGCTGCAACACCATTGTTCCGTAGCTGTCGTCATGTCAATACGGATAAAGAGAGAAGAGAGGTGGAATGGGAAAGAAAATAATATTAAAATTAGGAAAGAATATGAATTATAGTATAATTAGGATTCAAATTACCTTTAATATTTTTCTAAGCCTATAATTGCATTTTTTTAAAAAGGTACAAATATTACTTAAGAAAATTATGATAATTATCTTTAAAGTTACCTGATAGTGTAAAAGATCGTGTACACTGACAGTGCACCAAGCTTAAACTCATTAATTAATACTCCATCGATCTCAATTGATGTGGAACCTATCACATTTCGAGATTTAAAGAAGTCCTTCTTTAATCGTAATTTTTTCTTATATTTTTAGATATTTTAAATTGTGAATTATTGTAACTAATAGTACTTTTTACGTAGTTTTCAAATATGTAAATTTTATTTCAAAAAAAATTTAAAAATTTCATGCTCGAATTAACGGTCAAAGTTAAACTATTTGACGCTCAAAATGCCACGTAAATTAGGACACAAAAATAGCTAATACTGATGAATTGTTGTCGAATGATACAAAAACTCAGTAATAATCAGTATGCCCCGCAAATAGTACTAAAATGGCTTTTATAGGATGTTACGTTGGGAAAAAGAAAAAAGAAAATTGGCTTTACAGGATCACTTAAAGCTCCTTTGTAAATGGACTTTTCTTCTGTCCAAGAGGTGCACATTGTGACGATGAAATTGAGTGCAAATTTTCAGTATAAGACCATAACATAACATTGTTGTATTAATTTCATAGAAGAAAAGTTTAGAGAAGGAAGACAAAAATAAGAAGACAAAAGAAGGAAAGAAAGAGGAATGCTACATTAACAGTGACATGTTAATGAAATATTTGTCAATTGATATTGATATTGATATTGAGATACTACTAACTTACTAGGCTCCACATATTAAAGCAGTGGTTTTAAATTACTAGAATAATAATAATGTAAAAAGCTCCGTCAAAATGGACTTTCCTTGTATCCAAGATGTAGACATATGTTACAATGAAATTAAGTTCCAAGATTTAATCAGTTGAATTGATCTACTCTCAGAATAATAACTCTTGTGAGACCTAGGTCAACAACGAAGCTAGAAGTTTGAGTTTATGGGTTTCGAAAATAACTTATAATTGAATTTTGAACAAATTATTAATTATATAAATGAATTTTTAAATACCAATACTTTGCCGAACCCGTAAATGGACTTGTAGCTCCGCCCTGCCGATGGAGGTATTGTACTAATATGTTAGGAAGACCCAAAAAGAAGTAGCTAGTAAAACACAAACAGGCTTCATAGAATCATATATTTCCCCTAAAAATAGACTTTAATTTTCTTGTGTCCAAGTTGTTGGATATCTATTGCGATGAAAATATGACCTTATTCATTCCTAAATCTGCTTATTAAAATTTTCGTGGTATTATTAGAGCAATTTACTGGCAAATTCTACCCAAACTATTTCAAAGCAACAAAACTAAAGGAAGTGATGGATGTTAATTCCTCCTATTTCCTTTCTTCTTCAAATTGTCCGGGACTAGTTTATGATGTGTTATTCATGTGTTTACTTCTTCATAAATTGAACCCTCTTTAATGAAAAATCCTGATTTCACCATCGAATTTATCCACTAAAAGATCACAAAACTACCACAAAGCATGCATACATAGTGCACTCGAGTCCAAGAACAAAGCACAAAGTGTCTTGTGAATAGCACCATTACCAAATCAAAGGCTGGATCAGCTAAACACCAACACTATACATGGATCAAGTGTAATGACATGATCGTGTTTTTATGACCCATCAACTCAATTTCAAAGGATCTATAGGCAAGTAGATATCTGTCCAACAGTCCAAGAGCAAGAAGTGATTGAAGTTGGGAGAGCATTTTTTTTTCACATGAAAAACACATCAAGTATCTATTATACAGTTGAAACAGGGGAATAGCAACATACCCTGCAAAAGGAGATACGGTATACATTGTAAGATGAAATATAGTTTTTGAATCTTTTGCAATGCACATGAAACTGCAATTCTAGAGCAGGAAAGAAGCATTAGATTATCCGAGAAAATTAGTATTAGAAAAAATGCCATCGCAGATATATATATTAGCTACTGAGTCTTTGCCGAACTTTTTGAGCAAGTGCTATGCAATGGTCGCACAAGATAATAAGCAAACACCGGTGGCATCTCAGTATCTGTGCACCACGAACAAGTATTCAGTATTCTGTTATGTTATCTCTAGGAGCATGAGATCAATCGGGAATCTTAGTAGTTCGATTAGTTATTCAAACTTTTATATTGATGGCACGTTATAATCTCATTATCCAGAAAAACTTATTCAACTCCCCAGCTCGACGGATCTAGCTAGATGGTCGTTTTAATAGCTTTTGTAAAAATCTACTAAAAATTATAAAGATGTGCCATAAACCTAATAAGCATGAACATCATCAGAAAGTCAGGCATCACAAAAGAAGAAACAATTGTTTGCTAAACATTTTTTTATCCTTTTTCCATTATCGTGTGGGACTAGAGGCCCAAAGTAGTCAACTTTACAATGGTAAAACTATACACAAAATTTACAATTGGGAGGCCGTAGTTCTGAGTCTTAAACTGCAATTTATGCCAAACCCGGATCGGCCGAGTTAACTCGGTCAACTCACTCCCCCTCTTCCCGCCGGCGGCGACTTCTCACCGCCTAAAATCAACCGGAAAACGTCCGATCTAACTTTGTCCCCAGCAGCTTAGGTACATGACTTGCCGGAGCGATTCATCTGTTTGTTTCCTCTTCTCCTCGCCTTTTCCACCTCCGATGAACCCGCTGACGTCAGATCCTAACATACCGGACATCGGCCGGAGACCGGCTACGTCGGCGCCGTAACCAACAGAAGAAGAAGAGGAGAAGCGTTTTGTGCTGTGGTGTAGGGATTTGACGCCGGACTTCAATTTCTGGCCGTGATCTGCGTGGCTGTTTACGACGGCGACGGTAGTTGCGACCCAAACGCGGTTAAGGTAACTCATGATTAAAAAATAAGAAGTTACTTTTAAGTACTATTAAGTTATTCTGATGATTATGATGATTCAAGGAAGCTTCAGAGTTATTGTGAGCAATGGAGAAGTGGTGGAAGAGAAGCTCCCTTTTATAGGCAAAAGAGGAAGGGTAGTTTTGGAAAACCAGAAACAGAAAACTGGTTGAAAAAATGCATTACTGGTGGCCTTATGGGCAAAGTTATCGAGGTTTTTCGCGTAGTTTGGACATATTCGAGTATACGATATCTCTTCTTTTTCTCGCGATTTGAAAACCATGTCGTTTATTTATAGGGAATAGTACTTATACTCCCCTTCCATCTTTACCTGTCTTTAGGAATGGCAATGGAGCGGGGCAAGGCAGGGGCGAGGCGGGTTGAGGCTTAACCCACAAAGTTTTTAACTTGTCCCGCCCAGCCCCATATTGAATTTTTATGTATTTTTAACCTGCCTCATCCTGCTCTGTATAAATTGTCCCGCTTTGCCACACATAATTTGCTTCACTTTTGAAATAGAATTATTAGATTCAGAACAGTTTTTTTTTAATTGAATTTATTCCATATTTCCATGCCTGTAGCATAGATATTTTTTTAAAAAAAAATTACTCATTTTTTATTTATTTTTTAAATTCCTCATCACTGTTCCTATCCTGTTACTGTTTGAGAACTAGGGGGAAAAGATGACTTGATATATATATGAAACTTTCAGAGAAAAGGATTTATTATTTTTTTGCTAAAAAACTTGTTAAGTTAACAAGTTTTCTGTAATTTTTTTTGCATGATTTGAATTTTTTTATTTTTTTAGCTTTTATTTTGTTTGAACCCGCATAAAACTCACATAGCCCCACAACTCACCCCGCCCCACATTAATTTTTTTAAAATTATTTCACCCCCCCCCCCCCCCCCCGCCCCGCATAGCCTAAAACTCGCCCCATCCTGCCCCATTGACATCCCTACTTGTCCTTACTATACTAAAAATAAATATCTAACTATACTTATCTAATTTATAAAATCAAGAGATAATTTTACACTTAATTTCTAATTTATTCTTACTATTAATTATAATTATTTTTTATTATATTTATTATATTTAAAAATTGATATGATAAAATTATTCTTTAATTTATAATTCTTTTAAAAATGTGCAAAATCGATAGAATATCGTTGGTCAAACGAAGTATTCAGTAAAAAAGAAGATAAGATAACCAGATGCGTAAAAATTAACGTGTCTCCATCAAAAGACCTACTAACTATTGTACAATCTTATCTTCCATCAAAAGTGGACCTGGTTTATAGCTTCCAAAAATAATTTAATTTCATGGAAAAATATATTGAATAATAAATTCAGAATTTAAATATAATTGATTTAAGTTAAAACAGTGAATATTGAACCAGTATGATTACAATTTCACCCATTGGATATCGATGCACCCACTAGCATCAGTCCTTGTCATTGACTAGCTAATAGCTATATAAATTATACTAGATGTTCAATTCCTCGATTATGGCAACTATACTCTTATCTAATCTTTAATTTTGTGAGGTAGAAGTATAATGTTGACTTTCAACTTGTCTTAGCACATTAATATTATACCACAATAATAATATATTCAATCTAATTTTATAAATGGGGTTCGGAAGGGTTGGGTATACACAAATCTCCTTTAGGAATAAATAGGTTATTTTTGATAGATCATCAGCTCAAGATAATGATTTTTCAAAATAGAATACAAGGGAAAAAAATTATAATGAAATATCGAAAAAAAACTATTGACAATAAAAGTAGTAAAAATAGTCAAAGCAAAAAAAAATAACAGTAGTTTGATTGAGTACGGGATCTCCCAAATGGGGGGGGGGGGGGGTTGTCCTAGGTTCGATACCACATGCATGTGCTTTCCAATCGAGCTTATCGCGCGAGATATGGTTAGTGTGGTTAACATCTCCCGTGTGATTTACGGATGATTATATCGGAGTGAGATTTAAGCAAAAGTGTTAGGACCGGAAAAAATCAGGTGTCATGTTGAAGCTAGCAAAGCAATCCTCAAAAGACGCCAAGTAAGAAGACAAACGAGAAATATACCACAAGAGACACAAGTATTTAACATGGTTTGGTCAATCGACCTACATCCACACAAAGAGATGAGCAATCCACTATATAAAAGAGAGTACACAATATCGAGAGAAGCAACTTCACAAAATTCACTCAGAATAAGAAGAGATTCACACAAGTGACACCGTAGCATTTGTGTCTCACATATTCTCCTCCTAAACAAAACTCTCAAAGCTCTTAGGACTACATTGTGGATGCTACCAAGTTAGGAAGAATGAGCCTCTATTTATAGAGTTATAAACCTTTTTCCTACAAGAAAAAGGACTAGCCAATTATGAAAGATTTGTGCTTTCCTTTTACAAAAAGGAATAACCAATTATGGTTAGAAAATCAGGGCTAACACCCAACAATTCTCTCCTTTGACCTGAATTTCTGACAGAATAAATTTTCTCCACCTTCTTCACATAATCTTCAATAGATGCATCTCCATCTCTAAATCTCCTCCATTAAATCTCTGTCTCTACACGAAGTAACACTCCGATAAAATTTCTCAAACAAAACTCTTCATTACCGGCAAGTAAGTTGCGGCTAAAATTGAACCCGCCAAAATGAACACCCGTTTTTAACCTTGCTCTGATAGCACTTGTTAGGACCGGAAAAAATCAGGTGTTATGCTGAATCTTGCAAAGCAATCCTCAAAAGACGCCAAGTAAGAAGACAAACGAAAAATATACCACAAGAGACACAAGCATTTAACGTGGTTCGATCAATCGACCTACATCCACACAAAGAGATGAGCAATCCGCTATATAAAAAAGAGTACACAATATCAAGAGAAGCAACCTCACAAAATTCACTCAGAATAAGAAGAGGTTCACACAAGTGACACTGTAGCATTTGTGTCTCACATATTCTCCCCCTAAACAAAATTCTCAAAGTCCTTAGGACTACATTGTGGATGCTATCAAGTTAGGAAGAATGAGCCTCTATTTATAGAGTTATAAACTTTTTCCTACAAGAAAAAGGACTAACCAATTATGAAATATTTGTGCTTTCCTTTTACAAAAAGGAATAACCAATTATGGTTAGAAAATCACGGCTAACACCCAACAAAAAGCTCCTTATAGGGTAGTAGCTACGAGTTTCCTTGTCAACAACAACAATGTGAGCTAAAAATGTGTCATGTCCTATCTAATACACGTCTCATCATTTTTTCCTCGATCTACCTCTACATCTTCTAAGACCTATCATAGTCAACCTTTTATTGGGAGCATCTGCGCTCCTCCTCTTCACATGCTAAAATCATCTTAGCATCGCTTCCATATTTTGTCGATTACAAAGAGTAATATTCTCACCCTTATTCGCATATACTCATTTCTAATTTTGTCTCTCCTAATAAACCCACATTCCTTTAAGATAGGATGCTTAGATGTTAGGGAGTACAAGTTTTATTATGTAACAAAGGGCAACTTCATTATTTGAAATCTCTTTTAATTAGGATGGGCATCGTTTAGGTTTAAATCGAATTTGAATTTTTTGAATTTTCTATTTGAACTTTTAGATTATGATTTTGATTTGAAACTTATTTTTTAAATATAAAATTGGGTTTCGTATTTGGGTTTATCTTATATTTAGCCTGTCCGCTAGACATTAGCCAAATGCCCAATAAGTTCCAATATCCTAGTATTAATCAACCAATATATATACCCTATTGACCCACCTAATATTGCTTTTGTCGCTGACTAATAGAAACTTAACTTATAGACTTAAAATCCAAGATTCAAAATAACCAAACTAATTAACATAAATTAGACTTAAAAATCGATCCAATTTAAACTTATTTGATTTAAATGGAGTTAAAAATCTTGAGATCGAAAATCAAAATTCCAGACTAAAATTTCACTTTCTTTCATTTTAGACGTCCAAACTTTCTATACTCGAGTTGCATTTTTGACACTTTTGCTATATCTACTGACGCTTCATTTTGTACTAAAACAAACTATATGACTATCTTACCTAATTTGTCAAGTGTAAACATGCAAAATTTTATAGGATTTAAGTTCATACAAAATTTAGAAAGTAAATTCTTATCCAATCCGTATTGTCACATGTCCACCTTTACTTCTAATATTCAAGTACTAATATTAGAAACGGAAAAGGGCCAAAAATACCTTCGAACTATTTGAAATAGAGTAAATATACCATTCATTTTATTTTTGGCTCAAAAATACCCCTGCCGTCAACTTTTTGGACCATAAGTACCCTCCAACTTAACTCTCCATCTTCAGTGTTAATTTGGCATCCACGTGACCGTCCAACTAAGACAAGGCCTGCCACGTGGCTACCACATAGATAATAAACCTTGTCCTATTTTAATACGTTAGCGTCAAGGATTTGTTGTCTAAGCTCCGCGCTTCCTTCAAGGCTGTTGAGTTGGATTCTGAAAGTAAGGCCTCTGTTTCTGATTAGCAATTTATGATCATTTTAATTGTTGAATACAAATCTCTATGTATCTTAATTAAGCAAATTTAGTTTCGTTTTTTTCTTCGTTTGGGCAAATAGAGATAACAAGATCTTTTCGCCATCGTTCTAACAACTATCTTTTTGTAAATTGAACTTTGTATTGTCTCGACTGGCTAAGAGATTACAGTTCCAATTGAAATGGGTCGGGGGTGAATTCGGGGCGGGTAAATTGAATTAGAATATGAGTGGGTTTAAAATAGGACAAGGTTTATTATTTATGTGGCAGCCATGTGGCAGGCCTTGTCCTAGTTGGACGGCCACGTGGACGCCAAATCAGCACTGAAGATGGAGAGTTAAGTTGGAGGGTACTTATGGTCCAAAAAGTTGACGGCAGGTGTATTTTTGAGCCAAAAATAAAATAGAGGGTATATTTGCTCTATTTTGAATAATTCGAGGATATTTTTGGCCCTTTTCCGTATTAGAAAATGAATAATTGTGATAAAACCCTTAATTAATCACAAAATATATTTTTTACCGAGAATTTCGAAATGAACAGAATATACAATGTATCGCGAGATAACAAAATATCGGCACTTATTAGTAGGAACTGAAGGGGACATATGTCGACCTTATCCAGAAGTTAGATACATGACTCATGTTCACTCCACCAATGAATAGTAACCAGCATTCATGATTCCCCCATTCTGCTACATAACAATAGTGGGTCCCACCTTTTGGTGGAAATTTTCACCTTCCTGTCTTTATCCCATGATACAAAGCATTTGGGTAAAAGGGCTATTATTTTGTGGGGCCCAACAAGCTAATGGACAAAATAGTAGGATGGACACGTGGGACCATCCGTGGGCCTCCACTACCACTTATTGGGCTCTACAGAGTTGATGGTCCACCTATGGGCCATCACGTGATGGACCACGACGCACTTTTTGTCCTATGCCTCTATGAGTGTGTACTTGAAGTATTAAAGGATTCCTTTTCTTTAAAACAAGTTTTAAGTATTAGAATATAAAAAAGAAAAGACATAAGTTTCAAAGAACAAAAACAGGGAACATTTCTATTTTGTTTTTTTCTTAAAGCTATTCATAATTCTTGTGCTTAGTTTGTATAGCAAACTTGCGTAGTAATATAGTCTGTTGGCCAATTTTGTAGAAAGTTAAAAAGTATTTTTAAAAAATAGAAAGCCAAGGTTAAATTCGATGTTTGGAATTTACTCCCTCCGTTCTTAAATTTTTGTTATCCTTACTAAAATAAATGATCCATAATATTTATTATTTTAAAAAATTAAGATATAATTAATTATTTATTTTCACTTTTATCCTTTAGAGAGATATTATTAATATTAATATTATGTAAAAGAGAGAAATATTAAATAGAGAAAAGTAATAAATAAAAATAATATAATTAAATTATTCTCTAATTACATGACAAAAGTATTTAGAAACATAGGCCAGTAATTGTCTTCTTTGAGCGAAAATTCGCACGTGGTGAGTCATGGTTAATGATCTATACTTTCTTGCCTGGATAAGTTATTTTGTTGGTACCAACATTTCTTTTCTTTTATCTTTTTCTTTTTTGTACCAAAAATGTTTAATTTGTTGAAAAGGAAAGAAAAGTATGTGAATTGTAATGTTGATTAATATGTCACTTAGATATTCAAGCTAGATAGGACTGCGTGCGCAACGAATAATTGTTTGACTCAAATAGCTGCAGCTATCGCTTATCTAATTCAGCAGATACGCTAATACACTTTTATATATGTCTAAAAATAAGAAAGGAAGAAAAAAGAAAGAGGAACATTTCTATTTTGTTTTGGGTAAATTACATGAAGAGTCAAACATCCTTATCATATTTATTAACTCTCTCACTATTTTATTTTAATTACTTAATATATCACATGTTAACAAAAAAAAACTCTTCGGATACATTCCAACCCCATCGGATACATCTCAATCCCATCGAATACATCCCACCCCTCGGATACATGTTGTAACCCCTCAGATACATGTGAATACCATGTATCAAGATGCCTTATGCAATGTATCCGAGTAGTTTGGGATGTATCCGAGTGATTTCAAATGTATCCGATGAGATTGGGATGTATTCGAAGGAAAAGTATTGAGAAAAAAAATAATTAACTCCTAAAAATATGTGTTTTCTGTAAGTTCCCCCGTTAGTTCCCCCCTTTTTTTATCAATAGTAATAAGTTGCTCATAATCCTCGTGCTTCATTTTTCTAACAAAGAGAATATATTTGTACCTGTAACTAAAGGAGGGAACGACCTATAGTATGAATCCCGATCAAATACTCTTTTCGTCTCATATTAATTGGTCACCTTAAAAAATAGTACTAGTTATTTCATATTAGTTGGTCACTTTACTAAATTAAGAAAGAATTAATTAAATATTTCCCATATTACTCTTGCAATTAATTTTTTTTGAAAGTGTGAACACTTGTTTGTAAAGTTCCAAAAAAGTTTAGGTGAATTAGTAAAAATATTTTCTTATTAATAATATTTTAAGACACATGTAAAAAGAAAAATGATCAATTAATATAAGACGAGGGAGTAATAAAAGGAGCATCCATCTTGGGCAAAAGTTTGCAGGCAAGTCCACTGCAAATAAACTGACTATTGAATATAAATTTGTAACATATATAGCTGATTGTAAAATATGTAGTCCATTGGCCAAGTTTTTAGGAAGTTATAAAAATATATATTCTAAAGAGTTGAGGTACTTGATCATGTCTTTAGGATGACAAAAATATTTTGAGTCGTAACAAAAGTCGAAAAATATAATTTTGTTCAAAAGCATTTTTGGAACTTTGATCAAACACAAATTGATGTTTTAATATTGACAAAAATATTTTTTTAATTAATTAGCTAAACACGAATTTAAAATAAAACTCAAGGTTAAATTCGGTGTTTGGAATTTGTAATTTTCTTCTTTTTTCTTTTTCAAATTAAATTCAATTTGGTATTGAATTGTGTGATTGTTTCACTTAAAAAGTGGCATGCGAAAATAATTTGCTAAATGAATAATTAATAGACTCGAATGAACAATCTGAAAATAATATGTTATAATAGTTAACGAAGAGTTCGAATATAGAATCTCGTGATGTACCAATACAAATTAAATTATGTGAATTACCTTATTTAAAATTAAGGTATCAAAGAAAAATGACATTTTTATTACTCCCTCTGTCCCATTTTATGTGGTAGTTTTCGCTTTCCGAGAATCAAACAATTTAAGTTTGACCGTGAATTTGGACAAGCAATCTTTAAGTTTTTTGAAATAAATTTATATATTTGAAAACTACATAAAAAGTACTACAAGTCTCAATAATAGACAATTTAAAATATTTAAAAGATATATAAAAAAATTACGGTCAAAGATAGACTTGTTTGAATCTCGAATTTCAAAATATGCCACATAAATTGAGACGGAGGGAGTAGTATTTTTTTAGGTCTGCAACTCAAAATAAAGTATTGTTGCTTTGATGAACAGAGTTATCTGATACCTATTGCTAGTAGGAGGTGACAAATATCCTATGAAATTAGTCGAGGTACATGCAAACTGACCCAAACACCACGGTTATAAAAAAAAAAGTGTTGTTGCTTTTGTGAACCTTCTTGTGTTTTTCCTAATCCTCTTTGCCTTTGCACTTTTTCAATCTCACTGTCCTTTTCATGAACATTAATTAAAGAACTAAGTACTACTTAGCTTTGGAAAAAGAAATAACCAAAAATCCCCTAATATCATATAATATGAACTTAATGCTATACCCCATTTGCTAGTTTCACCTGTCCACTTCAATTAGACATTAGGAAGAAAAAAACTAAGACAAAATAGAATCACCCATATAATATATACCAACAATTAACATATCCAATATAGTTTCATAAGCGAAATCTGAGAAAAATGGATTGTACGCTGACCTTAACTTAGGCTATTTTCGATAAATTCTTGACTTTTTTTCAAAACATGATTTAAAGAAACATAAAATTAAAAAGTTATGATGAAAACGCCAAAGAAAAAAAATATCAACAATAAAAATACTAAATATAACCAAAGTAGAATCACTTATAATATAGTAACTAAAAAGATAAGATATTGATCTCTTTCTTTTGTTGTTCAGGATATTATAATACTTAGTTGTGATTGAGAAATCTCAATTTAACAAAGTTGAAAAGATTTGAGGAATTATAATATCAGTTCAACGTGGTTTAAAGTATTCCACCATATCTTCATCTAAATCTAAACTCCATTATTGTCAATTCATCAATCAATTAATATTAAGCAACTTGCACTTAGTTATTTTGTTTTTATTTCCAAAACAGCCTTTAGCGTATATATCTAGTTAACTACCAGGTTTCCAGCTGTTTAGATCAATAATTAATGAACATAATACAATTTTGCAAAGCTAGATACCTGGGAAGGCACTTACTTTATACTAAAAGGCATCTTCAAAGTAGTTTCTCTATCATTACCTTCACTTCAACTTTAATGAAATTAAAAATAAAAAATCAATGAAAGTTAAATATATCACTGAGAGTGTGGTGGAATGTATGTAGTGGATGAATCTCGAATTTGAGGTGTTCTCTTTTAATGGGGGACTACTCGATACAAATCTAAATTAGTTGAGTTAGTAAGCTACCGGATGATTATAACCCAAAAAAAAAAAAAAAAAAAACTCCAGTGGAAGTTAAATTTTGGAGAATTGTGATTCACCTAGCAACTTACCATATAATACATTATGAAATTATGAGTGTGTTCAGTAAGAAGGAAAATATTTTCTCGAAAAAAATATTTTTTAGAAAATAAGTGATTTTCTACTTATTTTTTTTAGGTAGGTAAGCAAAATTATTATTCAAAAAATATTTGTATATAATTTAGATAAATATTATGGCAGGTGTGGAATGGTGGGGATAAGGACTAATGGGGTGAGACTGAAAATGAGGTGTGTTGGAGGGTGAGGAAGACACAATCAATGTGGAAAGTCACTAAAAAAAATTATTTTTCCTACTTTCATTAGGGAACTCATTTTCCTCATTTTTAAAGAACTTGTTTTTCTAAAGAAAATGTTTTCCAAAATATTTGATCAACGAAACATGAAAAAATTGGAAAGCTTCATACCGAACACACCCTATATGTAACAATGCTTTTATTTTGTTTTGTAATCCTCATTATATTCTATCATCATAATAATGGAAATTACTTTAACCTCTCATGCAGAAAAATAGAGGAAATGATTTCTCATGCCACTCCCAAATTGAACAGAAGAAAATGATCTTTTTAGATCTTAAGTATAAAATTAATAATCTCTTATGTGTAAAAATAAAATCTCTTGTAAAACTGACATAAAACTAAACATAATTGTAAAGAGCTACAAAACTAAATCTCTTGAAACCAAAGAATCAATCAAGAAAGCAACAGAATGGATGTGATTGTTCATCAATTAAGGAAGGAACTTCCCAACTTTTTCTCTTATATACAAGCAAGATTTGAAAGAGACAAGGATCCAGGAATAGAGAGGATTGAAAATCACATGAAAAAAATCAATTTCACTTTTTGAGAAGAAAAACAGCCTAAGTATATCTGTTAATCTGCAGGCAATAGTATTACAATTTCAATAGCTTATCATAGAAATTCTTCTCAACCATCCACAGAAAAGAGAGCATCTATTACACTGAATCAACTCCATCAACCTGTTGCCTTGCGAGATACCTTTCCCTTCTTTCTTTCTGAAACAGTAAAAACATCGCGTACATATTAGAACAGAAGTCATGTAAGGTAATTGATTGTGATACTTTTACATGATTCAAAGCGCGAAACTGAATAGTTTCCTGGAAATTCATTTGTATCGCAGATCAGTTTAGAAGCACGAATAAACTAAAGTTCCTGTTTTATGTTCCACTATAGTGGTTCCTTTGTCGTTATGGTAATGCAATGCAAGAGGTCGGAAATCAGGTTGTTTCTGATGATGAAAAGAGCATCTTCTAGCCTTGTATTACTACAAACAACTATAATTATCTCTTACTAGTACAATGCCTCAATCTCAAGATTCTTATTATTTTAGGCCCCGGTTATAGCTATCTCACTCTTTCCTTGGTGGTTTGTCATGAGGCCATTATATAATTTTACTAATCGAATTGCAGTAAATCAAAGAACATTTAAAGTGATCAGAAAGCAACACGCAAAGTTTCTAGTATGCATTTGATTTGGAACATAAAACCTGAGCATTGAACATAAGAACATAGTAGTGGCAAGGCAACTTACCCATTCGTCTATAACAAGACCTTCTCCAACAATCTTTGGACCTGTATCTTCTGGAGGCCTTTTGCGTGCCTCAACCTCAGCCTCAGCTTCAGCTAGCTGGCGGTTAAGTTTCTCGAGTGCCTAAGGAAAATGAGTCACGAAATCTTTAGAACCATTTCCACATAAACCTTAGACAATTACATTAATTGAAACAGACTGCAGAAAACATCTGATTCAACTAATGAGCAAAATTGGTGGAGAAAACCTACTTACAGGGCAAGGGCGTTCAGCATCAAGGAAAACAACACCCAATACTTGTTCAACTGTCACCTCATCCCTCCTTTCGTCAAACTGATCCAAATCACCATTAGCATGAATGCAAACATTAGGAGGGGAAAAGGTCTAATTCTTAAACGAGTTAAAGGAGAGGGGAGCGCAAAAGGATATAGAAATTGATTACATTTTCTTAAACAAAAAAAGAAGAAGAGAAAAACAACTCTTGGACATTTATCAAATTATTCTACACTTTTCTTTTCTTAGTTGCGAAAGTTATAACTGCTTGCATTTCAGTTTTCCTATACATTCTAATTTCTAACTCATAAAGAGCAAAACCTTAGTAGCCATTAGCCACAACTCAAAAATAGATGATGTTGGATACAGTATGTCAAATTGATAATAATAGATGGATTGAACTCATTGTTCTTTTAACATGAGTCAGTCTTCACATCAGAAATCTATCGGAAGCAGCCTCTCTACCTTACAAAGGTACAGGTAAGGTCTGCGTACATCCTACCTTCCCCAGACCCCACTTGTGGGAATGATGTTGTTGTTAGTCTTTACAACAGAATGAAAATCAGATATCAAGTTTATTTTTCTTGATTTATACTGTAATTCACCTAACTACCAAAGAAAACTCAAAGTATTATCTGGTGGAGCATAAAATTGAAAAAGAATTTCATTTCTGAACAGAGTTTTCTGGAAAAAGAAGGTGCTAGAGACCATTATTGTCAAATCTGATAGGCCACATAGTAATTAGTACGTGATAGCATGTGCACTAGCTCCATTATTCTGGAAGCTGATAATTTATAGCTTTGAAACTGCTAGTTAAGAGTACCATACAAGTCCAACAAAATATTCTGGTATCTTGAGAAATAAAAAGACCACATACCTAGAAGAAAGACAAGCCTAGAACTCAAGAGGATTATAGTTAAGCTTTTAACCATCATGTAGAAAATATAGAAATGCAAAAGCACATCAAGAATACTTGTGATTGCAGAATCAAAAGTAGAATTGGAACTTGAAAGTACACGATTTAAATGTTTCAAATACACTAGAAAGACTCATTCTTTTGATTGGTAAGGCTACTGAAAAAAAGAAGGTATACAGTAGAAATAAGTATAGAAGTACAGACGACCAGGGTTGATTTCCCTTCAAGGATATGTCAGACAACCAGGGTTGATTTCCTTTAAGGATATATTTTTCATATTATTTCCTCTAAGTGGGACGATCCCTAGGATTATTAGGGTGCAAAAATTGTGGCATGAGACTGGAGACTTTTCTCCTATGCGTTACTTGAGTCGAGGATCTTTCGAAAACAACCTCTCTACCTCCACGAGGTAGGGGTAAGGCCTGCAATACACTTTACCCTCCCCAGACCCCACCAATGGGATTACACCGGGTATGTTGTTGTTTTTGTTACATTTGATACAACTTATATTTTGATGCTCCTATGGGTTTGCTGGCGAAAGATGTTAACATTTGAAACTACTTATATTGGTGCTCACTTCTTTCTTTGGAGGATACCTACACACTGCAGCAAACATGACACCTTTTATATCCATACAAATTTTTTGTTGATATAGATCATATAATCCAGTTATAAAACTAATTAGTATGCTTCTGAGTTGATTTGCAAAACTGATCTAACGGGGACACGTAACATGTGCACATGAACAGAGTTTTGAGGTGACCACGGCAAATCCTCTCAACCTCTCAGTGACATTTTTAAAGAGCAGAAACAGAATTCAAATATGAGGAGACAGTGGCATCAGAAACTTTTCAGAATCTACTATAAATATATTATATTTTCTAAAATAAGAATGATAAGTATATAAGTATAATGTTTTTTGGGATCAGAGGTTGATATCATGGTAGGCCACTATAATTCTCTTTACTTGTGGTGGACATTTTACTTTCTTCTATACACTGCATAGTCATGGTGGAGCAAAATCTATAACTATACATGTTTTCATTACCTTCGATAGAAAAAGGAAAAGAAATGACAAAAGACGCGTGTTAAGTGGCAGCACCTTAAAAGGAAAAGAATTGTTAAGTAAGAAGTACTGATAGGAGGAAAACAAGATCAATGATTTGATGTTATTCTAAGTTAACTTTAGAGGAAAACTAATCACAGCGTAAACAAGAAATGTGTCACTTCTAGTATGACCCTGAAAAGGTATTGATCTAAGGACTTAAGGATTGAATGGTTCAAGGCTCAATATGTTTGTATTCTAAATATTGTTTCAAGTGATTCTACATTCCCATCACACATGTGATTGATTCTCCTTTTTTTATTTTCCTTCTTTTTTGGATTTATACTTTATAGATCAAATATATAGAATACTCACTTTCCTGTTTTGCAAAAAAAATTTAGAAGAATAATGAAAACTGCAGATATGTACTCCTAAAAAGCTATATGAATTATTGGGATGAATAAAATAAAGTTTCTAAAGGCCAAGACTAGATTTGAGCAGGTTATACACTTTCATGAGAGAATACATTTGTTAATCCACGGAGGGGCAAAACATTGTTTAGCACTTACCAGCTCTGGCACATAATCCACGTCCTCTTTTACTTTTAAGCTCATAACTTTGAACTTGACCCTGCTCTTCTTGCCAATTTGTTTCTCGTTATTATCAGGTGGCTCAACGAACTTGAAAACTGTTAATTAGGTGTGGCGTTAGCACACTAAAACAGCAATAAGCAACTAATCTCATAAACATCATACAGGAGGACGTGAAAGGCCAAGAGGAGATGTTACCAGTTGCAATAAGGCTTTCATCAGGAGCAAGAATACCTCCTGGCGGCCGCATGTAACAACTTTTTGGCCCAGTTGTTTGAAACTGAGAAAGTACAATGAAGTCAAATTAGAAAGTATGTCTGAATAGCAATAGTAAGATGATCACTATGAAGTAAAACAAGAAAATATGTCTGAATAGCAATAGTAAACTGATAAAGAATACAAATATGGAAAAAATCTTGCAACAAAATCTTCCTATGATGCACTGATTTATGTTGGTCAACAAGTTAATCGCCTCGGACACACATATGGAAAGTAAAAATCCCTTATAAGGTGGTTTGTTTTGTTTGGCTTGTTGCTAAAGAAATAGTAGTCATATTAATTTGCAAAGTGAAACTACTTATCATATCTGGCAACTATATTTGAATATGAAATGAACTAAATGGACAATGACAAGCTCAATCAGAGAGCTGCTGGATTGCTGGAACGCCACAGGCAGAATTGTCAGACAGAAGAATCTGTGGAAAGAAAATTCATGCGTATATGTGGTAAATTATTTGGAAAAAAGAAATACCCGATGCTTTGAGGATACATATAGCTCTATTCAGAAGATTAAGATGAAATGTTTACTGTTACTTCACTTTTGGTGTAAACAGAAATTATGGATGATGCAGAAGCAATCTTAGATATTATAGAAAAGAAGAACAAGGCTACTGTTTTTGTGTTCTGAATAGTAAATATGGCATTCCACACTGCCCTTGTGGTGATGTTATATAAAAGTTGTTACCTTTTTCAAAAAAAAAAGAAAAGTGAGAGAGTAGTATTCTTCTCAGGAAAGAAGAAATGCAATTGAACTTGATAGTTATTAGTGTAACATAAAAAAGAGAAATTTCTGTAGTAAAGCAACTATCTTACATTGTACCTACTTCACCAGGAAAGAAGAAATGCAATTGAACTTGATAGTTATTAGTGTAACATAAAATAGTTGATTTGGTTTCAATACAATACCTGATTAATTAATACACAGAATGATGCTAATTAAGCAGATCAATTTTACCTTTAACTCACACATGATGATTAGCTGTTAAGACCTATAGTCATTGGTCAAAAATTTATGCTGACCCGATTACGAACAATGATGCCCGGCTACGACTTGTTTGGGATTGAGGCATAGTTATTATTGTATGAACGACGATGCAGAAGACAAGTGCCATGCAATAGTATTTGTTGCAAAGGAAAAATTTGACAAATTGGCTCTATGGAAGATCCAAATTCACCTTCCATAGTGATGTAGATCTTGCAATAATGAACGTTCCCCACTAACCACAATTCATCATCATTTTAATCTTCATTATGCAGAATTACTATTAAATTAACAACAAAAAAGGCCCTAACTTTAAGCAGATTGTCTTTAAAGCATTAGTACTATCAACCAACTTAGAAAAAGTTGGCCTAGTGGGGAATTAAAGTGACTTGTTGCACTAATTATGGAGATTATGAAATTGACATAATGAGTATTAGGTACTAAGCACATTTCACATCAGAAAAAATAAAGTAGCAACTATTAGGACCACCAAGACAAGAAAATAACAGGACAATGAGGCCAGTGTAATGTACCTTGAAGGCCACGGGGCTCTTGCTAATGTTCTTGATTCTAATAGCACTTTTGACTTGTTTACCAGGCTCATCTACAAAAGGGATAAGAACAGAATAAGCATAATCCAATAAGTACTACTACTACTACTAAATAGTCAAGTTTCATCCAAAAAATAGAACAAAACATAATTCTGATTTAGTTAATATTATGCCATTAAATTTATAAACATAATTATAATCTTGGTGAAGTAGCTATGAAGTAAATAAATATCATACCAGAATCACAAATCAACATTCCATTTCAGTAAACAAAAAAGTGATGCATAAAACTTTTTTTCTATTAAATCCATATAAAGACAAATTAGCAATAGAAAAGTACTCCATGTGTTTCAATTTTAATGTCTTAGTTTGACTAGTTACAGAACTAAGAAACTAAAAAGAAACTTTTCAATTTTTGTTATCTTAAACTAAAAATATGTAATTTACCAAAATGCCCTTTGAATCTTGTTATCTTAAGAGTTACGGAAGATAGAAAAGGACATTCATTTTACAACCAGACTACTCCCTCTGTCTCATATTACTTGGCACATCCTTAAAAAAGCTTTAATTAGAGGTGTATTTTATTAAACTAACCTTTTTAATGATGTTTTGGACCTCTAAATTTGATTACTGTTGTACTACTTTATGTAGTTATTTAATACCAAGGGCAGTATGGGGAAAAAGCAATAGAATTCTCTTGATTTGTTAAAATAAATAAGTAAAATACAGGGGGAGGAGTACAAAGGAGAGTAAGACAGTTAAATTGAGATGGAGAGAGTAACAAAACAACTCAATTACCTATGTTATAAGAAATCACAACCAATTATGCAATAGAAAACACAAAAAAGAAAAATGCCATATCAAAGTGGGCAGTATGATCTAATTCTTAACAAACAATTAGATAGGTATATAGCCACAAAAAAAAACACCAACAAAAAGATGAACATACATGGAAAATAGAGCTTGTTTTGTGGATCAAGGCTGAGCTTGCGACGAGTTGGAAGAAATGATTTTGCAACAGAAGAAACCTTAAGAGAATCATGAATATTAGAGTGATGATCCACAGAAATGCCATTGTGTTGCTGAAACTGTTGTTGTTGCTGCCTAAAAGATGATGAAGAAGAAGCAACAGAAGAAGAAGTAGCAGCCACTGAGTTACTAGTTGAATGCCAAAATGGAAGTTTACAAAGACCCCAAATCTTGCCATCAGATGATACAGATTTTTCATTAGCAAGTGCCATTGTTGTTGTTGCTTCTTGCCCTGTTAGGCAATTTGGTTTTAATGGTTGTACTAGTTTATTACTACCCAATTTTTGCTAGAGCATTTAGGAGGGTGTTGTGGGGTGGGGGGCATAGGATGCGAGTTACATAGCGTGGGAATGATGGGTTGTTGTCATAATGTGTATGGGGAGTGTGACACAGTTATTGCTGTTGTTGCATTGGCTCTCTTCAAATAAAAAGTTGTAGTATCTTACATATATACTCCCTCCGTCCATTTTTACTTGTTCATTATTGACTTTACACACTTCTTAAAAAACAATAAATAGAAGGATAATTTTATCATATCACTCTTTGAATATAATAAATACAATGTCTTGAAAAATATAACAGGGAAATGAATATAATTAATGATAAGGGTAAATTAGGAACTAAGTGTAAAATTTTCTCTTGATTTCATAAACTGGACAAGTATTGTTGGACGTCTATTTTTAGTATAGTGGACAAGTAAAGATGAACGTATTGCGTCCTTTCCCAAATAAGTGGTTTTTTAATTTGTTCATTCGTTTCAAAATAAACGTTTTTTAAATAATCAAAAAGATATTGATAATATTCTTCCAATTTTAACCTTCTTTGAATAAGGAGAATTTTACCTAACCAAGAAACTATAAAGAGTTACATTTTTTTCAAGATACTCCTGAGTATCAATTTGTTTGATCTACTTTTCTTCTTAGTCCGTTTAAAAAAGAGTAACTCTTTCCCCTTTTTAGCAACTGTTTAATTTCAACTTTCCACTAGCATATATCAGACCACAAGATTAAATAATATTTTGATAGATTTGACATATCTTTAATTTAGTACCAAAGATTTAAAAGTTTCTTTATTTTTTTAAACTCCGTGTCAAGTCAAAATAAGTCAAACAAATTAAAAGGAAAGGACTATTTATTAAGAATAAGTTGATAAAAATATTCCTCATTTTCTACTCTCTCTCCGGACCACTTTTCTTGTCACAATTTTTACTTACACGCCCCTTAAGAAAACATTAACTCGACTGTAATTTAACTAAACTATTTTTATTTATTACTCTTCAATATTAATACTTCTCTCTTTTGCACTACATTAACATCTCTCCATATTTATGACTAAGGATAAAGGTGGAAGAAAATAAATAATTAATTATATCTTGATTTTTTAAAATAACAATTATTTTGGATCATCTATTTTTAGCAAAAACGATAAGTAAAGTGATAGGGAGAATAGTAATTAGTAATTTTATAAAGGGTGTGTTCAAACTAAAAATACCACTTATTTTGAAATGGAGAAAGCATGCTATATCTTAGCTTCTTCTCATTGGACAATTTTCATTACTGTCTCTTGGGCTCCCCCCTTTTCTGTTTTTCTTTTTGTTTCTTTTTCCCTTTCACATTTTTTGTACATTTTTTTCTCAAGTGACAATAGAGTGATTTGCATGAGTTACTACTTACTAGTACGTTTAACTTGCATGTTGTAATATATTCTCTTTACTAGTACGTTTAACTTACATGTTGTAATATATTCTCTTTACTAGACGTTTTATAGATATTAATTTCACTCAATTTTTATTATTTTTGGGTACAATGAAAAAAAGTACTTGACAAAATTCTTACAAGTCTTTCGCAAGTCCCGTGACTTAAATTTGCTAAGAAAAAATAAACTTCAATCTTTGAATGCATCTTTCTATATTATTTTGTGAAGAAAAATATTTTTGTGCTCTTCGTTTATCAAAAATTAGACATTTTAATTTACCTTCCTCCAAATATGTTTGATGGGTAAATCATTACTCCCTCCGTCCATATTAGTTGCACACTTTTCTTTTTAAACACATATAAAGAAATCATAAATAAAAAGATTATTTACTAATTTACCCTTTAAAAAACTTCTTTGGAACTTTACAAGCAAATGTGAATACTTTCAAAAAGAATTAATTGTAAGGATAATATGGGAAAAAATTAATTAATGTTTTCTTTATTTAGTAAGATGGTCAACTAATATGAGACAACTATTTTTAGTATAGTGAGCAACTAATATGAGACAGAGGGAGTATTTTTCAACAAATATATGTGATCTTTAGTGGCAGTCCTCAACATGCGAGTTGTATATATGTCTCATTGATAAGCTCTTGACGATCGGATTTGTTTGAGACTTTGGATGTGTTCGGTATGAAAGAAAATATTTTCATAAAATGTTTTTCCAATCTTTTTATGTTTGATTGATCAAATAATTTGTGTTTGTGCATCACCGAAATAATAATGAAATTAAAAAGGGTTAAATCAAGAGGTTAGTTATACATTCTCTGATAGAGATGGTTAATGGTGCGGGACGGTGTGATTGTGGGACAAATCGGGATAAATTCGCGAAAATTCAAACCGACCCGTCCTGCATAGCAAAAAATTCTGTTTTCAATCCACCCCGTTCCGCATAAAAATCTAGGAAGCTTTGGGATCGAATCGAATTTCTCCCAGCATCTTGAAAGCCAAGCTTAGGATTCTCAAAAAATTTAGAATTAAGGGTTTGATGAAAATTCAATATGCCAATATTAGGTACATAGAAGCCCACTAATTACAGGACTATTATATCCTTCTTTTCATTTTACTTAGGAATTCTTTTATATATCAAAAACTTTTATTAACACTACTAGAAGAAGAAAAAAAATCCACTGCCAATCATGAGTAATGAAAAATTTGTGTTATAAAATATGATTTTTTCACTCATTTCCCATCGAACCAGCTCATTGGGCAAAATGCATGGTGAGAAATAGATTTTCACTGAAATAGTGAAAAACTTCCTAATTTTTTCATATGAAAACATTACTATTTTTTCTTTTCTCACCGATCCAATCAAAATATCCGTAGAAATATAGCTACTAAATATTTTTCAGTGAAAAAATAATACTCATAATATTTTTTAAATGTACATTTGAAGATTGTAAAAGGGAAAGGAAAAGGAAGATAGCGATAATTAAAGCCACACATATTGAATAAAAATTTATTCATTAAATCAACAAATACACCAAATTATTATAAAAGGAAAAAATTGTAAAGTTTTCAAATAAAAGTTGAGCATGCATTGAAAGGCATAATTTGATGTGATGCACTTTATGCTAGACGCCAGAATATATTCTAGGATCTAATGAAAATAACAACATAGGCAATTTGTTTTTGATGATACTCCCATGTGGCCCTCTAGCATTACTCCATTCGTCTCATATTAGTTAATCACTTTACTTAAAATAATTATTTTATATTAAATGCTCATTTTACTAAAAGAGCATTAATTAAATTATTTCTATAATATATTCTTTTTAAAAGTTTGAACACTTATTTGTAAAGTTTTAATAAAATTTTTGGAAAGATAAATTAGTAAAACTACTTTCTTATTTATGATTTTTTGAGATATATGTAAAAGGAAAAGTGACCTACTAATGTGAGATGAAAAAAATACTAAAAGAGTCCTATCTTTTTCTTTCCCTACAATTTGTCGAATATTTGGGTGATATCAACCAATTGCCCCACTAGCATTATCTAATTATTCGAACTAATCCTTCTATTGAATTAAGCAATTATATATTTTACTCGTTTTTGTAATCATTTTGTTTTTAAATTGCTTGGTTGAAGGTTTGAACACAATGGCCCTAGGTCTCAATGATAATTGCCTTCTTTGTAATTGACCCTACTCTTTGACCAATCTCAAATTACAGTATATTCTACTCCTCCTGTTCATTTCCACTTATCACGTTTGATTTTAGGAAAGTTAATTTAATTAATTTTGGTTTTAATGGTTTAGTACCAATGTCAAATATTTCTTTTTTGCTATCCCCCAGAATACTTTTATGCATCTAAATTTAATATGCATAGAGAGCGCTCAAACTCCTCATCTGTGTTATCTTGAGAACCAAACATTTACATGTATTTTTAGGATTAGGACGTGTAGGGCACGTGTGTAAATATAAATATTAGAAAAGAAAATAACAGATTGATACAAGGTTCTAATAATTATGTGCTAGAATTAGGTAATTAGTTCCACATTTAAAATTAAATCCTCTTTAATTTTGATTGAGTTATGTCGATTGTAGCATATTATTGTTTCTTTAATTCATAATCAAAGTTATTGGTACTCCTACATATGTTTTTCCTTAACTTCCCATTTTGATTTATTCCTAATTTTGCAGTAAAATCAAGGCTCTAATATAACTCTCGTTTGATCATAGATTTAGAAGTTGAACTTGAAACTTTAAAATTTGAGTTTTTGAAGTTGTGATTTTTGTAACTTTAAGTTGTGTTTGGACATGCGTTTTACTTGAAAAAAAGTTGAACTTTGTGAGTGAAAGTGAAATATCTCTCGAGACCAGTTATTGGAACTTGAAAAATATTTGAAAACAAGTTTTCAAAATATAATACAAAATCTATATATAACCAAACATATATTTGAAGATAAATTTTCAAAATCTATCGAAACACTAGCTAAGGGACGTGTCCATTAAAGAAAGATTCGATTTGATGCATGCCAATTTAATTACGTATTTGGGAGTGAAATGATGCAAAGCAAAATGTTACAGTAAAAAGTTATCTGAACTGCAGAAATATTTCTTTCCATTAATTGATATACTACTAGGCAATTTAGCCTCAAACTAAAATTACAGAAAGATAATTAACGTCACTAATTAACTTTAACTGCTAGAATTAGGATTTAATTAATTGGGACCCCAACAGCTCAAGTACATGACTTTCCTAAGAGACTCTTCAGATTGTTTCACTTTATTAGTACTGTTTGGAGAAACCAAAGAAGAAGATTGAGAAGAGTTCTTCTTGGCCTGTGAATATGACCTCATATTGTTCTTGGCATGCTGATTTATTGTTTTCATGGTGCAGTTCAACTTACTGAGTCCTTGATCTTTCAGTGCCTCAATCCATGACTTGCTTGTTGAACTCATTTTTCTAATATAAAAACCTCAATTTCTTGAAAACACTCTTGGATATATTTGTGAAGGTTTAATTTGCTTAAGAAAGCTAGCTATAGTGCTGTTTGCATAGACTTGGATATTGTGTTGGTTGAATTCTCAGGGATTTGATGCTTGTGAATATATAGGTGTAACTTGTAAGTGCGGCTCAATAAAACTAGAGGCTTTTAGCTGTGAATTCTTGTGTCTTTGGCGCATGGTTTTCTAAAATTTCAATTATGATTGTGGCTGTGGAGGTACATTTCTGCCTTGCACATAATTTTTCATTTTTGTGGCTTTGGAGCATGGTTTTCTAGAATTTCAGTTACGTTTTGTGGCTGTGGATGTACATTTCTGCCCTTGCGCATAATTTTTTCATGAGGAAAATTTTGAGGTTGTAGTCGGTATTTCAAGTATTACTAGCTACTCCCTCCATTCACATTTGAACTTGGCACACCCATTAAGAAAATAATTATTGACATGACTATTTTACTACACTATCCCTATTAATTGATGTTTAATATTAAGTATTGAAAAATATAATTTGGATATTGTGTTGATTGAATTCTCATGGATTTGATGCTTTTCAATATATAGGCAAGTGCGACTCAATAAAACTAGAGGCTTTTACTTGTGAATTCTTGTGGCTTTGGAGCATGGTTTTCTAAAGTTTCAGTTACAATTGTGGCTGTTGATGTACATTTCTGCCCTTGCACATAATTTTTTCATGAGGAGAAGTAGCACATTGAATTAGGAATCTTGTTTTGGATTATTGGGAGAGGAGCAGAATGATGTAACGTACGCTTGAGCCTAAACGAAAATGAACCCACATATATGTTGCGTGCTTCAAAGTAGGGGTATACATCGTAGTGATATATGGTACATTTTGAAAATTTCAGTTCGATAATTTTGAGTTTAAGATTTTAAAAATATTATACTATTATGATATTGAATTTATTCAGTTTATTCGACCTCTACTTATGTACGTTACGTCATTAGGAATGATAAGATAAGGTCTAGCCTATCTTGCTTGTACTTTTCCCTTTTGAGGTATAATTTTTATTTTAGTATTAATAAATGGCTACTAAACACACAGTTTAGTGATATAAATTTGCTAAAAAAAAGAAGATATGGCTATGTATTTTTAATTTGATTTCGATTTGTATGGTACGATAAGTCACTAACTATAATTTGTTTGACTGCAACTTACATACAAAGTAAATTATTTATGACTTGGACGATGACATGAACTCCTTAAAGTTCCCCAAATAGCAATTTCAGACCTTCATCCTGTTAGACTGTAAAACCCCGCAAACTCTTTTAACTAGCTTGGACTAATTTTAATAGCTAAATGACTTGTGAATAGTATATGGTTAAGGTATTTGGAATACAGTTGAGGTTAAAGATACTTTTAAAACGCATTAACGAATGTACAAGATGTTTTGGAATTTGATTACTTCTAGCTAGTTTTGTTTTAACCTTATCGTACGAATGATAGGCCGGCTTAGAATAATTGAAAACAGATTAACTTTCAGTAATCGGAGGTAGATCAGGGGCCGACGAGCACGCCCCCAGCTTCTTAAGTTTGGAAATTGCAAGGACCTTAGGACGGCTTAAAAGTGCACAAAACAATGAAAATAAAATATTTTCGAACCCAAGAATAAACTGGCGCTGCATATCCATCGCGTGGAGGAACCAGAACAATTCCAAAATAACCTAAGCCTTAACATTCAAATTGGAAAAGGAAATAAAATTGGAACCAAACTAAAATTATTTTGGTTCGATGAAATTATGTATCTTTTCTTGCAGAGAGAAAGGATCATTTGTTTATCTTGGATAGCAATAAATGTATTTAGGAGGAGTCTTCTAATTTAGTAATTTGTCCACTAGGAATCCTAATCACCTAACCCTTTTAATTTGTACAAAGTACTAGGAATCCTAATCACCTAACCCTTTTAATTTGTACAAAGTTGAACATGTTCAATTTTCTTTAGGGAATTAGAGGCATGGTAATGTCAAATTCTCCATAATATAATTTGCTTACTATAAAAATTACTCCCTCAGTGTTAAAATAAGTGTTTATCCCAAAAGAAGTGTTACCTTGAGAATTCAAGACAAAAATTAGTCTGTTTTTTCAACTATACTCTTATATTTCATCTTTTTAATAGTGTACAATTTTCAAGAGACGTTTATTAAATAAGGATAATTTAGTAAAATTACACATTGTTTTTATTGATTTCTTAATGAACATGATTTTTGGTAAGATGACACTTATTTTGGGACGGAGGGAGTAGTCAGTAGATATCTAAAAAAATTGAAGAACAGAAAAAAGAGTTGCACACATTCAAATAATTCGAAACCAAATCAAGAACAAAGATTGAGTATAATTTCCAGATATTTGGATTGCAGAAATTTGTTTTCTACAAGAGTTGACTGGGCAATTTAACCGAAGCTCTAAAAATCCTCATGTTTTACAATATTGTCAAGGACTATAGACTATATACAAGAAAGATGGCAAAAAATTTAACTGCTATTAGGATTGATCAATTGGGACCCCAACAACTCAAGTACATGACTTTCCTCAGTGACTCCTCAGACTGCTTCACTTTACTGTTAGCAGAAACCAAAGAAGAAGATTTAGAAGAGATCTTTTTGGCCTGTGAATATGACTTTATATTGTTTTTGGCATGCTGATTTATGGCTCTGATTGTGTAATTCCATCTACAGAGTCCTTGATCTTTTAGTGCCTCTACCACTCCTACGCTTACTGCTGCAACCCATGCCCTGCTTGTTGAACTCATTTTCTAATATAATTTTTGATTTCTTGCAAATCTTGGTACTTTGTGAAGGTTTTTTCTTTTTTTGCTTAAGAAGTGTAGTGCTTTTGTAAAGACTTGGATATTGCGTTGGTTGAATGAATTCTCAGAGATTTGATGCTTCTGAATATATAGGTGTATAAGTGCGGCTCAATAATACTAGAGGCTTTTAGCTGTGAATTCTTGTGGCTTTGGAGCATGGTTTTCAAAAATTTCAGTTATGATTGTGGCTGTGGGTGTGGATGTACATTTCTGCCCATACGCCTAACTTTTCATGAGGAAAGTTTTGAGGGTGTAGTCGGTATTTCAAGTGTTACTAGCAATTTAAGAGTAGTGAATTGATTGAAGTAGCACACTGAATTTGGAATCTTGTTCTGGATTACTGGGAGAGGAGCAGAATGATGTGTGCTTATGTATATAACGCCATAATACATAAGCAGTAAATGGACGCACACCACTTGTGAGCCTAAACCAGGAAAATGAAACTACAAGTCCACAAGTTTGAAAGTAGGGGTATTCATCGTACTATATGGTACACTTTGAAAATTTCAGTTGGATAATTTTGAATTTTAGGTTCTAATATATATATTATGATACTGAATTAATTCGATATAATTTGGTATGTTTAATTCAGGCCTTTATCCTGTTAAATGTAAAATCCTGTAAACTCCTTTAACTAGAGTGGACTAATTTTGTTAGAAATTAAGAACAATATTTGGGAATTTTCTGATTGTATTTCACTGTGCAAAGTATTCTAGCTTTATACAAGTATTTAGAATAAAGAATAAATAATAAATCCTATAAAATTGTCTCATTCTTATTGGCTATCTAAATAACAGAATTATTCTCTACTATGTTGAGAAGCTTCCTAGAAGATGTCTTTGGGCCTGAATTATCTTTGTGCCTTTCTTGTATCAATCTTGGGCCTAGGTATTTCATTTGTTGTAGTCCAGAATCGGTGGCCCAATTTCTTTTATCCGACATAGATGACTCTGATAGACACTTTGATTTATCCGATGTGACTTGGTCAGAAACTCTAAAGGTTTCCTTCTCTGTTGAAGCCAACAATGGTGGTGAAACTTGTATTCCAACATCCTCCCTCAAGGTGGAGGGGAACGGAGTGAGACCCAGCTTGTGAAGCAATCCATGGTGCTGTGGACCGGGAAGAGATTTAGTGAAGATGTCGGCCAGCTGATCCTTGGAAGGTACAAAGGATAGTGAAATGAGTCCGGACAAGTACTGCTGACGGACGAAGTGGCAATCTAATTCAACGTGCTTCTCTCGTTCATGGAAGACTGGATTTCGAGCAATGTGAATCGCAGCCTGGCTGTCTGAGTGTATCGAGACCGGAAGAAGAGGTGGAACAAAAGGATCGACTAACAACCGAGTAAGCTAAGTCAACTCAGTCACCAGTCGTCTCATAGATCTATACTCTGCTTCGGCAGAGGATAGAGAAACGGAGATCTGTTTCTTGAATTTCCAAGAAATGGGAGAACCACCCAAGCTGATGAAGAACCCGCTAATGGATCATCGGGTGTCTCGACACGAAGCCCAATCAGCATCACAGAAAGCATTGAGGGAGAAGGAAGGCGAGGCTGAATAAACCCTGATTGGGAAATTTCTTAAGGTAACTAACCACTCTTAAAGCTGCTTGATAATGTGCAATGCTTGGTTTATTCATGAACTGACTTAGAACCAACACAGCATGACATAAATCTGGTCTTGTGTGCGTTAAATAATTAAGCTTTCCAATGATGTGTCTGTATAATGTTGGATCTTCCATATAATCCCCTGAATCTGCAACTAATTTGACTGTAGGATCCAACGGAGAAGAGGCATGAGGGAGATGAGAGACATCAAACTCAAGCAGCAACTCAGAGGTATATTTTCTCTGACTGACAATTAGTCCATGATCCTCCATTAAAACTTCCATCCCCAAAAAATAGTGTAAAGATCCTAAATTTTTTATCTTGAATTCCGAGTGAAGGAAAACCTTGAGAGCCTCTATTTCCTCATAGGCATCCCCTGTGATTAGTATGTCATCGACATATACAGCAACAATAACAATAGTCTTCCCTGTCCTTTTAAAAAGCAGAGAATAATCATTAAGTGAAGCAATAAAACCCTTGAAACTGAGTGCCCCTGCAAGCCTGGCATACTATTGCCTTGAGGCTTACTTGAGGCCATATAAGGATTTCTTGAGTTTGCAAACTAAACCAGGCTTAGGAGGGTTCATTCCAGTAGGAAATTTCATGTATACTTCTTCTTGCAAATCCCCTTGCAAGAAGGCATTATTGACATCAAACTGTGAGATTTCCCAATTCTTCTTAGCTGCAACAGCCAATAAACACCTGATAGTGGTCATTTTGACGAGAAAAAGTTTCATGAAAATCTATCCCTTCTCTCTGAATGTCACCCCTTATTACCAACCTTGCTTTGAGCCTTTCAAGAGTACCATCTGCATGTTGTTTTAACTTGTACACCCACTTACAAGGTAAAACTTTCCTTCCGAGGGGTAAAACAACAACATCCCAAGTATGGTTTTCTTGCAAAGCTTTGATCTCAGCCTCCATAGCTTTCTTCCAACCAGCATGAGTAGAGGCTTCTTTATAACAACTAGGTTCTGAAATAGTGGAAATAGATTCTAAAATCACCTGATTAGGGATAGAAAGAGCATTGAAAGATAGTATGGTGGGAGAACTAGGAGTGGCAAAACAGGAATTGGTCACATCACTTAGGAAAACAGTATTACAAAAATAATTTTGAAAGTGAGAAGGTAAGACTCCTTTGTTTTGTATTTGAGATCTCCTTGGTGCATCAGGAGGATTGAGCAAAGGAGATGGAATAGTAGTGTCAGGATCTTGTGTAGGTGAACTGTGAGGAGAAATGGAGTCTGTAGGATGTTAGAATGTTGATTGAGAGGAGTAGACTGGTCAATTGAAAAAGAAGGTTGATCTATGGGACTAGTAGGATAATCAGGGAAGAGGGGAGGTAAAAGTAAGGATGTGAAATCAGTGTGAGTGAAAGGAAAAACATGTTCAATAAACTAAACATCTCTAGACACAAAAACTTTCTTAGTCTCTAGATTCAGTAACTTGTAACCTTTCTGAGTATTAGGATATCCTAGAAAAACACAAGACTTGGCTCTAGGTTGAAACTTGTCCCTACCATGTGCTAAAGTGTTAGCATAACATAGGCAACCAAAACTTCCCAAACTATGGTAGGAAGGTGACTTTCCAAAGATGATATCATAAGGTGTCTTCCCTTTCAAAACCTTTGATGGCAATCAGTTAATCAGATAAGTTGCTGTCAAATGCATTCACCCCAATAGATCATAGGGACCTTAAATTGAAACATCAAAGCCCTTGCAATCTCAAGCAAATGCCTGTGTTTCCTCTCCACTACTCCATTTTGTTGTGGAGTAGCAGCACAAGAGGTTTGATGAATACCATGAGAATAAAAGAAAAATGAGTCAGCTTCACTTTTTCCTAATTTCAATGCAGTATCTGATCTTACAATCTTTACCTTAGCATTGTATTGTCTTTCAACTATGTGCAAGAAAGATGTCAAAACTGTAAAAGCATTGCTCTTGGTACTCAATAAGTAGGTCTAGGTGGCTCTACTAAAATCATCAACAATAGTCAAAAAATACCTATATTGATTATAGGTAGGCACCCTATATGGTCCCCAAGTATCAACATGAATGAGTTCAAAGATGGATTTGGTAGAAATAAGACTAATATGAAAAGGAAGTCTAGATTGTCTTGCTTTAGGACACACATCACAATAACAATCATAACTACTAGGAAAAGAAATGAAACTGATATTTTTCATTGAAGACTGAAGAGTAAGGCAAATGCCCCAATCTAATGTGCCATAAGTTAACATTAGAAGTTGCACTTGTACAAATTGGATTAAAAACTGAAACAAAGTCTACAGGAACTGTAATAGAAAAAGAGAAAGAACTAGAAATAGTGGGAACAACATTTGATGAAATTGAAATATCCTTGTTAAAACGGAAACTAGACCTATTAAGACTTGGCTGAAGCAAATATAGACCTTCCTTGACTTCACCAAAAAATTGACCCCTTCTCATTGAAGAGTCTTGCATTACACATGCATCTAATGTGAAAAACAATCTACATTGAAATTGCAAGCAAAATTTATGGACAGAAAGGAGATTGTACTTAAAAACTTGGCACATACAAAATATTTTGCAAAATGATATCAGAAAAAATAGACACAGTTCCTGTATGAGTGACTTGAATAACTTGACAATTAGGAAGATTAATAGTCAAAGGTACCTTAAGAGGAGACATGAGGATAAAAGATTGAGGGTTAAAACACATGTATTCTGATGCACCTGAATCTATGATCCAAGTGATCGAATGAAGAACTGAAAAACATGATCCAAGATATTTTAGAATAGTACCAGCCACTACATTGCAATTTATGTCAGAATCTGTCCCACTTTGTCCTGCTTCTTCCATTTTCATCTGCCTGAACATCTGTACAAATTGAGTGTACTGATCTTTGTTATATGATGGTTTGTTGTTGTGTGTATCAGTGTGATTGACATTTCTTCCCTCATATTCTTCTGTGGGCATGACTGAATTTCCCCTGATTTGTCCCTGATTACTCTTATTATTTGTGAACTGAAAATCTTCCGGGAAACCTATCAACCTAAAACAATCAAGATCTACATGTCCTGTTTTTTCACAGAAAGTGCAAGAAACATTAGGGTTATATTTTGCGTTCTTTCCTCTGAATTTTTGGGTCTGCTTTTGAAAACCCTATTGTTGTGGTTGAGTATTGTGAAACCTTTGTGATTGTTGTTGATTGTTAGATCTAGGTTGTGGAATCCCAGATCTCTGTGGGTTCCCTGCAAATCTTTGATTCTGTTTACCTCCTTTGTATTGATTAGTATTTTCCACCATAAAAGATGAAGAATCAGTAGGGACAAGAGGACTTAAATAGGTCTCCCTCTGATTCTCATCCTGCAAAACCAAAGAATATGCAAGGTTAATATCAGGCAGTGGGTTTATCATCAAGATATTTCCCATTGCCTGTGCATAAGTATCGTTTAGACCCATAAGAAATTGGATAAGTCTTTCATCATCCATTGATTTCTGCAATTTTTGTTTCCCTTCACATGAGCACACACAAGTACACTGGACATTAGAATTGAGAGAATCAAGTTCATCCCATAATTTCTTCAATCTAGTGAAATAACCAGCTACAATGAGTGTTCCCTGTGACAATCTGCTCAATTCCTTCTGCAGGTAAAATAATTTTGCACCATTGGCTTGCCCAAACCTGTGTTCCAGACTTGTCCACAGATCCTTAGCTGTCCTGGAGTAGATAACACTATCAGCAATGTCTTTAGACAGAGAATTCAATAGCCATGATGTCCTCATATCATTGCATTTGTGCCAAAGTTACAGATCTACAAAATCTGTTGATGGAATAACATGAATAACAGTGATAAAACCAGTTTATTCTTTGCTGATAGAGCTATGAGAATGGATATTTTCCATCCTTGATAATCTCTTCCATCGAAAAGGGTATTGACCAAAGTCATTCTAGGGGAATCTGAGGGATGAAGGTAATAAGGATGATTTGTATCTATGGTGGATGAACTACCATTAGTGGTAGTAGATTGGGTTGATGTTTCAGTCATTGTAGTGATTCTGAATCGATGAAAATTTGATTACTGCTCTGATACCATGTTAGAAATTAAGAACAATATTTGGGAATTTTCTGATTGTATTTCACTGTGCAAAGTATCCTAACTTTATACAAGTATTTAGAATAAAGAATAAATAATAAATCCTATACAATTGTCTCATTCTTATTGGCTGTCTAAATAACAGAATTATTCTCTACTATGTTGAGAAGCTTCCTAGAAGATGTCTTTGGGCCTGAATTATCTTTGTGCCTTTCTTGTATGGAAAAATTATATGGCATAGAAACAAGGAGCCCATAATTACTAAACATAGATAATGTTTATAATAATTACAATCTATAATAGTATAGCTATATCCCTCCCCATATCTCTCCCTTTCTTACTCACCACTCTCCCCTCCTCGCTCTCTCTTTTTCTCTGCCCCCTCGCTCTCTCTTCCTCTCTGCCCCCCTCCATATCGCTCTTCCTTCCTCTCTTACTCTCTATGTCGCCCTCCTCCCTCTCTCGCTTTTCCTTTCTCTCTTTGTTCCCCTCCCACCTCTCTCACTCTCTTTGCCCCCAGAATCAAACCATCATGAATACTTGGGCCGGATTTGGTCAGAATTTCACCGGATCTGGTCGAAATTTCTCCATGAACACCACAGTCGCATTCCTCAATCATCAGCCGCCCTTTTCTCCCATTTTTTACTCCCTTCATCATTCTGGCCATATCTGAAAATGATGCTTTATTTTCGGCAGATCTAAATTGATGGAGGTGCAACAAGTTTGGTGGTAGTTGTTTCCAGTGGTATGAACAAAATTATATTTTTTTGCACTTAGAATTTGTATTCACGACTAGAGCATTCAAATACAAATGATAATTTGTATAAAATGTATTATTTGATATAAATGTATATCTGAAATTTTAGAACAAACGTATATATAAATCATTGTATATTTGAATAAATGTATTTTTGTGTTATATGTTTGAAATACAAATGTATATCTAGTAAACGTATGGAGAAGGGATTTCGACTATTGATGCCGTTCATCCAAGGACAGTGAAGAACAATGAAGATGGTACAATGGATATTGGGAAGAGTAATTGTATATGGATCAATTTATAATATTTGTATGTTTTTTCGATTGTAATATACAAATACATCTATTGTATATGTATAAACACGTGATATTTGTATTGGTTTCAATTGTAATATTCAAATGCATCTATTATATAAGTAATTGTATATGACAGACTCAAGCAAATATAAATGATGCATATGTATTTATAAGTCATAGAAACAAGTAAATACATACTACTGTATTCAAAATACAATTGTTCAATTGTATATACGATTTTGTACAATTAAAAATGTATATATCAAATTTTAGAACAAACGTATACTATATCCATTTTGGGATATGTATGCTTTTTGTACTTGTATTTATGTATTTTTAGCAGACAAAACATCACATCCTTATGCATATATATATATATATATATATATATATTGTTGAAATATTTACACCAAATACAAATGGTATGAGCTGTAATCTCTAATAAAAGATTTAAATTTAGATCATTTCCTTGATTTAAGAGATTTTTTTGGTTAAGAAATCTTATGGAAGACTAAGAAAATACTTATGAAAGACTAAAGGAAATATTTTTAGCTTATTTTATGAGATTTTCCTTTTAAAAAAGATCTTGCTATGAGAGAGTCCAGATCCTAGAAGGAAGATTGAGAAAATATTCTATGCATGATTTGTGTGATTTTCTGTTTTAAAACAAATCATTTCCATGAAATCTCTCAATTAATGCTGAATGTATTTGTATATTTTTGAATAAGTGTATTTTTATAGATATACATTTGTAAATACTCAATTAAACGTATATAAAACATATTTGACCTCCCCTCTTCAAATGTATATGTATTTTGAATAAGTGTATATTTTATACATATACATTTGCAAACGTATACCAATCCTCTATCTCCTCTCTCTTCTTCGTACAGATACAAATGATAGTTGTTTATATATACAAATTTAAGAGGCTTGTTTTTTAAAAAGATACAATTCGTCTCAATTTTCAGAACTTGAATGATTTTGCACTCAAAATTTTCTCCCAATTTTCAGATTTAGAAAACCATTGCCAAAAAAAAGAAGAGATAGATAGAACGAGAGAAGCAGAAAGAGAGAGAGAACGACATACGAAGAGAGAGAGAAAGATGGGGGGCGAGCAGATAGGGGAGAGGGAGGGGGGCGAGTA